>JAVYIG010001317.1:0-354212 GCA_035222895.1 Strongylocentrotus droebachiensis
CAAATTTTTGAGGGCCAAAAATAAATTAGTGCTCACTAACCCCCCCCCCCCGATTTTCAAATTTCAGCACACTAAATTTCAAATTGCTTTCAAATTTGGGCCCCACCCCAAGAAATCCTGGATCCGCGCCTGCAAACACACAACAAATAGCTGAAATTAAAGTTAAATGGTCTTCTTAATTGAACGGACTTTATTACTTTTATAATAACATAAGATCAAAGTGACATTTGTTGTAAATATTCCATCAAACTTGCATACAAATTACAAAGTGACAGATTTTTCGATCTAGATTATCTAGAGATCTATTTGAATAACTCGATCGGAGACAATGTCAATGCGTAATAAAATAGAGCGTGTGATTACCCTCTTGCTTTGGTTAATATCACAATTCCCTTCGGGATATATGAACAAATGGTAATGGTAATCCAAAATGATAGGCGACCAGGATATATCCAAAATGGCTAATGGTAATCCAAAATGATAGTAGACTATTCGAAGAATTCTCTCTCACAAATATAGACAAAATGGTTTATTATTTTAGACTTTGTGCCCATCCAGTCTAAAATCAGAGAGTTCCAATCCTATATGTACATCAATATCACTATCACTAGACACTATCGGTAGACCGAGGTTAAATAGTATACAAATAATGAATGGCTATGAGTTCAATAGAACGTTAATCTTTAAACGAATGAAAATATTCGCACTATTGAACGAATGAAAAACATTCATTATTTGTTTTATATAACATCTAGATTCTAAGTAGATATTTGTCATTTGGTTGGAGGATATTATAGAGTACTTACATTTTCTGTCCTGGCTTGTCCAAAATTCATCAAAATTCAACAGTTAAAATGTCTCAAACAGATAAACTCGAAGAGAAAAGTCAAAATTCCAAACATTGTCTAACACAAACGTATGTACATGAAGGACACTGATCGTCTATTTATTTTAAAAGGTGGACAGGTCCATGGAAGTGGAAGTGCTGCATTGTGAATATTGAAATTGGGCTCACTCAGGACCAACTGCTCTTGTGAATTTGTAAGAAGCTTTTCTGGAAGATTGTCCAAACAGTCCAACACTGGAGCAGGCTCTGGAGCGGGTTCTGGAGCGGGTCCTGGACCATTTTCATTCATCTGGCCTGCTAACGCTGCACTCATGAGATTCTTTTTTGTGTGCTTGTGCGAGAGTAGTGCTTCAAAGACGATTCTGACGATGTCCAGTAACCGACATTATGTGACGATTAGGAAAACCTGCTTCATCCAGCAATGTGCAAGTCGTTGCTCGCAAACTGTGGGTTTTTCTGATATCTTTTTCATTTCATTTCCCAGTGTGTTGACGCCAAGTGGTGCATTCATATACCATGGGGACCATCTACTGGTACTTCAGGACGCTGCCACATGTATCCTTGCTTTGGTTCAAACCACTTTGAAGGCGAGAAAAGATGAAACAGGGCACCGACTTGAGCCGGGAATTTCGTACATAATTATATCCACTGCATTCTTCATCTTCGTTTTCCCTCCTAGATTTGGTCATGGTATCGCAATGGACAATATACCGCAGATCTGCTCATCGACTTCACTTGAAAGTCAGAAACTTTTATACTGTGCAGATTTCCCTACCACGGTTGGCAAAATATACCATTATGTCAATAAATACCTTGTTTTGCAGCCCTTGAGGTGTCGTTACATCAAGCGAGTCAAATATTTTCGCCATATCTTCTTCACTTACTGCCTTGTTGTGTTTTACCACTCCTTTGCCATTCTGCTTGAGCTTAACCAACATGGCTTTGTATGTTACACAACCAGGCGCGCCGAAGCAGTTTGGGATTGGGGGGGGGGGGGGGCAAACATTCCAGGGGCTCATCCTCCAGGGGCAGTTACGTAATGAGAAAATACGTTCGAACGGGGGGGGGGGGGCAGACGAAAAATCTTCATCACCACCAGTCTTACACGTTACATGCAGGTCCGCGGAACGTTTTTCAAGTGGAGTATTAACGATCGGGTAGAGCGTAAATTGGCGTGGGGTCCAGGGCCATGAGCCTCGGCAGGGGGGTCAAGGGGCTGAGCCTCCGGAAGCTCAGGGGTTTTAGGTATATACTTACGGTTAGATGAGCATCCAGGGGCACTCTTTAAGGTCATTGACGTGTTCCAGGGAGGGGGAGAGTCCCCAGAAGCTCAGAGCTTTTAATATTTAACTACGGTCAGATGAGCATCCAGGGGCCGCCTTAGGGCCCTTGGTCGGGTCCAGGGGGCAGAGCCCCCGGAAGCTCAGGGGTTTTAGGTATTCAATTACGGTCAGATGAGCATCCAGGGCCGCCTTAGGGCCCTTGGTGGGGTCCAGGGGGCAGAGCACCGGAAGCTCAGGAATTTTAGGTATTTAATTACGGTCAGATGAGCATCCAGGGGACCGCCTTAGGGCCCTTGGTGGGGTCCAGGGGCAGAGCCCCCGGAAGCTCAGGGGTTTTAGGTATTTAATAACGGTCAGATGAGCATCCAGGGCCGCCTTAGGGCCCTTGGTCGGGTCCAGGGGGCAGATCCCCCGGAAGCTCAGGGGTTTAAGGTATTTAATTACGGTTAGATGAGCATCCAGGAGACCGCCTAAGGGCCCTTGGTGGGGTCCGGGGCGGAGCCCCCTTAAGCTCTGGGGTTTTAGGCATTTAATTACTGTCAGATGGGCATTTTTTATACCTTATTTGTGACATTGGCAGGTCACTTATTTTTTCTCTCCGTCTTCTCTTTAACATACTTTTTCAAAAAGTGAGGGGGGGGGGGGCTCGAACCCAGCAACTTTGCAGACCATGACCATGACATGGTATCGAATAAGAAATAAACCCCCCATCAGTACGCTAGCGTTCAGGGGCTCATGTCTTCTCACCCATATAACAAACAAAAACAGACACGCTTTCCCATTCTCGCACAATATGTCCACGATATGGGCGTATCGCTATTATAAAGACCTCCATTGATAATTGATAATACCGTATAGGTGGCATGCGCAATGTTTATGAAAATCAATTCCTGTGAACTTTTCGTTTCTTTGAATGGAATTGCATATGTGATTTAATTCAGGTTTTTATTATTGTTATGTTCTTTTGGGTTAAAAATACAAACCATGTTTACTCCTTTACTGCTTTTTTTCTTTTTTTTGGAGGGGGGGGGGCGTTTTTTTTTTTTTTTTTTTTTTTTTGGGGGGGGGGGGGCAAAATGCGTTTTGCCCCCCCCCACTTTTTTGTTTTTGGGGGCAACTGCCCCCCCTGCCCCCCCCCCCCCCCCCTCCCCCCCACTTCCGGCGCCTATGTACACAACTCTTCTTGAATACATCGCTTTGGCAGATTTTGATATCCTTGGTAGCTTCAAAGTGACGGTTCAGTCTATAGCGAATTGCGTGCATTGACTTTTTTTGTATACAGATCTCCTGTAGTACCTTTGTGTAGACCACCGTAAAATCGTGATAAAAACTGGTTTAGTTCAGCATTATCGTAAGCTTCGACTGCGGCTAAAGTTGTACCTGTACACTCCGCGAACGCTTCAAGACTATGGATCAGTTTCTAAGTGTTTAAAGAGTCTGCAGTACCAACTAATTCCTCAAGTTCATCATCGTTTAGCAACACAAAGTTGCTGTTTAAACCGGCCGCCATGATAACCAAGGTCACGATCGTCTGCTTGTGAACGTACTGCGCGTCAAAGGTTGTGCGCGTGCTGCAGTGCAACGTCACGATACGGTTCGCATATAACCAAAAATGCACGGTCGTGCAATAGAACATTTATTTACTATCATGTGACCAACAATCCTCCAATCAAATGACAATGATCTACTTGGGTGTTATATAATCTAGTTTATACAACTCACTCCCAGATCCTAATCAAATGATTGGTCATGCGCGGTCACGTGTGATTCATTTACTGAGCCTATTGCACTCGTTTTCATGAAAAGGGAGTGCAATATTTTCCAGTACTATTGAACTCGTTTTCACAGCTCAGTAGTGCGCCGCGTAGAGGTTAGAGCGCTTAATACTGCGCTTAAATGGATCAGCTTTTTAACTCCAATAATGTACAAACACGTTTAGACTTAGTAAAATTCTGTCGAAAAATAATGCTTCGTTTTCGTTAATTTAAGTTTGTGCAATAAAAATGTTATGAATTCAATATTAACTTCATGTTTCTCTTTTTGTCTTATATCAATTTATTAAATTGATATCAAGAATTTTTCAGTAATTCATTAATTCAGATATCAATTTACTGGTGCCAGTATATTTCCTTTTCAATTGCTTCCATTAATTTCGTCATTAGTTATCGTTTTAATTCATATTATCGTTTTGTTTTTGATTATTATTATTATCATCATCAATATTGTTAATATCATTATCATCAGAATTTTTCTCACTATTGTCGATAGTGTTATTTTGTATTGATTAACATTAATTATATTTGAATTGTATATTTTACAGTGTTAAATTGACAAATTCAAACTGATTATAAACTTCTCCAATACCCCAATGTGGGTGACATGAGAATAAATTGTTATTACCACTCTTATAATCTCTGAAATGTTATCTTTATTGAGGGTGACTTGAACAAGTTAATAACTTGGAAGGGAGGGGGTGCACCCCGCCACACGCGTCTACCTCTTGGTTGCTTTGATCCATTGCCAAAAATATTTTGGCACCTATCATCCCCCCCCCCCCCCCAACCACGGATACAGATCGACACCCCTGCTGCTGAGTCAGTATTGAGGACCATCCTAGATTATCTTGAACATTTTGTTAGTCCAAGCTTATCGACATTTAATTCATTAAAGGGATAGTTGAGTTCTGTTTTCAGATCGCAAATGCCTTCAAAGTGCATGGTTATTGCTCTTATTCTTATCTATGACATTTCCAGTGCTCTTTTAGAACCTAAAATTGCTATGAAGGTAATTTTAGACCCCTAAAATGTGTGAAATTAAGCCAATACGATCATACCAATTCAGCTCCACTTTCATAACAAAATATGGTGAACGTTAATTAATTATTTAATTAAAAACAACAATACATGGGCCGAATGGTTGTGCGTAATATAACCAACACGAAAATGCCAACAAAAAAACCAACATCGGCATTGGCTGAAATACGACGTAAAAGGCGCTATTTCGTTTATTCAACGGCTTTTTCAAATTATCTAATATTTGTGGTGGTACACAAGTATTAGAAATCATTATATTTATGGATATTTCAGCCGTCTCTGAACCGATTTTGATCAAACAAAGATGATTTTGTCATTTAAATTGTATGTTCTTTTCAATTTGCTACTCAATTTTTCATTATCTCACAAAAAACTATTTTTTGTAGCGCCCTCTGCAACAGAACTATCCCTTTAATGTATGTTGATATTACAGTGTCTACATAGCCATAGGTGTGCATACATGTAAGCTGTTTGACAACAAATCAGTATGGCTAGGTATCCGGAAATGAGCTGGGGATGCCAAGATTTGGCAGAGGAACCGTATTTGTTAAAGCAGAGAATGAAACTGTGTCTAAATATCGAAACTGTGGTTTGAACCACAAACCCCGCAGTTGCCCGGCATATGGATCTACATGTATAATGGATGCGGAAATAAGGGCCCCTATTACGGCAGGAAGCGACAAGCAAGGCAAAGGTCGTGGACGCCCATAGTCAGGTGTTATGATGGACAGGCCAGAAAGCGATCACACAGTAGGACTCTCAGACACAGGCAAAGTTTCCATCCTCTCCGGTTCCAGGACCAGGAACCGGGTCAGGAGCAGGATGAAGTCACAGCAGAGGAACAATTCGAGTCGCTATATCTGGAGAAGATTGGTTTCAGCGAGGAAATCCACATTGATAGCATTCCAGAGAGAGAGAGAAACAAGATTAACTTTTTGCAGATATATCTGTGTCCCTGAAGCAAAAACCAGGTGACCATACCCTAAAGGTTAAGGTGGGCATATGAGCGCAGGGTAATGTACTTCCAAACAGAATTTTCAAGAAGACACACCCCGAGTTGATGGGCAAATATGGTCATCCTAATAGAGACATGATCGTCCAGAGGCGGGTAAGATTACTGGCATAATATGGCTGCAGTATTCCCCACTACGGATGCATTATTTTTCCTTACAGACATGATGATGATCGCTGGATGGACACAACTTTCTACATAGTGGATACTAACAATCCAGCTATTCTAGGCCTATCAAGTTCAACAGACATGAAGCTAGTAATTCCAAACTGTGGTCTGAGGCAGAAAGCACATCTACCTATCCGTGACAAGAAAGACCTCCAGCAGAGGTTCCCTGACCGTTTCAAAGGCATTGGGCGGTTTCCAGGGGAGTTTCACGTAACTTTGAAAGATGACGTTCAACCTGTGGTGCATTCTACCAGGAAACTACCGATCCACTTGAAAGATGAGCTCAAAGAAGAGCTAGACAGGATGCAGGATTTAGGTGTCATCAAAAGAGTCACAGAGCCTACTGACTGGGTATCGTCTCTAGCAGTCAGTAGGAAGTCAAATGGGAAGTTGAGAGTGTGCTTAGACCCTAAGGACTTGAACAGAGCGTGCAAGCACACTCATCACAAGACCCCAGCACTGGAAGAGAACTCGCAAGTTAGGCGGTGCCAAGGCGTGCACCCTGACCCAGACAAGGTAGCCAGCATATACTTCCTTCTCTGCACACGTTTTCATACTTACGTGTATGGATCAAACTTTACCATAGAGTCGGACCACAAGCCACTCGGAGAACATACAACACAAGAATCTTGCTGACACTCCACCAAGGTTGCAGAGAATGATGCAGAGGATACAGCCCTTTGACTTCAAGATGGTGTACCGATCAGGCACTCTCCCGTCTGAACTCTATAAAGGCATCTTCAATGGATTTTGACATAACCATACACACCATCCACTATTCTAACCCCAAGCTGGAAGAGATCAGACTCAACAAAAGCACAGCACTCTAAAGCAGCTGCTAGACACGGTGATTAAAGGATGGCCACAGAGTCCAGGTGATCTTCCGAAAGAGATCAGACAGTTTTGGTCATGCCGTGACACCCTCTCTGCGGAAGACGGTATCTTTCTGAAAGGACACCGCGTGTTGATAACCCCTACCCTCAGGAAGGAGATACTTGAACAGATCCACACAGGACATCAAAGAATAGTGAAATCTCAACAATGGGCTAGCTCTGCAGTGTATTGGCCTGAAATCAACAAAGATGATGACGAGATGACTCGAGGTTGTACCACATGCCAAACCCATCAGAGAAAGCAGTCACATGAACCACTTCTCAGTCACAAGGTTCCTGATAGACCATGGGAAGTAGTTGGGACAGACTTGTTCAGCTTCGAGGGCATGGAATATCTGATTGTCTCAGATTATTTCTTTAAATGCCCATTTGTGAAACAGGTGACTGGAAGATGATGCAGTCATTCAACTTACTAAAGCCTTCTTTAGTGAAAATGGTATTCCACACAAGGTGATCAGTGACAATGGTCCCCAATTTGCTAGTCAGGAATACGAAGTCTCCAGTAAAACATGGGGATTAGAGCACACAACCTCCAGTCCACACTACCCAAGAAGCAACAGTTTTGTCGAGATATCGATACAGACAGTCAAGAACTTGATGCGTAAGTGTCTTGAGAACAAGTAAGACATATACCTGGCAATGTTATGTCTTTGAACAACACCTCTTGATAGCAATCGTCCATCTCCCATAGGGATACTCTATGGAAGAACGCTAAGGACTAACCTTCCTACATCCAACAATCGTGAAATACAGAGTCCGGAAGACATTCGCCAACTGCTCGAGGAAAGGAGAAGGAAGCAGAAACAACTTCATGACGAACATGGTGTAAGAGAGTTAAGAGACCTCCAGATAGGACAGAAGGCTACTGCCCTAGATCAGTGATCTGGACGTTGGAGTCCAGTGACTGTGAAAGACGTTTGCAAAGAACCAAGTTCCTACATAGTTCAACTCCAAATGGTGGTCTCCTACGAAGAAACATAAATCATCTGAGAGACTTGAACATGCCAACTAAGATGAAGTGACTGACCACGCTGACCATGTACAGAACATGACAACACAACCCCCCCCCAAAAAAAACCTGACATGACCGCAACAAGTCAAACATAAACTCACACAACTATTATCGATTATGCGTTCAATATGCAATCCATTGTGACGTCATGTTTTGTGAACTTGCTGATTATCCACAAGATGGACGCTACCGGGCGTACCGGAATATGTGAACTAAATATATTGCGTATGTGTTGATGTGTATCAAGCCGAGTAATCCATACAAGATATATAAAAGTGGTCACGCATGCTAACATCATTTCTAATTGACTGAGACCCCTGGGACCGGCAATTACATATTCAGACATAAAAATCGTCTTTTTCTTATACATGTATATTGTGGTATACTTACCGTATACAGAATCATGTTATAACTCCTCACACCTCTAACGTGACGTCGTAAGGATACAAAATATTGCAGAATGTCAGCAACTATTGAAAAGGATCTGAAGATGTAATTTTGTTCGATTACTATTTTATATAAACCACACTTTACGGGTGAATTACGAAAACTATCAATTAGGCCCATTTTAAAGGTACTATGTCCCTTTTGCAGCCAACCTCAAATGCTGTAGAACTTTGCAGGAATTATGAATATGTCATGTATGTCCTATCTGTGAAATTTAAACGTTAGCAGTGTCCTCATATTCAAATTATGCAAGGAAACCCGTTTACTTGCTAGACTTCACTGTCAGACACTATTGAGTGACTGACTGGCTTTTCTTCTTCTTTGGTAATAACATACATGAACAGAGTTGTAAAGGGTACATGAGCATTTGTCTACATCAATAACCCACTTCTTGTGATGGCCAAGATTAAACTGATTGAATCTTTGCGCAGCATAAAACGTATGACCATTCGGTACAATTGTCTGAAAATCAAGACTATTACTTTTGGGCTCTATAGCCCTAAAGTCGATTTGACAACCAATAGTCGTTATTCTCCCACTTGAAGACATTTTCAAGCCCCACCTTTTTTAGGGAAGTTCTAAATTAGTATTATCTTTCAAATGCAGTTGGAATTTAACTTTTTCATTTTTTTGGCCTGCAAATGGGACATAGTACCTTTAAGAGAAAGAAAGAGGGGTAATAAAAAGTAAAGTGAAACGTGGCGATATGATTGTGTGTGTAAGTTGTGGCAAGCCTGTCACGTATTTGACTTTATATGGAGCTAGACGACTTTGAGATTTTGCCTTTTCTGCAAAATTAATACAGCTTCTGCTCCCCCACCCCCATGGTGAAATGTACAATACGCCAAACTGCTAATTCAAAAAATGGATGCCTCCTCGCACGCATTAATGTTAATTTCGCACAATATTTATTCTGCGAATACAAAATGTACATGGACTTTGATGTGGGTTTTACCCAACTCCAACCTTTACTCTCTGTCAGTTTATATAGCTTGGTCGGGAGCTGGCTGTATTATAATAGAATGTAATCATGTTGTACGGTAACCGACAACATTGGTTTTCCCCTGCCTAAATTCCCCTCTCCTCGTTCTTGTTGAATCAGTCGCATATACGTATACAAGGGCAGGTAACATGAAACGAAAGAGAATATCATCATCATCATCATCATCATCATCATCATAATAATAATGATTACAAAGGAGTTTGATAATTATAATAATTTTTGTATAATAGGCCTAGTCACATTAAAAGCGCTCAATACTATACAATGTACGTTTCTATAAGCGCTTAAATTGCAATCATTATCATCCTATAGTAATTGAACACGGCCCACAAGACCGACAGCCGGGCTACGAGACCGATAATAAATATTGGTCGCGTGGGCTTTCTGTCCGACTCTCACGGGAAAGTCACTCTCGTGAGCTTATGACGTCTCTCCTCGTTTTACCCTCTAAGATTTCTACATCTCATCGATTTTCTCCTTTCACCTTCTTTATCTGTTCTTCCTCATGAAAATGTCTTTATTCTTCTCTTTTTATCTGCTCTTTAAATTTTTGTTTTTCAGTTATTTTCTTTGATTTCTTTCTTACACAAAATTAGTACTTATATTAAAGAAAAAGAACAATTGAGAAAGAGAGAAGGAAAGAAAGAAAGGGAGAAGGGGTGCACGGGACCCGCGCTATGCCGCTGTGTGCGTTTAGTCGGTGCTTATTGCTCACAATGATAATACATGTTTAATGTCACACAACACATTAATGATTTACATTCGCATGTCACGCAATGCCCTTAGAATTCCCCGCATGGGTTAGAGGTCGATTTGCGCGGGGAAAACCCATTGCCAAATACATCGCAGAATACGTTAGAGAAACAAAAAGGTTGCGAGGAAACCATTTCCTTACCGCTATTTCATTGTGTATTAACAAATAAACCTCTTAATAAGTGTCTTTTATAATATAACATTCTGGATTTATAACAAGTCATCAAGGAATATTATCAATCAAGAAGGACTGGTTGTGGTGGATGGAAAGGTTCTGAGTAGAAGCTAAAGGCAAATACTTCGACAGTAAAGTTTGACATGTCTCATCGAGTGGAAAGGCGAATTAATGAGCTGAAGGATGCCATATCCAACTACAGTCCAGGTTCAACATTCCGTCTTGCACGGGAACGCCCAACCCAACCTCCAATTGCTCTCCGAATCGGCCTGTTTGGTCCTACAGGCGTGGGCAAGTCAGCTTTGATCAACTCCATGAACTACGCCACGGGTCCGATGTGGGAGAATCGAGCCCCCGAGGGTTTCGCGAGCGAAGCTTCCAAGACCCTTGCCCGCAACGCTTTCCCGATGACGGAGAAGATAACCATGGTTGATAATCGTGGAATGAGGAGCCTTGGAGGGCCGTTCATGGTTGAACTTGGTCATCAAATATGTAAGTTAATCATTATTTCTATGATGTGGTGACAAAAAAGTGCCACTTGACAGTCGCCGTATAATCAGTGGCGTATTGAGCAAAATCTTTTGGGGGTCAGAACAAAATCCTTATCACCACCAAGAAGTATAATAGAGGGGCGGCAGAGCGTCTTCCAATATAGGGAGGGGGCTACCAACAAAAAAGGGCACTTTCTGGAAAAAGGGGCACCTACAAAGGAAAACATCAACAAAACCTACACCATTTTGGGTGACAGGGGGCTATGAAAAAGGGAAGGGGCCATTTTTTAAATAAGGGCACTTCTCATTAGAAAAATGGGCACATGGGAATATAAAGTGCGCTTAATCATCCGAGTTAAAGATAAACTTTAGTTCTGGTAAAAAAAGAAAATTAATTCTCACAGAATCAAACGAAACTTACACTGAATGTTCAAGATTACAAATAAATGACATGTGCCAAACAATTTTGGAAAAAAAATGTATACTGGCTGAGTAATGAGCATAGAAAGATAAGGAAATCAAGGTAGTACTAGCCCCGTATGCATCTTTCTGTGTACAGAGCTTGTTACTTTACCAAGACTGGGCCAAATGATTTTGATGACTCCAGAACCTTGCAGTGCACCCCAATACTTACATGCTACATGATCAACTGTTTCTGATCCATTTTTCACGATGCAATCGCATTACCAGAACTCACCTTTATCTTTAAACAGGGGTAGTTATTAAAAGAGGAAGGGGCACTTGTTCCAGAGTTGTAGGAGGCACGTATCAAAAGTGAAAAGGGGCACTCACTAGAGATTAAAAAGGGCACTTTAATATGAGAATGTATAATGGACACTATTGCTGAAAGGGGGAACTTGTCGAAGGAAAAAGGGCACGTGATATTTATTCATTCATTATTGTTACAATATAATTACTTGTTTTCCATTCATTCATTCATTGACTCATTTTCATTCGTCCATTGATTATGTTTACCTTTATTATGTAATAGCTGGTGTGTACAACGATGACCAGGATGTTGAATGGGACCACGGTTTTCTGCGGCGTGTGGTGGCCGGGCTCGAGAGGACTTTTAGAGCAAAGGTAGACTGTGAGATCCACTGCGCTGTCCTTGTCATCAGGTATATTTTATTTTACTATCATGGTGTTTGGTCGTTTGATGTTCCTTGCGTTAGCATTATTTTACGTGATATTTTGAAAGAATCTATAGCTCTAGAAGAACTCCGAAATTAAGGGTTCGAATGTGTGACATGAGTACGTATGACGCGGGGGGGGGGGGGGGGGCGCTTGAGCATGAATGTGTGGATCATGCATCCCTTGTTTCATTATGGTGATTTTTGAAAATTAGTTCTTTCTTCACAATCAGAATTACCTGTAATAAAACAAATTTGCTTGCTCCGCTGCAAGCTTGTTCGTACCTATGTCATAGCTGACGCTGTTGCTGACGACTTGAAGTTGAAGTTGAACTTTATTGGAACGCCTTTTGGCTTCGTGTGGGCAAATAAAGGCGTATTGAGAACAAACAAATGAATAAACATTAATATAAATCTACATTTACAACATAATTATTTACAAGATGTATTACATCGTTACTTATTAGTTGGTAAACACTTAAAAAAAATCTACACTGTTGTTCATAATGGTGGAATAATTATTTTTACCCCAATGATTTTGAACATAATTTATTCCTCTGTGTGGCCATTTCTTAAACCATAATGCATGGCCCTACAAAGGATTTTTTTCTGTTGGGGACCGGGGGAAAATGCAATGAATTATTGATAATTTATTGCATTTTCTTTGTTTGTTTTTTTTGTATTTTGTGGGGGCGGCCCCGTACCCTAGCCACCGCTGCGTACAGTCATGATTCAGTGGCCAAGCAATGGCCTTGTTACTGTGAGGCTCCAGGATAAAAACCGTGTCGATCAGCTATATTAGTGCTCTTTTGTGGGGCATTAATCCTCTTTACTGTCAGAATTGACTTAAGGACGTAGGTCCCCTAGTTGATTAGATGCAAACACATGCCCTAGCAGTCACCCAAAACAAACCCTCGCAAACTCATTCCATAAATTGGGATAAAAATAATTATTCCACCATTATGACCAACAGTGTAGCATAAGGAAACGTTGTATCATCCGCTCAATCTGACTTGCGTGCATAGAACAAAATAAGCATTTTTCCATGAAAAAGTGAAGTTTTCTAAAATGTGCGTTTCTTTCCAGCATTGGGGCGCCCGGGAGTCACTCGGGTAACATTTCATAAAGTATAATATAAAAAGATCATAATTATGCAAATTTTCTGCACTTTTGTCGGAAAAAATAGATTTATCCAGTACAATGTCGTCTCTTTTTGCGTTGGAGAAGAGCAAAAAGCGAGTTTCAATCATACTTTGGCCGCTCTCGCAAGCTCTCACTCG
This sequence comes from Strongylocentrotus droebachiensis, assembly GCA_035222895.1. Lineage (NCBI taxonomy): Eukaryota > Metazoa > Echinodermata > Echinoidea > Camarodonta > Strongylocentrotidae > Strongylocentrotus > Strongylocentrotus droebachiensis. Next base: position 13,311 of record JAVYIG010001317.1, read on the forward strand.
TTTCACTGTGGTCAAGCGACTTTGGGGCAAGCGGTTAATGAAAATACTAATCGTTAGCTTTCTTCTGGTATTAAACTTGTTTTGATTGATTGTATACTTTTGTCGGCATAAAGGAAACAAAAAGGCTTGACCAATAACTTATCAGCGTCTGAATTGACCTTTTGACCTTGAATTCCCTGATGCAAGCGCACATAAACAGGTTCTAATGACGCTATCTTCGCTCAATCGGTGTCTTTTATCCTAAAATGCTACACTTTTACAATGTTTATACATCTTTTTCAATTACTAGTAAGATATAACATATTTTTTCTGATATCATTGAAGTTTTGGGTTTTATTTAATGAGTAATTTTAATATAAGAGCCATTTTACTGTTTTAGTTTACTGGATCGTACCATTAAAGTCGCAGGGTAGAAAGATGCATTTTCCAACCGCGCCAAATTTAATTTACGTTCCGACATTCTGTTAAATGGAATCGTGTTGTTAAGAATCCACTACTTTCTGCTCCACCAAACGTCCACATGTGGAGTCGTTTATCAACTAAATTATTCAGATTTATGGATGCTTCCTTCCCAGGTGTTTGTGTTGCTGTTGAAGCATTTCATTCACCTGCTATCATTCTTTGTACTCCAATTGCCAGAACGCAAATTACATTTTGGTTTTATAGTTTCATGCGGAGTCGTTTATCAACTATATGTATTCAAATTTATGAATGCTTCCTTCCCAGGGGTGGTGTTTATGCATTTCATTCACCTGTTATTATTCTTTGTACTCCAATTGTTAGAATACAAAATGCATTTTGTTTTTATAGTTTCATTCAATAAGTAAGTCAATAAAAGAGTATATTCTGCACAATAAAAACAATGTGTGTCCCTATTGTACAATGTAATGTGTCCCCTCATTTTGTAATAGTTAATTTACCCATTCACATAATGGAACTACCTGCCCGGTGAAGCCAGTGGCCCGTGACCCCTGAGCACTCAACACCGTGTGGGAGTCAGTTTGTGGTCAACTTCTTTTATGAGACAAATCAAGGCAAACGTTTCCATATGTAAAAAATTGAGGGAAGAAAAAATAATAATAAGAAGGTGAGATACCCTTAAATATGTAAATAAATAATTAATATTAATAAGATTTTGTTACCATGCCAACTTAGTTTCAGTTGGTCATAACATGGCGCATATTCTTGTTTTGTGCTTGCCCAACAAATCAAAATTTGCAATAATTGTGCCCATTTTGAACCGGGCTTTGTGCAGTAGTACCAGATCAATGACACTGTGCAATACAACGATTATACTGCAGGGACATTTAGAAAATGCTTTACATCTTCCTTCTTCCTATTTTGTTTTGAATACAAAGTGCATTGAACCTGAGTCTTCGAGCCACAGACCTGAAGGAACTCATTGAGCAGATCAAGTCTATGACAGGTATGCTTACATCACTACTGAACAGTGGCGTAACAAGGGGCAATAAGGGATAGCGGTAGGGAGGGACAGAGAGAGAGAGAGAGTGAGAGAGAGAGAGAGAGAGAGAGAGACAGAACTTGAAGAGAAAGAGAGGGATAGAGAGAGTGAGTGAAATGGTGAGAGTGAATGTGAGAGAGAGAGAGAGAGAGAGAGAGGGAGGAGAGAGAGAAGGGGTGGGGTGGAGAAAAAACGAGAAAAAAGAAAAGAATGGTAGAACCACTTCCGAATCTCCCACTGATCGCTACGCCGCCGATATTTTAAAATATTTAAAAACATAGGCCGTCATGAAAACGATTTGTACATCGTTTCCATTAGTCTTCCACATATTTGGTTAACTGTGCTCAAGCCCCTATCGGCAATTCAAAAACAGAATTAAAAAACAAAGAAAAAGAGACGACCCAACTACAAAAAACCTCCCTATATATGTCGTGGTATAGTGGTTCATTCACTTGACCAAGGGTTGAGGGTTCGATTCCCGTCTTTTGTCTAGACATTAATGGGTAATCATTCTGCTAGGGTAATAATAATTGCAGCGCCCGCAGGAAGAGCAGTAGTAATTTTCTAATACCTGAATAAATGTGCGTATGAGTACGAAAATCAACTTTCCTATCATACTTCGGTATTTTTGCGCAATAATTTTGGCGTTTGCGAAATAAACATCCTTCTAAAGTAAACATTCCGTGACCGAACTTCAGTTCTTTTGGTTTTGTGATATTATTCAATGAATCCATCTCATATGCTTGGCAGGCTATCCACCGATCGTAATCATCACTCATCGGAGACACCATGAGGTACGGGAGGAGGTGATCACTGCTTTCCGAACCGGTCTGCAGCAGCAGCGCATCGACTACGTGTACGAGCTCGAGAACTACACCACCGACGATCACGGGTACGTTGCCGAGAAGCATCTCGTCCTGCTCGAAGCCCTCTATCAATGCGCCATCGTTGGCGACAAGGTTATGAAGTACAAGGAGAGCAACCAGGGTTGCACTATCCTGTGATATCTAGGTGACCTTTGAAGGTATACTATCCCTTGGCACCGCCTAACACAAAGCTTACCAATGATCATAATTACGATCGATTTTTGCAATTTATTTCACATAGTGATCAATTAATCAATCACAGCAACGTTTCATTTAGTTGCGTTGAAAATAATGCCTGCTGGCATTGAAAGGGAGCTTATTATCAAAGCAATACCATGCAGGTACATAAGAGGGTGAGGAGGGGGGGGGGGGGAGGGGTCACATGTGGGTAATTCAATAATATTAATTGCTACTTAATCATACTACTATGATCCTTTTTGTTGGATTTTTGTGTTAATACACTTTGAGTTGAATTGATTTTTAATTTTTTTATTTATATTTTTTTATTTGATTTGATTTCTGCATTTTTCCAAATATAATATAACTGAATAACAAAGAACATATACATGTAAGGTATAATACAACATATACAAACAATAATTTCTTCATGTCAAAATGTTTTTTTACATAATATATGTACATATATTCAGGGGCGGATCTAGCTTTTTGCTAAGGGGGGGGGGGGGTTTGACCACTAATAATGACGATGCGGAGCATCGTCCACGAGCCGCATAGCGGCGATCCGATTTTTTTTTTGGGTGTTTATTTGAACCCCGTAAGTGATGTTTTCCTGGCGTCTATTAACACAATGGAGACCATAAAAAGCAGTGCATGATAACGTCTTTTTAAATCAAGTAACAGTTAAATACACAGTTATATCCAGAGTTATCATGTGTTTGGTTAAGTAACCAGATGAGTTGAATATCTTCTCACAATATTTGCACTTGAAAGGGTTTCTCTCCAGCGTGCGTTCTTTTTTCTTTCTTTTTTTTTTTTTTTTTTTCTCTTTTTTTCCTTTTTTTTTTTTTTTTTTTTTTTTTTGGGCCGCCCAAGGGGGGGGGGGGGTTTAAACCCCCTAACCCCCCCGTAGATCCGCGCCTGATAATAACGAAACTTAATATCTCCATAACATATTATCATAAATTTAAAGTTTTATCCGAACTATTCTGTTGGAAAAGTGCAGGAGACCGCGATCCTATGACAAGGATGACTATGACAAGGATGGCGGCCTAAAAAAAAAAGAAAGAAGAAGATTGAATTGAATTGAATTGTACATGCATTTTGACTATTTTCTTATAGAATGAAGCATTTACCTTTTAAATTGTATCAATGGGTAGGAAAGGGGGGGGGGGGGGGTGGCGGGGGTTATAAAATTTAATTTTGTTAATTTTGTGTGTTTTAAAATGTATTTGTTCAATTTCATGTGTAATGTGTTTTAACAATTACGTGCATAATTGGAGATTTGTCATTACGTAAATATTGTTATCTTGGTCTTTTTAGAGTATACAGTGTTTTTCTTTCATTTTAATATAAATAATAATATTTGTTGTAAATATGGTTACCAACTACTGCATCGTTCAACAAGAGAAATTGCTTCTGTAACATCGTACCCCTGTAACAACTAGACACGGTTTGTATGGAAAGCCTTTCTATATAGAAGCGCATAATAGGCAATCGAAACATATTTTGACGTAGACGTCTAGGTGTTAGTTTTTTAATTAATTTAATTTTTATGTATTTATATCATCGGGGAGGAATAACGAGAAAAATAAATGTGAATATGATATATTGTACATCAAATAATTATACTTTCCATCATCATGATTATGATGAAAAAGTGCACCCCTTCATTATTATTGCTTGTGTGTCATGCACAGATTTGAATTGTGGAAGGAGTCGTAATTAAGGCCTCTTGGAAATAACTCTTTGAATCTAATTATTTTAATGGCATTTTGTAATGTAGATGGATAATTTTTATGTTGTTTTTAGCAATAAGCATTACTGATTATATAGCATTCCAGTTTAAAATGTATTTTTCGTTCATTTTTAACTGTAGTGGGGGTTATTTTACCTGACTACTAAGAAAGCATAAATACTTGTTAGTAAGCAACCAGAGGACCAACGGCTTAAGGTCCTCCATCGAAAGACCTGGTAATGAGGATTAATGCCTTACCAAAGGGCACTAGCGCATCGCTTTGGTTTCGAACCCGTCCAATAATTGGTATTATATACCTCACTTAAGTAATCCAGCCATCTGATTGGTCGAAATTGCATTCATAAACTTCAACTGTTCCTGTAAAATTCCCGGTAACCATGCTTTAAACATTTAATATTTTTTTTAATAACCATGGTTATTACAAAAATAGGTCAGTCTCCATGGTTACCCCATAGGTTTACATGTTAAAAAATGGTTTGAGCGATGGAGGATACCGTATGTGTGCGAATAATTGGTCGGTAATTTCAATACAATTGAATCTCGATCGATCTTACCGACAATTTTATCTTGCATTGTTGACATGAAGACGAAAATAAACTTCCCAAAACAAAAAAACAACATCTGCCGATAGATCTTGATCTAAGTTCGTGCCAATATGCATTGCAAAAGTAAAAGAAGAGTCCGTATATGGAGCTTTTGCGAAGCATTCATCACACGCGAAGCCGGTTTCAATCCATTTTAATGTATATATCGTACAAAACTGCCAAGCATTTTAATAGCGCGCGATGGCCGAGAGGTCTGAGGCGCTGATTCTAGATGCATCACCTTTTGTACGCAAGAGTTCGAATCTCATCTTCGACCCAAAAAAAAAGTATTTTTTATTTTTTATTTTTTAGTCTATTTTTTTTCGGCATATAAAAGTATTAATGACTGCTTTAATATTCGAGAAATAGTTGTTTTTATACGCTCTCGGGAAGGTTACAATTGGGCTATTCCCCTCGGCACGCCTCGGGTAATAGCACAATTCTAACCTTCCCTTGAGCGTATAAAAACAACTATTTCTCTCAAAGCAGTCATTAATACTATAATATACAAAAACACTTACTAAAGTCCCTTCTTTACTCTTACCCCCAAGTTGTAACATTGTATTTCTATCAGCATCCTGATGATGTAAGTCTTTGTAAATATTCCAGTACTTAATTAACGATATTTATGCTAAAGTAATTAATGTAAATTGTTATGGTAATCACTGGCTTCAATCGTCAAAGGTAACCTTTGATTTTTAGGGATGGGAATTTCGGATCATGGCTGTATAGCATATTCACAAAGAGGGCAGCAGATAGATCAGCTCGAGTTTGCCAAATAGCCCGCTTTTTCTGTGACGGGAAATTAGCGAGTCGAAGTAACAAATTGCGTTTTTATAAGCTCGAGACTCGATCTCGAGAAATTAGCTCGATATATTTTGCTCAATGTTCGAACGAAGTACGAGTCTTCGGGCTGGTGGAAACGGACCGGACAAAAATTAATAGCGGGCTATCTATTTTGGAGCATAATAATGAGCGGACCAAGGGGAGAGCTGCAAAAAAGATCTGAAGTGAAGGAAATCCCTTCTTTTCACTTGTTTCTAGTTGATTTTGTTTAATCAAAAACAAAAAAGTTTTTTTTTTTTAAAGATGATGTTTTTGCCTAATTTATTTCGCATAGCTAATGTTGGTGTAAATATGTCCTTTTAGATAGGTAAATCACGTTTCTTTGTTTTCATTTGCACGGTTTTTCTTCATGAAAATATTACCCCTTGGGACAATATATCTCCCTTCGGCGGTCCATTAAAAAAAAAGAAGAAGAAGCATACCCTACAAGCTTGTAAGATGTGGCCGAGAAGGAGGGGGGGGGGGGGAGTGGGGGTGGCTTACCGTCGGAAGGGGTGTCAATATACTCCCTATTTACCATGAGTATACTGTTCTGAAATCGTTTCTTTTTAATTTATTATTGTTCATTTGTAATATTTTCTGCGTAAAGTATTACTTTTCAAATGTAATTATGTTTTTCCTTTGTTTTTATTTGATTTGTATATTTTTCAAATGTTTTTTCTCCTGTTACCGTTTGTTGTTGTTTTTCGTTTGCTTGTATTCGTATAGGCGGCTAGGCCTATATAATTTCTGCAAGCCCACGAAGAAGAACCCTTCAGACTGCAATTAGAAATAAAAGAAATGAAATGAAATATCTAAAAGTGGATTTGAAAATAGCCCATTTGAGTTGTCTTAAGACGATCCTCATGTTCTTGAGTTGGTGATGTTTTGTGTGAAGTATGATATAAAATGCAAGTGACTATACTATTTGCTTTCTTGTTGTATTACACAGCGATCGTAGGCCTAATCCAGGGAGATGGGAGGCTCCCATTTCTCTGCCTAATCCCAACAAAATCCATGCACGCAGCGATGGTAATTTGACCCAACAAAGGCATTGGCACTCGCTCGCGCGTCTGTCGCGTGTCCGCCACGCGAGCTTCATGCATATTCAATAAGAAAGAGAGAGTGTTCTAGTTCTCAGTCGAGTCGTCCTCGTACGTATATAGTGTATGTATAATATAGTACGGGAATTATTTTACATTGAACGAGTGAGGAACAAAGACTAATAACGTCTACGACAGCTGTGATATACTTTAGTAGTGTAACCGCTGGCATATATGCGGGTACGTAGATCTACATTTTGTATTTGCTTTAAAAATCGATTAGACGCCTACACGTTAATTTCATGCTGGACATGTTTTAACATCGAGAAGACAAGCACTTGCAATTTTCAAAGCAAACACAATCTTGGAGTGGATCTTAAGAAGCATTTTGAGCAGTGAAGACCGGTGAGTTTATGATTTCTTGCATGGTGATGATGCGTGGATGATGCTGCTGCGAATAGATACCAGATAGAGCTTGTCTTTAGCCTGAGTGATGAGTCACACTCGACAGACTTTAATCATGCCGAAATCGTGACCCATGCATATGGCCTTGTCTTTCTAGGTTTAGACCCAGCTAAAGTTAAATCCTTTAATCACATTTGAATTAATTATAGAGCGCGTAGATATCAAGATGATGATAGATATATTATTCATAGAGGTAGGCAAGATCTAAATAAATGTAGTCTAGATCTAGGTCTCGATTTCAGGCTTCAACTTCAAGTATGAATGATGAAGACTTTCTTCGACCTCGCACAATTCACACCAGTACGCCATGTCATGGCTTACTTTGCTCTGGTATTATGGGCCATGATATGGCCCTTAATCTTTGAAGAATAGGGATAAAGAATATTCCTGTGTAGATTTAGGGTCTAGGTTATTGTCTAGCTTCTAGTTTTAGATTAAACCAAGTCTACTAGGCCTATACACATTTGAAGAACAAAATCTACTCTCTAGATACATGTAACTGACGGTAGGCTAAACCATTTTTTTTTTTACTGATCTAGAGTAATACTAACAGTTCTATCATAAACAAGAAAATGTTAGAGGTCTAACAAAACATCTAGTCTCTAGATCTAGCTAGACTCTAATGTTCAATATAGATCTAGTCCAAATGAACTTTAATAACTTGATACAAATGTTAACGGTCTTCGATTGTACACCTGTACTGTCAATGTCTACCCAAAAGGATTCGACTCTCACCAGTGGCGTATCCATACAGCTTAAGGGTGACGCCTACAGGTGCATCAGTTTTCTAGATTCTTGTCAAGATTTTTCGAAAATTAGGAGAGATTTTTCAAATCTTATGGCGTCATTTTCAACACAAATTTGCTTCATGTCATTGGTTCATGCATGAACAGATGTGCATACATTAAAGTTGCAGTTTAGTTTTACCTAAATGTCAACCCAAGCAGCTGTACATAGGCCTACATGTTAATGTAACCTTTCTCTTTCTCTTTTCGCTGAATCATTTGCGAGACTAAAATTACCCCCCCCCTCCCCCCACACCTCCTTCCCCTTTACTTCAAAATAATTTGTCTTATTGTTCCTTCATGCAAACGGATTACATTTTACTATTTTTCTAAAAATCATTTTACTTGTTCCGTACATGTAGATCTAGACCCTTGCATAGCTCCACATCGTTATTTCACAGACAATATCTGAACATGATTGTTGATGTACCTGCCATTATCTTTGTTGATGGATTGCAAAGCCTTCCAAACACGGGAAACACTTCCTTCCCATCGGAAGGCCTTTAAACTTAAAGGCATTGTTTAACAATGTTTCCATTTTAACAAATCTGAGATGCATGGCCCCACGTGTTCTTAGTGTTTGTGATAATTATGGTGTAATATTGAAGCCCTAAAAAAACAATTGCATTTCAAAATGATCATGAAGTGCCTGAACAAAATACCGGTTTTACCATACTCACCCCCCCCCCCCATTAGACTTGAACTGTTATAGAACCGTTGGGAAAACGGTTTTTGAAATTTCGAATTCCAATCATAAATATCTTGATTATCAGACAGGCGGTCGGCTTGTAAAAGCCACGGGATTCCTGACTGACCTATGATTGCAGCATGAGCTAAATCCAGGATTTTGTTTCAGAATCTGTGACAAAGATACCCAATACCTCCAAATTTTAAAGTCTACTAGTATTTCCTTTCTCATCACGTGTACATTGTACTTGAACAAAAAGTATAAAACTATTATATTGAAAGAAGAGGGAGAGGGATAAAGGAGGACGGAGGGAAGGATAGAGAGAAAGAGAGAGAGAGAGAGAGAGAGAGAGAGGGAGGGAGGGAGGGAGAAAGGGCGAGAGAATGAGGAGAGGGAGGGGGGGGGGGGTAGATCCATCCTCTATCAATGAATTGTTAAGGAAAATCGATCCTATATTATCGACTTTTTCCCTGATCAATAAAACGCCTTGTAAATAGAACACCGCTCGCAGTACATGTTAAACATCATCAATTTACTTATATTTTTCGAGTAGTTTATGAAATGAAGATACATATTACTGAGTACAACTATCGAGAATCAACAACCGACCCAAATTTTTGAATTCACTTGAACCTACAGTACTCTGAAAAATGCTTCTATACATCGTATACATTTAGACTTCATTTGAAGCAATATCCAGTGAGTTAATGTTGGAAATGCTATTCGTATAATTGATTTGAGTATTTTTCGTGATATTCACATAACATGATGTAGCTTGTACAACCCGAAATGGTTTTCATTGATGTTGTAGTTTGTGATTTTTTTTTTCTCTTTCCCTTCTTTACTATCCTTCTCTCTTTATCCTCTCCAATTTGTTTCTACCTATCTATCTTTTTTCTAACTATAATCTCAGTTGGACCCCTTTTTTACTTTTTAATTGCACATCATCCTCATCTCGCTCCCTTCTTATTCTTTCCTTCTCTCTCTCTTTCTTTCGTCACACATTCTGTAAGTAAGTCTTTTGAAGGTCCCCCCACATTCTCTCTTCAGCTTGAAAAAAAACAAGAATATTTGTTTCTCTTTAATCATTAATGATGCAGGCTATATTATGTATAATCTGTGACATTTATACTTGTGTTTTCAATTGTATAATGTTTTCACTTATTGTGTTAAATTGTTTGAGTCGGTGGAAATAAAAAAATAAACTTGAAACTGGAACTGTATACCTGGACTCAATTTTGTTCTGGTATCAAACCATTGGTAACAAAACAAAATAATAAAAGATTAGTTTTGCCCAAATGAGATGAATGAAGACAGTGTATACATCGCCCAATCTACAGCTTATGAGCCCCCTTTCCTTTGTGTTGATAATAATATTGATGCCAGGGCTAGAGTGTGACACTGAAACAGTCAGCAACAGTTATTCCCCAAGATGAACATGTATATCAATTCAATATCCTTCACCAAACAAAAAGTGCCCCGCCGCAAATATAATCATGTTACTAGTATTAAATTCAAAATATTACCCAATCTACGTATGTTTAAATGACATTACAATTCATTCCTCATGCATAGAATAAATTATATATTTAGTATAGATATTTTATGATTATATTGATCAGGAACGACAGGAGTTTGATAGACGGAGTTTGTTCACCTGATGACGATAAGGTCATTATCAACTGCACTTTGAATATAATCTTTTCCTGTCTGTAAATATTAGCCAAACGATAAAATTCTCATTTATGAACTTTACAGGGTTCAAATCGCTACAAATTCCGCCGTATTAATTTACTACTTCGCGTAGTTTGACATTATTTCGGTCATTATAAATTTGAAATGAAAACTGTATACCGACCCAATCTAGTCGAAGAACAGGAGAAGACCCCCCCCCCCCGCCCCCTATATATACAAAAGGGGGGATTGGAATGATATTGGAACGAGAGAGAGAGAGAGAGAGAGAGAGGGGATGGGGCCGGGGAAAGGGTGTGGAAAGGGTATGTGGGAGAGAGGGAGCGAGAGAGATAGACAGAGAGAGAGAGAGAGAGGAGGAGAGGAAAATGGAGAAAGAGAGAGAGAGAGAGAGAGAGAGAGAGAGGGGGAGTTGAGAGAGCTGAGGCGATTTGCGTAAACAACCTTTGTCGGTTATGGCCTGAAATCCTATTCAAGGTTTATCGTTGTCTTTTCTTTTCTTTTCTTTTTTTCTTCTGAAGACCACTCGTTATTTACATAGAAAGTAAATTCGATTTAGACATTTGACTGGAAACTGGTGGAGCTACCTCACAATGATAGAAATTCCACAATAGATTGCTATATCCCCATTCTTCCTATAAAAGACGAGCCTGGTAAAAGTAGTCTCCTTCTTTTTTAATCTTTTTTAATAGGCCTATTAGACGGGATTTCTGTCTACCATGACTTTAGTTCCCTCAATTATCGACTGGTACTGTGGCTTTCAGGTCCAACATGGTTTCTACTCTGTTCCTCCGGGCCCCTCCCCTCTCACCTCTTTTCTTTATACCTGCACACCGGGTCCTCCCTCCGCTTCAAAAGTGCTTTGAAAAAAATATTAAAAAATAGAAAAAAGGACATTATCAAACCCGGCTCGCTCAGCATTGAAGTAATAGGGGGAAGGAGAGCTAGAGCACGATTGACTAAAATCGGACGTCATTGCGTTTTTTTGTCGATCCTGGGCAAAAATATCCAGTGAAATGGGGATGGGCGAGAGATAGTTACTATAGACAGAGATAGGAGATAGAGAGAGGGAGAGAGGGAGAGAGAGAGAGAGGGAGTATGTATGCGTCTGCATGTGTGTGAGAGAAGATAGAGAAAGAGAAGAGGGGGTGTGCGATTCATCGAGTCCACAAAATATATTGCAGTGACGTAGTCTAATTTGTCAGACTCTGTTAATAATGCCTTCTTCGTAACTAGTACACGGCTATGCTATTGCTGTACTTCATGGCAATATCAGTGTATGATAAACACAAACAGTTTGTAAATGCAAACTAGCAGTTACCAGTCGTATAACCATGACGATATAATTTGCGCGCACCCTTATCAAATGTGTATATAATTGCGACGACTTTATATTCGCTTTTGTTCGCAGATTTTCAGCACATCCCTCGAACTCGATATTTGGTATTGACCTAATATTTATTGTACTGGTATAAATCACCCATGCCCATCATTGTACTCATATTTTGTAACCCGTGAGTCAGCATGCGTCCAAACATGGCCAACGTGTATTAATAGGCTTCAGCATTCATCGTTCATTACTGGTAAGCGATACTTTATTCCAATTCAATTCATTATAGTTATTTCACATCGTGACAACTTCGTATAGCATCATGTGTATTTGGAACTGTACACCTATACAAAGGAACCAGGGGCGGATCTAGCTTTTTGCTAAGGGGGGGGGGGTTGACCAAAATTAATGACGATGCGGAGCATCGTCCACGAGCCGCGAAGCGGCGAGCCGATTTTTTTTGGGGTGTTTATTTGAACCCCGTAAGTGATGTTTTCCTGGCATCTATTAACACAATGGAGACCATAAAAAGCAGTGCATGATAACGTCTTTTTAAATCAAGTAACAGTTAAATACACAGTTATATCCAGAGTTATCATGTGTTTGGTTAAGTTACCAGATGAGTTGAATATCTTCTCACAATATTTGCACTTGAAAGGGTTTCTCTCCAGCGTGCGTTCTTTTTTCTTTTTTTTTTTTGGGGGGGGGGGGGGCCGCCCAAGGGGGGGGGGGGTTAAACCCCCTAAACCCCCCCGTAGATCCGCGCCTGGGAACCTTATTCTCGTCGAGAACATAACCTAATAACCTAATTTCTACGCCGTTAACGATAGTTCGTTATTAAGGTGGTAGATTGCGAATGACGCATTTCATGCCATGCGGCAGAATTTTACCCACCGAAGAGATTGAATCTCTTATGGTTTGATTTTGTGCTTTTATCTAAAGGTAGACGGTATTCCTTCAGTGCAGCCAACAACAAATTCCGTAGAACATTGTAGGAATCATGAATATGTCATGTTTCCTATCTGTGAAATTTAAACGTTAGCAGTGTCCTTCAAATTGTGCAAGGAAACCCGTTTACTTTCTAGACATTAGGCCTATTGACTTCTTGGATTGACTGACTTAAAAAAAAAAAAAAAAATCGGTAATAACATACAGTTGTACCAAGAAGTTAGTAACTTCTTGGTTGTACATAAAATGAGCTGTAGAGGGTACATGAGCATTTGTCCACATCAATAACCGACTTCTTGTAATGGCCCAAATTAAGCTGAATACATCTTTTCGCAGCACAAAACGAACGACCATTCGGTACACGGGTTTGAAAATCAGACTATTTACTATTAGGGATTGCAATCCCTAAAGTCGTTCGACAACTAACGGTCGTTATTTTCCTCAAAAAGACATTTTCAAGCCCTTTAGTTTCAAAGAAGATTTCAAGTTAGTATTATCTTTCAATTGCCACTTGATTTGTGTTTGCCTGCAAATGAGACATACACTGCAGTACCTTTAATGTGGTATACTTCGTCGTATATAATAAGTGAAATTTCCTAGCAGCACATTAGGCCTTACCTAGTTTGCTTTACACTGTCATGACATGATGATGATTGGCGGAGGTGACTGCAGCCTGTATGTATGAAAGTAGAACGGAAAAATCCCTCGATATTCGGGCAACAAGATGCCAGAATATAGGCCTATCTTTATATTTTGTTGACGAAATAACATTTCTTGGCTCACTCACTTTGCTCCCTCGTAACACTTTGAAACTGGGAGTTGATATTCGGGAAAGAGTCTCAAGTTTTGATTTGAGTCTAAAAGATGGAAATGCTTATCGACATTTTGAATAGTCCGACGTCCCATATTTTCATTCCTCAATAATTGTTAAAGCCCCACTGTATAGCTACTTGCGCCCTCTATACAACCAACAATGCCTAAGCTGTACCCGTTGATCCCCCATGATGCCCTTTTTAATGTTAATTGAGAGCTGATATTTTGATGAGATAACCACCTGTCAGTGACCTTGCAGGGAGGTCTAATCGCTCCATGCCAAACTAATGCAGAGGGGCTTTAAATAGAGAATTGATTCATGCTTATTCTGATATAATTATGAAAGATAAGCTTAGATTAATTTATCTATTTGAAAGTCTTAGCTGTAAAAGTGTCCACTTTTCTGGCTGAGTGTACATATTTCAATGTACTAGTATTACCATAATTCACATGGTAATAAAACTAGAGAAGGCAATATCATTTTAGAAAAATATATTATCGGACCTTTCACAGTGCTGTCATTGTATCCTTCTTTGATTACACATAATAGTTGCTGCAGCCATATTACAACAAAAAAATGGCTATATACTTATTCATACACGAGTTATAATTGCACGCACTAGCGGCATTGTTCTTACTGATTTATAATTGCTTACAGGAAATGCATGCTGTGACACGAGGATTGTTTCATCCTCAAATTTCATGTTCCGCAATATTATTTGTGTATTGCACCAGCTGTGTAATTGCTCTTGGGCAAAGCAAAAGAGGTCAACATCAGGCTTCCTGGACTATACATCGAGATTTGATACGGGTTTGTATCCAACAAACATCATTCCTCAGCTGAAAAAACATTGCATTTTGTTTCTATAAATTGAAATTAAATGATTTAAAACAACTGACAAAAACCAAAAAGAAACAATAAACCAAACAAAACCAAATAAAACCAAACAAAACAAACTAACAAAACAGAGATCCGAGGCTGTGCATTGAAGTTAGGCATACATTTTAAAAGTAGAAATAAAACAAATACCCAATTCCATAATAGAGAGAGAGAGAGAGAGAGAGGACGAGGAACATTGTAGAGGTAACTTTTTTTTCGGAATCTCCATCCATCCAAATCTACACGAGAGTAGGGTATGAGCGCGCGCCCCCTTTTGTATACATGAAACTCCTCCACTTTTTGTTAAAAATCAATCATTTCAAATAAGTTGGAAAATAGACCAACAACATGCAGTGAAAATAATGATCGTTGATCTCTTCCGTAGAAACAAATTCAAATTCCAATGATTTTATTTATATTACAAAAAATATACAATGAAACGACAAATATAATAGTAATATCACGAGAAAAGAGGAACTAACTAGAGTTGGAGTATTAGTTCCTCAGAGGCTGTTTTACAATAGAGAGGATAGCCTACCTTTGTTCAAAGCAGTATTCATGTTATGGGAAGAAACAGAACAAGCTCTGTATCTTGTACAAAATCACCTCCCTGTACAAAATGTACAAACAACAAAATGTGTATAGGTCAGCTCAGACTCTTTAGGAAACTGTAGTAGTTTGATTTCAAGCATGAGCGATTGCATTGATGTTTGTCACCTTATACTCTCCACCCACAGACAATACGGCTTCATATTCAAACAAAGGGCGTGAGAATGCAGCAATATTATACCATTTCTTCCTTATGCCTTCATATAGTTTACGGCCAGTTCCAAGTGCTGCGTACATTAGTGTAGAAGTGGGGAGACTCATATTCATAATGATATTGACTTATTACTGAATTTGCTATGTTTGCACTCAAAGTCATGAGAAGCAGATTTTCAAATATGTTTTTGTATCAATAGTCAATACAACTGGACCCTGATCCTGTATTTCCTTGTTTTTTAATTGTCCAATGATTCTGTGAAATGCCCTTTAATAGTGTTTTTTTGTTAGTCAAATCACTGTTTTGTAGATGGGCATGTACATGTAGGTCACACATACTAAAATCTTGATATAATGGTTCTAGGACACCTACCCCCTGGATATCCACCCCGGATCACCATCCCCAGTCAATTACCCCCTACGACAACCATCCTCTAGGACAACTACCCCCGGACAACTATCCTATGGGGTAGTTGTCCGAGGGGTAGATGTCCTAGGGGGTAGTTGTCCTAGGAGGTAGTTGTTTAGGTTAGTTGTCCGAGGGGGTAGTTGTCCTGGTGGGTAGTAGTCCTAGAGGGTGGTTGCCCTTGGGGGTAGTTGACTGGGGTGGTTATCCGGGGGCTGGATGTCCAGGGGGTAGGTGTCCGGATACGGATATTGATAGCCTTTATTGAATTATCTTCACATCGGGTAAAATTGGGAAGGTATGTGTTCTTCGTGGATTGTGCCCGATCAAAATAATTTCAATTTTGTCAAACCGAATCTATTCCCAAATTAATTTATATGGCTGCTGTTGGCGAGCAAAATAAACAAGATATTTCAGAGTCTGTAAACCGAGACTATCATTACCGGAATTTTATGAGTACAAAAAAACGCCGGTACGTGGATCTAGAACACGCATACCGTACAGCATTTGTAGTCTGCTCGGTACGCAGAGCTGTTCATGTTCGGGGAGCTGCTGGCCTGGAATTTCAATACTGGACCTGTGTATTAAATTGTCTAAATTCTGTTTGGGATCATATCTCTAAACTTAAAAATGGCGTCCCGTGGTGAGCAAATACTCAATACACTTATATATATTAATGCATTTGTACATGTCTGATGTAGGTGGGCGGCAGTACAGGACTAGTGAAAGCAAACATTGTCAATGTAATCAAAGAATACTTCCAAGCAAAGTTCATTTATATGTACACGTGCTCACTATTTGCACCGATTTGAGTGGGTGTATACACTGTAGATCTATATTTTATATGTAAGTCTTTCTTGGTGAAGTTTGCAAACATTCTGTTTTTTCTCAGTTCATTATTTATTTGCTTCCAAAAAATACATGATATTATAGCTTTGGAGAGAATAAAAGGGCGTGCCGCGGCTGAAGCACCTGAATATATATTGCGTAAACCAAGGAGATTCGAATCTCCATCGCTGCGGCTCGTTTATTCAGTTGCTCACTTTGTGAATTTTTAGTGGATTAATATCTGCTGGTCTGGTAATTATGTGCTGACGAAGTGGGTTAAAACTCATGTAGACCTCTAAGCTAAGGCCCTATACCCGATTTACAATATAATGTAGGCCTTAATTGGCTATGCTCTTGCTCTGCCTTATAATACATCATTACATGACATAGTACATGCAAACCTTGCCTGTGATGTCTACATTTTTTGTATATATGTGTATCAAACATTTTTTTTAAAATATAGATTTGAGTGTTGCGTACATGTATGTAAATTTCATCATAAATGCATTTTGGAGATAAGTTCTTTTTTCGCTTGCCCTCTAAAGTCTAATATACATCGAGTCTGGAGATTGAGCCTATTGAAAAAAATAGTTTGCATAATCATATCGAAAAATGTGCTGAGAAGGTATTTTCCACCCTCTCTTTCATTTTTTCAAAAAAATGTTACATTACACGAGGTTGCAATACAATGAGAGGTAACTACTCATACTAGTATATCTTTCTACTCTGTCTAGGCGGACGATTCAATTATGTCCATAGAAGACTTCAGAAGAACAATAAAGAGCTGCTTTATGCAACATAAACGTTCGTGGCTGGCATGCATCGTACGATGCATCTAGTCTAGAAAACGAACGTTTTTAAATCAATTTTCTGCATGCGTATAATTTCCTGGCGTGTGTACGTCCCCACTTGTACTATTAAATCTCATACAAAAAAAAAGCAAACACATGAAGTAAAAAAGATGTACCTGTATTCATTTTTCTATTGTTTTCCAGTTTTGGGTTTATTTGTGAGCTATGCGAGGCAAAGGGGCCTCTTTCATTTGTTCATGGGTTGGTGATAACATTTCGCAGTGTGTGGGTTTGTAAACAATTTTGTTGTCACGGTCGATCAGAAGAATACAGAAATTAGAATGAAATGTGACACAAATGCTCACAGCGACCCAGCTTTTAGAAAAATACGATGGGTATGACATATTGTTGAAATGTATCACCGCATTAATATCATTATTATTTTTTAAATGGGGGTTTCCCTTTGTCTGTAATGAGATAGTTGTTTATTTTCAAAGACTAGCATACACGAGCCCACGAGTGACCAGCCGACGACCCTGGTAACACGCGATGAGCGCACAGCTGATCGCCGCACAGATCAGCTGGGGCGGAGAAAGTGTGCTAGTCTTATACCTAGACATGGATGGCGAGTAACACAAAATCACAATGTCAAGCAAGGTCACGGATAAAATGGTCCATGCCCACTAAAAAGGCACGAAAAACAAAACCTTTAACATTTGTATTTTGTCTCCTACTCCGGATCAGACTCTCCCAGCAGCCGACATGCTTCCATTGTTAAAATGACGTCCAATCGGATGAAAGTGGTAGTCTCGGATAGTTTCTGTTTTGATCCTCAACCCTGAATCATAAATGTATCTACCAGGAAATACTAATACTCGCAAAATAGTCATGTTGCAAATGAATTCATCTCATTCCAAGTATGGCAAAAGACGTCGTTAATTGTACCCCTGACCTACAAAAAAGAAGAAAACCAAAAATAGACTTGCTTGGTCTAGACGAGACGACTTTTCTAGGGTGCATTAATTTTGCCAAACTTTCGATTTGTAGGTTTCGTGTTGTTTTATGATCAATAATTGTCTTTGCCAGAGGAAATAAGGAAATAATACTACGATGCCATGATGTTCTGTCAAAGAAATGTTTTTTAAGTTAATGTATTGAATTTGTATTCACCCTCCTCCCTTTCCTTTGCGCTCTTCCTTTCCCCTTACCATTTTGCCATTTGATTTGGAAGGGTGGGGGGGGGGGGGTGGGGGGGGGGGGGGGGGGGTCCTTATAATACGCAGCCCCGGTAGCTATACACTTTCACAACTCAACGAGAAATGTAACTGTGATATCTATATCTAAAAAAAAACCTCAAGGATGAAATGTAAACAAGGTACTAAAATATCCCCTGTTTTCATTGACAGAAATAAATTTCAATCATACTCCACCTGTTTTTTTTGGGATACATTTACTTTTTTTTCTGGCTTTCTTTTTCTGGAGGTCGAGGGGAGAAGCCGGGGGCTGTAGTGTCAGATTTTGCATTCAAGGGGTAAGAATTCTCCCTCATAATTTTGACAGTTGTTTGTTAGTCATTGAGGGCTGTGCAAATAACATTGGTCCTCAATCTCAAAGAAAGATAAGGATATCCCATAATAGCCGATTCTTAATCCTAAGATAAACAACGTTATCTCCAACCTTACACATATCGTCCACTGTAATGTATTCCGAAATAGCCTGTTTGTTGTAGGTCAACGAAATAAGGAAAAGTTCATGTTAAAGGGAAGATTGAAATCTACTATTAATTAATGTAAGCGTTCTCATTCATTCCCGTATAGCAGAATATAATGGTAGTATCACTGTCACTGTCAGTTTGTCACATGTAAAGGAATGCTCGTGAAATGCTCTTTAATTCATCATGTTTAGCGATCAATTCTCTTCTGATTATAAACGTTCGATATGTTTGTGCAGTCCCATGTAAATTCATACTCGTGTGTTTTTAAGTTGTTGGAACTGTTTAGCAAGATTGAGCCAATTTGTTATTATGTTGATATAGTTAAGAATGATTATACAGTCACTCACACGCCTACATGACTGTATATAATATAACCAACCACTATTATAAACTTCTAGACAGTTTTCATCATGACCAGTATTCGAGACAATACCGAAGTGCTAACGTCATTTTCGCTCGTCGTTCAGGTTACTGGTTCCAAACAACAGAGCCTGCGCGCGAGGTTCACCGCGACATCATTCAAGCAACGGGCTGGAGCAGGGCAAATTCAATGTTTGGGCTGGTATGATCAGCACAAATTGTTTGGAACCAGCATCCTTGACAACTTGGCTAATATGACGTCACACTTCGGTACTCTACACAAGACATTTTTTTTAGACGCAAACAACATTCTGGAGTATTATCTGGTCGTCAAATATACTGCGTTGACAAGTGTAGACTTCCTGTATGCAATTATTGTATACGAGGACAGAATTGTTGCCCTTAATAAGATAGTCTGTTTATAAATTTCCCTGGTTCTCGAGCTGTATTTGCATTTGAGCTCAACAAGCTCACATTTCGTTGTCAAAATGACCTTGCGGAAAAAATGAAGTGATAAAATGTGCTGACTCGAGTGTATTTTGTCTTCGTATTTCATCTCATTTTTTGTTTTATTCCTCCCTCTGACTTTATCTCAGACTTGGTAGGAACAAAATTAAAAATTCTTAAAAGTTAAAACCCGCAACTTGAATTTATGAATACCCGTATCTCCGTTCAAGACTTATCCATGCATGGTTGGCGTAGCATACTCTAAATAATCAGTTGAACTTAAAGGGATAGTTGAGTTCTGTTGCAGAGGGCGCTACACAAAATAATTTTGTTGTGAGATAATGAAAAACTGAGTGTCAAATTTGAAAGAACATAATATTTAAATGACAAAATCATCTTTGTTTGATCAAAATCGGTTCAGAGACGGCTGAAATATAACGATTTCTAATACTTGCGTACCACCCCAAATATTAGATATTTTGAAAAATTTGAAAAAACCGTTGGAAAAAACGAAATAATGCCTTTTACGACGTAGTTCAGCCAATGCCGTTGTTGGCTTTTTTGTTGGCATTTTCGTGTTGCCTATTATTACCCACAATTAGTCGGCTCATGTATTGTTATTTTTGATTAAATAATTAATTAACGGTCACCGTGTTTTTTTTAAAGTGGAGCTGAATTGGTATGATCGTATTTTAATGGCTGAATTTTACACATTTTGGGGTCTAAAATTACCTTCATAGCAATTTTAGGTTCTAAAAGGGCACTATAAATGTCATAGATAAGAATAAGAGCAATAACCATGCACTTTGAGAGCATTTGCGGTCTGAAAACAGAACTCAACTATCCCTTTAAATACCGTCGAGTTTCACTTGGAAAGATATAGTGAGCAAGTAAGGGGCGAGTCAGACAGGCAGAAGAAGAGAGAGGTATATAAAGAAAGAGAGAGGCCTGAAGAACATCTAGGTTCAAGTTTGGGGTTAACGTGTTGATGTGCGGTAATGACATTGGATCATTGTAAGGTCATACCGAGGTCAATCTAATGAGGTTCCGAGGGAGCGATGAGAACGTGTGATCTCTTCATCTCGATCTACTTTCAACAAACTAAGTTTCTCAAAATAAGGCCTTTCAAGTTTCTCTCTCCTGAATTGAGGTTTACAGGCCCCAGGTTCTTTTTCCTACGCACGTGACAGCAGGTATACAAGAGTTATTAAAGAGAAGGTTGAGTTCTGGGGAGAGGTGACAAATAATTTGTGAGCGTTATCATTGTGTGGAAGACACATCAAAGGAAAAAATGTTCTCTAAATTAAAAGCATGGATCTTCAAATGCATATATATTCTGAATATGAGAAGTAACAACTTAAAAATGAGGCCCGATTTTTATGCCATATGTTTGTGTAGTCTCATATAGATCTTTCTGTGTACAGTGCTTGTAACTTTACCAAGACTGGACCAAATTTCTTATCATTTTGATGACTCCAGACCCTTGCAGCACACACCATTATTTATATGCTACATGTTCAACTTTTTCTGATCGATTCCACACCGTTTCTTTCACTTGAATACAATCGCATGACCAGAACTCAACTTTATCTTTAAAGACAACTTATTAAATGGATTATAATCTCATGTATTACATACATGTATATTGTGAAAGAAACTGGCTAGAATATATTTGAAAAACTAAATATATAGCACCTACAGTAAGAATAAATTTATACCATGGGATTTGGGAATGGTCAAAATGAAAAGAATTTACATCTCCATTGCTGAATGAAAATCGCATGCACTGCACTCAGAGATAGTTGCACAATCTAGACGGAGATACAGCCATGTGACATGAAAGTTTGATCCAAACATTATAGTTTTTTATTGTCATATTTATTAAAACTATGAGCAGTAAGAGGGTATGAGATGCAAGTCTTTTCAGCCGAGGGAACGTTGCCTTATTTATTTGTATCTTTATCAGAAGTCGACCTTCAAATTCTTTACATTGAAATTGAGCTACTGACCTACAGTCTTGTATGTGCTGAAAGTTCGTTACACCCGAACGCCCCCTTTTAGCCTATTTGCATTAGGTCGTCAGAGGTTCTTGTTAAATGCTTATCAAGGACATTGTCCTCCCTGGCCCTGATCCATGTAATTTATTAATGTTAGATAATTATGATCCCTAGATTAGGGACTTCGTATATTCAACTATGGCATACATTACTGACTAAGCCTGATGTGGAGACGGAAACCGTTCTTCTACATCATTTTCTTGCTTGAGTCGTTTTTTTAATGTTTCATTTCAAGAATCAATGCAATATTTCTTGATGTAGGCTTTCGTGTATCCCTCCCCCTTTGCATTTCACATCTACAGCCCACCTGAAAAAAGGTTTCGACATGATTTTGTGTTGATATTATAGATAGAGGTGGCGAAATTCATAAGAGCCAGAAAGTTGAGAGGCAGAGAGAGAGAGAGAGAGAGAAAGAAAGAAACAAAGAAACAAATGGACCAGACTTTGGATTGATTGCATACATTGAACTATAATCATATTTGCATTTCACTCTTACACCGCTCTACCAAAGTGATCAACCTTCACCTTTTAATTGTTCTACCCTCAGCGAATTGGGAAATTAATGTTGGTTTGAAAGCCATTGAAAACCAGTTAAGCTGCTTCAAAAATGGGAGTTATAAGTGTTTTTAATGTTCATTAGTACAGGGATGCCTGTTTTCAGGTACATAATAGCCCGAATTCAGGCCCTGGCGAGTTATTTTCATGCCATAGTTTAGGCATTTTGTGTACAAACTAGCTCATTCTAGGTGATTTTCAGGCCCTCTGATCAATTCTAACTGGCATCCCTGATCAGTCTTGCAGCATAGTCCTGCATGACGAAAAAAAAAGAAGACAACACAAATCTGAATACTACAAGGAATCATATACGAATAATATTGCACGAAGGATGATAGGCGTATGGGCAGATTTTACTCGACACGTTGGTCTATTCGGAGTTGACTACTCGATTACACCAAAGAGTTCGGACTACCTCCTTGACCGGAGTCCTTGATAATACCATGTCCCATATAAGTGCTTGTTGTCAGTGTGAATTTCAGATGTTGTCATTTGGGTTTGGTTTGCATTGTTGAGTTTGCTGCACCAGAAAACTTCATCAATGTAGTACAATCAACAGGATCACACACTTTCAGAATCATTCGCTCCTATACTAGCTAATAAAAAAAACTTGTCTCTGAAGTTGAAATAAAGATAATCTTAATTGCCACTTATTTTGATTTTTGCAACAACATTCGATTGCTTTCGCTTTCGTATACTGTACTCTATACTTAGTTTGCAGACACAGACCCTTGCAAGTCGTTATGCGTAACGATGTCTGCATTATGAGACTACAACCGGCTCTGTTTGACACAGCCAGCACACTGACAGATCTAGTCTATTCTCAAGGCTTTAGGAATTGTGTTTAAAGTGTGACAAATTAATGTCTGTGTTTTCAGACTATACTGTATACCACGCATTTGTCCTTATCCAATGAGATACTGTTTGAGCTGGGGGTGATTTATCGACTAAAATTGATTTCGATTTAACAAAAATCTATTTTAAGGCTTCATGAAACACCCCCTGGAGTAACAACGATTTCTTTTGTGACCAAAGAGCAAGATAACACTCCTTGTCATTTCTCACCCGGGAATGGAGAGACCAACGGGCTACATCATTTCACCGGGGGGGGGGGGGGGGGGGGGGGCGGGGGATGTTTCTTAAAGCTGTTCGTAAAGTTACGCATGACTTTACATACGACTTGTATAAGAAGTGCCAGATATAGGATGCCCGCAATCTTTCCTGATGTTTTAAGAAAGTGCGACTATATTTCCAATAACCTCAATCAAATTATGGCAGAAAATAAACTTTGTATTAAAAATGTTTGTTATAATAGGAATGTTAATCTACATCTGCACAGTTCAACTTTAGTTGATGCAGTTAAAAAATGATTGAGCATCCCATTTGGCTTTTCATATATAAGTCGTAAAGTCATGCGTAACTTTACGAATGGCTTTATGAAACACCCCCGGTCAGATATGCTTTTTCAATTCACATGTCAGTTAATTTTCTTTTTATTCCTGTTAATAATAGTGTTGTTTCTTTCGTTCTTCTCCCCTTGTAGGTATCACCATGACGGAGCCGACTTCATACTCGCGGCCCAACACCCGGTCTCATTCAAAACGCATGTCTGAAGAGCCTATGGAGCCCACTACCAATGGAACATCGGCTGTTGACCGGAAGGCTGGACAATGGGGACGTGCATGGTAATTACTTCGTTAATTAGGGAATCAGTTAGATGTATGATAATGTGTCCATGCAGTTAAACGTCGATATCATCAGCTCATACTAAAGCGTTGTACATGTAGTAAGAAAGAGAATGTGAGAAAAAGAGCTGTGGCTTATAAGACACAAACTGATGGATATAGGCTCGTGCCGCGGGCCGCTAACAGGTTTGCCAATGCTAATATTTCCGGTCATCTGATTGGCTGATATGTTACGTCACTAGCAATGACGTAACCGTTAGGGTGAGTGAAAGGATTATAGAAATCATGCAGAATCATTTCCATCAACCCATCGTTGGCTCAATCGGTAAGGACAGCGTATTACAATCTCAAAGTCGTGGGTTCAAGTCTCAGTTTATTTAGTTTTTTTGCCTTTATAAATAGTGAGGCAAAGCAATACAAAATCAAAGTCTAATTGTTTGTGACCTCTTTCCGATCTGCTAATGACGTATCTGCCATTGAGAAGAACGGAGATATAAGAAATTGCAAACCTGTTTGGGAATAAAAATTTCGCCCCCGGGCCGCACTTGAAGGGGCGCAAAAAAAAAAAAAACTCAATAGAGAACAAAAAGGAGGATGAAGAGGGTGATTGATAAAAGAACATGAATAACAAAAGGATGAATAGCAACATATAGCATGTAATCGATTTTTGGGTCTATACTAATTTTTATTAGGTTGCGATTGATTGAATCTCAGGGACATATCGAAGATGGCTACATCATCTATTGCCTAATACCTCAGTCACACCAACGAAACCGACGCCAGACAAACAATAGACCGACAACTATTACGTTTCCCTGTCATGAGCAAACTTGTGTCGGTGTCGGTTTGGAGGTGTGACTTGGGTTATGAGTTACTAAAGCAAAGGAGGATGCATAATCAGGATTCCCATTTTGAATTTGGACTACTCATAAAGTCATTACATGTAGTTGAAGGTTTCTACCAACTTAAATTTATATTGGGGAAGCTTTCATCCCTGCACTCCTGTGGACTTTTCTTAAGCCAAGAGATTATTTTGGTTTCTCACCGATTCATTTTTTTCACAACATAAGTTTCACCGAATGTACAGAATCATCCCCTGTTTTTGTTGTGTTTCGCTGTTTCTTTTCCCGTTACGTCATTCATACATTTGATGACATTAAATCCAGAACTGTCACGTTCATTTTTAAATAAAATGTAAATTTTATTTCAATTAGAAAAGAAAAACAAACAAATAATTGATTGGATTTATGATAACAGTTGGTATAACCTCTAGTCTCTTCCTACCACCCCTCCTCCCACCCCTCCTCCCACCCCTCCCTCGTCCTCATCATCACTACCCCTACTCACTCACCTACCCACCACAGGGAGGTTGATGTGTTCACCACGGTGGGCGTACTAGCCCTCCTCACCCTCATTCCCTTGGTAGTATTCTACGTCCATGTCGCCTGCACCCACTACCAGTGCTCTCTCATCACCCCTCCCCTGGAGATGCAGAAGGGCGCCCTCACCCTCGCCATGCTCTGGGATCAGATGCCGTCCATCACGTGGGATGGTGTTACCATAACAGCCATCTGGATGACCTTTCAGGTAAGATTCTATCATCATATCAATTATTAGATAACCAATCACAGTTCAGATTATTATGGTCTAAACAATAATACCATTCTGCCATCATATAGCCCTTAAAGGTACTATGTCCCTTTTGCAGCCAACCTCAAGTTCTGTAGAACTTTGCAGGAATTATGAATATGTCATGTATGTCCTATCTGTGAAATGTAAACGTTAGCAGTATCCTAATATTCAAATTATGCAAGGAAACCTGTTTACTTGATAGACTTCACTGTCAGACACTATTGAGTGACTGACTGGCTTTTTATGCCTCCGTTACGAAGTAGCCGGAGTCATTATGTTTTCGGGTTGTCCGTCCGTCCGTACGTCCGTACGTACGTACGTCCGTACGTCCCGTTCTTGTGATCGCGTTATCTGAAGAACCGATTGATGGATTCCTGCCAAACTTCGGTCATGTATAAATCTTGCAGAGCCGATGAACTGATTAGATTTTGGGGTCACGAGGTCAAAGGTCAAAGGTCACAGGGCTCATTATGTATGCAAAAACAGCTCGTGATCGCGTTATTTGAAGAACCGATTGATGGATTCCTGCCAAACTTTGGTCATGTATATATCTTGCAGAGCCAATGAACTAAGTAGATTCTTGGGTCATGAGGTCAAAGGTCAAAGGTCATGGGCTCATTATGTATGCCAAAATAGCTTGTGAACGCATTCTCATTAGAACTGACAGATGGATTACTATTTAACTCAGGACATCTTGCAGAGCCAATGAACTGAGTAGATTTTAGGGTCATGAGGTCAAAGATCAAAGGTTCATATATGTATATGAGAAATTGCTTGTAATCACAATATTCTGAGAACCTGTTAATGGATTACAATTGAACATGAATTTGAAAAATTTCTTCTGTTTTGGTTTGTAAAATTGTTTTATGACGGAGGCATCATTTTCGACTGCGCGCAGTCGAAGTTCCATCTAGTTTCTTCTTTCAATTGGTAATAACATACATAAAATTTGCTGTAAAGAGTACATGAGCATTTGTCTACATCAATCACCAACTTCTTGTGCTGGCCGAAATTAAACTGATTGAATCTTTGCGCAGCATAAAACACATGACCATTCAGTACAATGGTCTGAAAATCAAGACTATTACTTATTGGCTCTATAGCTCCTAAGTCGATTTGACAACTAATAGTCGTTATTTTCCCACTTGAAGACATTTTCAAGCCCCACCTTTTTTAGGGAAGTTCTAAATACTTTCAAATGCCGTTGAATTTAACCTTTTCATTTTTTGGGCCTGCAAATGGGACATAGTACCTTACATCAAGATGTCTCTAACCGCTGTACAGATATATTATTACCAGTCATCGGATTCAGGCTTGCCCGCTAACAATGTATGCACATTCTCCACTCCCTGGGGAGCATTCAAACAAGGCGTCATTTTACAGACGCTCACATTGCTGAGCAAACAACATTAACTTTCGCATCCTACCGGGTACCCATTAACACCTGGGTGGAGAGTGGCAAATGTAGATTAACGTCAAAGTTCATTCAAGTTGTTGATTATAAAAATATTGTGTGGCCGAGGTTGGATTCAAAAATGACCATGGGCAGAAGATTGGTCACATGCCATGGCCCCATTTCAGCCGGACATTATTTATAAAAAAATGGAGAAAAAAAAATCAACAACATGTATATATGGTTAGGGTTGCCATAGGGGGTTTGGGTTAAGTGGTACGTGTACGTTTAGGGTTAGGGTTGGTGTTCGATCCAGGGTTAAAATATAAAGTAACATATTTGGTGATTATTCTGACTTGAGCGTGAATCATGGAGGCTGCACGTCGAGGCTAGCATCGTTACTGAAACCACTTTAAAATAATTGATTGGAATGTTCCTTCTCACTCACACACAAGTAGTGACATTCTACACTGAACTGACATAATGTCATGTGTGTAAATTGAGTTCATTATATTCTAAGGAGCACAACCACTCGTTATGACTATGCAAACATCATCTATTTCCTGGTTGTTCTTTCGCACGCAAGAAAATACTTTCTCCATATGTATATCATTTAGATGAAGGTTGAAAGGAAATTAAGAACCATTTTCTTCACGATTCCTGATTTTTAAATTACAATAACTGCTTCGCTGTACGCTGTGTATACTTACATGTATTCCATTCTGAACTGGTATGACGTACATTTGTAATAGCCATTCAATTATCCATCGCCATTAATATGACATACTTTCTTCTTTATTATTATTGATGAAGAGTTATTGAAACAAAAACGATAGTAACGATTACAAAGAAAGAGTATTCAACATTTAAAACTTGTCAGCCATGAAAAGTCTGTCAACCATAGGCATGTGTCATTTAATAACGGCTAGACGAGATGGCAAATATACACGTGAAAACAGTTCACGCTGGATGTGAATATAACGGTTGTCAATCGATGTTTACTCTTCGTATCAGTCACTTGACTAGCGTGTTTTGATCAGCGACCCTTCAAAGAATGATATCGGCGTTCTCCTTAAAGACGTTTATCTTGTTGATCATGAGCAAATATTAGACTCATTGTTGCTGGCGCATTCATGGCGTAATCAGACAGCGTAAGGTAAAGTCGGTGAAACCTGGGCTCGGTCCGTTTTCAGGCCTAGAAAATATGAAACGTCTTGGAAAAAGTGTATCTCCGGTTTTAGGAGGGAAACCCGGATGAAATATTTCTTCAGGATGTTCCAGGGGCTGCGGGGCATGCATGTCCCACAATCCCCTATGTATGGTTGACGTGACCATAAAACTTCAAGCCAATTATTATTATTTTTATTTATTCGACTATTCATATAAAAAGCACAAATACAATACAGCATGGCAAGAGACAAGTACATAATAAGAATGTCAAACACATGCAGAGAGATAAGGGAGCAGCAAGTGAGTCAGGGTTGCTCAGGAGGTAACGCAGTCCTGACGTAGGGGTGCGTCATTGACTAGCGCGGGTCTTGCAGGTGGCATTTGAGAGAGACATTAACACCAATAATATAGTATTAATGACTGCTGTGAGAGGAATAGTTGTTTTATAGGCTTAAAGGGATGTTGCGTCCTGATATCGCCCCGAGGCGTGCCGAGGGGTGATGACAAGATGCAACGTCCCGGAGAGCCTATAAAACAACTATTCCTCGAATATTAATAATGATGATGGTGATGATAATAATAACCATGATAATATTAGTAATACTACGTCTACTACTACTAACAAATAATGATAATGATGATATTAATGATAAAAATGATAATAATACTAATGAATATAATGATAATAATCATCAAAATAATACTCAAAATATTCATCATGGCAAACAAATTTCAGATTGGATTTTTCCTATTTGCATTGACGTGTGTAATTAGTTCAATGAACTGATTACAAACGTCAATCAATGCAAATATATAGGATAAATCCAATCTGATCAAAAGTTCGCTCCTTGTCTGAACACTCTATGCAACCAAACTTTTCAAAAACACGTAGCCTCGTTTCCAGGCAAGTTGCTTGGTTTCTTATTTCACTCAGTCATTGTTTGTACCTCAGAGAGAGAGAGAGAAAGAGAGAGAAAAGGGATGAAATTGAATGAGATCAGGAGCCCCTTGTTAAAAACATGGTGATCGACTCTGTGGGGGAGAAAAAAAGCTCCATTCATATCAACCCTCATGAGTACCCCCAAATGGTCTCGATTCATTGCAACCACAATGGTCACATACATGTGAAGGCGTTAATTATTTTTTTTCGTCAAGAGTTCGTCTAAAGGACTGGCTTCAGTTGTTGGAGCTCATGAACAAAATTGGCGTTTCTTGAGGTGTGACTGATAGTGCATTCACAGGATTTAAAGCGTGCAAATAAGAAAGAAAAACTTATTGTAAATTCACATAAGCGACCCCACGGCTAGTACGTAGCTGTAAAAGGCGATAACCAGGGGGGGGGGGGGGTGGAGTCTACATTCACAGACTCTGATTTGACACTATGAACAACTCTGTCAGTCTCTGGCTGTGGAACAGCTCAAGTACAGAGCCTATGCAGCCAGCCTAGTCTCACAGTGCTAGACTCACTGTTAGGCTCGGTGACTATATATCAAGGGTTTGTGCCTGCAAATTAGAGGGAGGGGTGGATGTGGGTGTCTAAAGCCTCAGTCACATTGTACGTACTACTACGAACGCCGTAAAAACGATTTTCAGACAATGGAAATTCGGGAAGACAATGGAAAAACAGGGAGATTCGTATGAAATTATCCTTCGTACGAACCTTTGTGACCGTAAATTCGTGAGCCTGTCCACTCACTATCAATAGTAAAACATGGCTACTTATATTACAACCCTAAATCCTTAAAAGCTACCGTGAAGGTCTCTTAATCAAATAAAAAATGATGCCTTTTCCTTGCAGGTTGTGCTCTTCTACTTGCCGGATCTCTTCCACTACATCATTCCCGGTTACGTCGGCGGTATGCAACTCGGGGCCGTAACACCGTCGGGTATCCAGAATCCGTACCTCATCAACGGCTTGCAGGCATGGTTCATCTCCAACGCCATTTTCGTGGCAAACGCCCTCTATTTTGAATGGTTCTCGCCATCCATTGTGTTCGACCACCGCGGCTCGCTCCTGTGGTGCGCCAATGCCATCGGCATCTTTGTAGCTACATTCGCCATCGTGAAGGTGAGTTACTATTCGTGGGAGCAGCGAAATTAGACCAATGATTAGTTATTAATGAGTCAAGAGGTAGCACTAAAATATTTCGTATACAATGAATATGAATGAAATATCTATCAAAACTCTCATATTTCATTCGGGATTTTGATCCACTCGCTTCCAAATATGATTGTAACTAAAAGATAATTTTTTTTTTAATTCTTGCTAATTCATGAACTTAAAGCGTATCTGCCATAGTTTACAGGAGGGATTAGACCGCCCTACAAGGTCACTGGACAGGTGGTTATCTCATCAACTCAGCTCTCAGTTAACATAAGAAAAAGAAGATCATGGGGGACCAATGATCACCGATTAGGCGTTGTTTGTTATATAGAGGGCGCAAGTAGCTACAAGTAGTGCAGTGGGCCTTTAAAGACTGAAATCATAGGTAAAAGTGTAGCATAGTCTAGTCTCTGCAAGTGAAGAAAATAATCAATGTGAACAATTGCATTGTGCTTTATAGATAGCTCTGTTAAAAGTTTCCCTCATCCACATGCTGACTGGGATCGCATCGCATCGCACATTCTCACAACCTAGTACTTGTTCTCGATCACGAACCAGCGGAAGCAATGAATAATAATGGAAGGAAAATTTATCGTACACCCTACGGCTGTCATTTGATAAACTTTTCCAATCCGTGTATACTTTCAGGCTTACTTCTTCCCGACCCATGCTCCCGATCGTGTCTTTACGGGTAACATCTTCTATGATTACATGATGGGAATCGAGTTCAACCCCCGCATTGGAAAGATGTTCGATTTCAAGGTAAGAAGCCCAATGAATAATTGTATACACCAGGAGCGTCATCACTAGACCATTTTTCACGTGATGAATAGCGATTTCTATTTAATCGATCGGATATCGGCTTAATATACGGACGACCGGTAACGTCGTGTGGACTATTATCATTTTTTCATTGGTTGTTCTAAATGGCTAGTGGAAAGTAGTAGAATATGTGACATGACTGTGTATTGTCATATCATAGTTTCCTTGAGAATCATGTAGACAACGAGTACAATTTCATTATTATAAGACTTGCCGACCAATATTCTTTCTCGTCCACCTGTCCTTCAACGGACAACCCGACCGGGTACCGTAACCCGGACCATCATCAGCTTGTCAGCACAAGCTCTATAAAGATAATTTACTTCTTCTGAATTATAGGACAACATACGTAGCCTCTGTATTCACAAATATAAACTGGATTCATCTACTCTTTCCAGCTTTTCTTCAACGGACGACCGGGTATCGCAGCCTGGACCATCATCAACTTCTCCATGGCGATGAAGCAGTACGAGCTCTACGGCTACGTCACCAACTCCATGATCCTAGTCAACTTCCTGGAGTTGATCTATGTGGTGGATTACTTCTGGAACGAGGCCTGGTACCTTCACACCATAGACATGCACCATGATCACTTTGGATGGTACCTTGCCTGGGGTGATATGGTCTACCTACCATTCATGTACACGCTTCAGGTGAGGATCAAGCAATTATTAATACATAATACTGTTCCTTCTGGAACGAGGCCTGGTACCTCCACACCATCGACATGCACCATGATCACTTTGGATGGTACCTTGCCTGGGGTGATATGGTCTACCTGCCATTCATGTATACCCTTCAGGTGATTATATGAATAATTATGTATGATTACTACTGTTCCTGTTCAAACGAGGCATGGTACCTTCACACCAGCGACATGCACCACGATCGCAACAAGTCCTCCAGTCAATCGCAATTTGACACACCCATACATCTTTAGTACAGAGTTGCGATTGGTATCGGGTTGTGATTGGTATCAGGTTGCGATTGATTGGTATCAATTGCAATTGTTTACAAGACGGGGACCCGGATTTAGTTTTTGATTAATTCAAGTAGCTGGAGTGAGATGTGTAGACCTGCGCCTATCAGGCAAAGCTCTATGTCCTCGGACTACGTCATAACTGAATGTCTGTGTTCCTAAAGATAAAACGTTGTTGAAGAGACGATTGTACGTGCACACTACATTCTAGTTACAGGAGCTCAGAGTATTCTTATATGGATAATTTAAATTATAAAAAAACGGAGGTCGACTGGTTATTCATGAAGTGATTCAAATAAACACCTTTACATACTTTTCTTTTACCCACAGTGCTTCTACCTGGTGTTCAACCCCGTCGATCTCTCCTGGCCCATTTTCACCGCCATCTTCCTCCTCGGAACCGTCGGCTACTACATCTTCCGGTCGGTCAACCGGCAGAAGGACTACTTCCGGCGCACAAACGGACAAGCCCCCATTTGGGGCGCCATGCCCAAGTACATCGACGCCACCTACATGAGCGGTGACGGGGAGGAAAGGAAGAGCAAGTTGTTGCTCTCGGGCTGGTGGGGCATCACCAGGCATATGAACTACACTGGTGACTTGATGCAGGCAGCGGCCTGGTGCCTCTCCTGCGGAGTAGGACACATCTTCCCGTACTACTACCTGGTCTTCATGCTCATCCTACTCATCCACCGCTGCCGGCGGGACGAGGACCGTTGTCATGCCAAGTACGGCAAGTCATGGGACCTCTACATGGAGAAAGTACCCTGCAGGCTTATACCTTACATTTATTGAGAATCTTGCCAGGTATAACGTAAAAGTAGTCGAACCTGGTATCAGGAAAAGTCCCGATTAAATTTCCCGACCAGCTTCAGAATAGTAATATCAGAAGCAAGTAACCACCAATAACGTTTGTAGAAACAAATTAACATAACACATTTCACTTAAATGTACCTTTCCTTACGTTAGCCAATCAGGATCTATATTTAATTATTAACATCTGTAACACTGCATTCTGATTGGCCAATGCTAGGAAAGTTGCGATCACATTGTACGTCTATTTGCAGAATGTCATTCGGCATTTCTTGGCAGCTTACGTTCTTTTCCAAATTAATGGTGGGTCGTTTTTACAAAACACAAACAAAAAACATGAAATAAAGCACACACAAAAAAAGAAAAAGAAAAGTTTTTAAAAATGGTGGCGGGTTTTTTATTACTATGCTAAGCAATTAGATTCAAATGAAGATTTTTCTTTCGAAAATGTACAAGATCAGGTAGCCTGTACGAGAATATGATTGAATTCCGAAAGCAGGGCATTAGAAATCTTTCTTATACAGTATTATCATTGGATAGCGTCCCAAATAAAAACATTTACCAAAAAACGTTTTCTCGGCCTATTTTTGTAGATTTCTGCAAAGTTATGGTTCTTGAAAATGAAACTCTTTTGATGTCATGTCGTAACAACGGAAAGCAGTTTTTGAGTAGTATTGTTTTGTCGATGATGCATGCCTGTTGATGATAGGCTGATTTAACTGTAAAGTACAGTGAAAGAAATCAACTCGCGTAATGTGGTTGATAGGATAGCATTTAAGACTTAACCCTTATCATGGCAAATCGCCCAAAGAGCTGGCATGGAACCTAATGATACTGTCGTAATAATGGCTTTGAGGAAGTAAAAATCCTTTGCTCCTCAAAATCCATAAAATATTAACTAAGTCATTGGGGCTCTAGACTTTATTTTATGCACAATAAATCTTGCGAAATTTTATAGAGGAAGATGTACAGAGTTTGTAATTGCCACATACAGATTTATGTCGCTTCGATTTTGCTCGAGATTTTGCTAGAAGTCTCCTTTGACTAAACCAACAACAGCAGAAAACGCATACAGCGCCATCTGTTGGGCAACTAAATTTGATTTTGTGGGCGTATTTTTGTTATCGCAGCTTCGAAAAGACGTCAATAAACATGCGAAATCAATTTGAATCGAATCAATTTAAAATGAATTTCACGATAACATATTTAAACGCTACTGCCATGATAAGGGATAAGATGAAAACAATTCTTGTGTGTATGTCCAACCTACAAACTGAGGTTGTATTTCTTGCCAAGAACTTTGTACACATTTATTCTAGAAAATGTTAAACATGAGAAACCAATTTATTCGTACAAAGTATAAATACCGTCAATTGACGCTGACTGTAGCTGTGTCACGATGTTTGAGACTCTTGAAAAGTGCCAATGCCTTACAACCTCACATAACTGTTGATCAGTTTATTTGTGAAGGTCTATGAGAAAGGCTGATTTTACTTCATAATGATTAAACATGGTGCTTCAATAGAAAATTCATAATGCTGAATCTCTTTAATTTCAGGCACAGTAGCTTGGGAAAATACTCGGAAATAAAGAGTGATGTAAATCCATTTTTCTTTCTACACAAATTATGGAAGGTTAATATTTGTAACCCCAAGCCTCTGTGTTGCATTTAAATAAACATTTGTGAATGCTAGATTGATTTGAAAATCTCAAAATGCAGAACTAGAATTTGTAAAGCTGAACTCAAATGATATTTTTTTTACATTGTACTCTTTACATTGTAAAATTCCTATTTTTGTGAATAAAGCAAAGAATTAGACATTTATTTTCAGGTAATGTCTTTACGACACTTACAAAAAACAACAATTGCTATGCACAGTCAGGCTGATTTCATACAAAGACAACCTTTATCAAAGGATACACTTTATTTTTCGTTACCTAATGATTTTTATATTTGATGCTCTTCTAAAACTCGGCTGATTAGAGACAAATTCCAGGGTCGTTTTGTAGTTTTTGTCAATAAGTTTTCGATCGGGCATGTCGGAGTAATACTAAAGTTTACAACTTGTAGAAGAAAGGAAAGAGATTGTACGTACGAAGAGAAACAAAGTACGATCTCAAAATTATAATTATACTAGTCCTTGTTCATGTTTGCGTTGAAGACTGCTGTGCAGTGATGTGAAAGGATCATACTTCGAGGTATACGATTGATATTGTGACCTCGCAAATTCCGCTCACACATGTTGAGAAGAGTAAATTCTCATCCTCTTTGAGATTATTCATGAAATGCAAGTCAGTTTGCAAGACGTTTATTCAGAAATAAACTTGGACTGTAAATCGAAAAAAACTTGCATGTGTTTATTGTAAAGTATTAACCCTATCCTTTATCTATTAATATCTTTGGTCTGTCATCTAAAGGGAAAATAAAAGGAAAACGTCCTTGTTCTGTCTTAACAATTCTCATTTCAACTGTTAATCATGATCTTATTCAGTTTCATTCATTCCTATTCTTCGATTTATATGATGTGAATGGTCAATTAAATTGAAATGTAATGCTGCAGATTATAATGCATTTCATGTATAACAAGGGGGCATGAATATGTCCAAGATGCGTAAGACGCACAAACCTGTTAACACGTGTGTAAACACTGCATTTTAGGGGACATTTTGGCCTTTTTTCCCCAAACCATGAACAAATGTATATTATAATGTACAACAGCGTGTAAGATGCAGCGGGATCTCATGTTCAATATTCTGAGAACATTAAAAACCCGTCGCATGGTTCCGCAGCAGTGTTTACACTCTTCAATTCTTTTTGTGACCCAAAATACTTACATTGCGTCCCAGCCTTTGAGCAAAGTGTACTCTGTCTTTTTGACATAAACATTATAAGGGTTTTCAAATGCACTCTTTTATATCACAGTTCTTACGTACACTTTGTAATTCTCGCTGTGGCAAATATCTCCACAGTATTTTCAAACGAAATGGTTCCATGTACTCACTGTACTGGGAATCACGGACTGTGTGTGTGAAACGGCGCCCTTTACGGCAAGGACGAACAAGAGTAGCCATTATAGTTGTTGCATTGCCAGGTTTTCATTGATGGTATGCATTTTTTGTAATGTTTAATATGGTGAACAAAAAAAAGATTTGGTAGTACCCTAGTCGCATCACCGAGACCGACACCAGACCGACAATCCATAATTTACATTAATACGAGGAACGGCCGAACATCGGTCGGTGTGGATTTGGTTTGGTTTGGCTATGTGACTGAGGATACATGTATATATATATATGTTGAACGTAACTGTTTGATACTGTTCAGTGTGTGTGTTTGGTTGCAATCAAAGTGTTGTTCAGGTGTATTTTTTGCATAACATTTATGTGGTTAATTGTTAATTAAAAGTCAAGTCTGATCAAAATCTTTTGCAGTGTCACCAAATTATGTAATCAGTCGCCTTATTCATTTTAAGAAAATTCGAACAGAGCGAGAGATAGAGAGAAGAAACCGGATCTTAGAATGTTACTTACATCTATGCTTCATCTAAAGAATGGCACTAAAATCAAAACTACTTACACATGGTGAGAAAAAGAAAGAGAGAAAGAAAGAGAAAAAAGAAAGGAGAGAGTGAGAGAGAACGAAAGAGTGAAGTGGGAGAGAGAGACAGATCGGAGCGAAGGAGAGTGGGGGGAGGGAGGGAGAGAGAGAGAGATAGGGGAGAGAAGGGAGAAAGACTGATCGGAGGAGAGGGGAAGGAAGGGACAGACGAAGAAATACAGGGAAAAAGAGGAAGAGATATCTTTGAAGTCATCGAAAGCAAATCTCTTTGAGCCCTCGACGCTTCGCTGATAGACATGATAGAGGTCATTTAATCTTCGCTTGTCAGCGACTCCTTGCATAAAAGCCCAGAAAATTGCATGCCAACTGGCATGCACATACCTTCCCTCAAACAACTCGCTCTAAGTTTCTATTTAAAGGTAAAGACCAGTATTGGCAACGCCCCAATTTCAAAAAATGAAATGGAAGCTCTCATTACCAATCATGTGAAAGAATATGTTTTGACTAATACATGATGATAACAAATTTGCCGGGAAACCGCCTACTAATTCATATATTTGGTAAATTTATTTCTCTCATGGTCTGGTGAGAGAGATAGGGTAGTCCCATATACATCTTTCTGTGTATAGTGCTTGTAACTTTACGAAGAATGAGCCAAATTTCTTATCATTTTGATGATTCCAGAACCTTGCAGATGCTAGATGATCGACCTTTTCTGATCGATTCCACAACGTTTCTTTCACAATGCAATCGCATGACCATTACTGGTCTTTACCTTTAAAGACTCCCTTTATGATTCATCTTCAAAATGGCCAATAATTATGGCAGATTTTGAAGTAAATCACCATCGGAGAAAGGTTAAAGCATGTGATTACAACTCAATGTGATATTTAGGTCTTTATTGGGAATACTCTATGACGTTGAAAGTCATTAAAAAAACGATTAGGGAAATGAGTGTGTTTAAAAAAGCTAATGTATGGCAACGAGTGCGTAAGTGTTCGTGTGTGTGTGTGTGGGGGGGGGGGGGGGGGTGGCGTCGCCTATATAGGAAGGCCAATATGAGGATCATACCATC
This sequence comes from Strongylocentrotus droebachiensis, assembly GCA_035222895.1. Lineage (NCBI taxonomy): Eukaryota > Metazoa > Echinodermata > Echinoidea > Camarodonta > Strongylocentrotidae > Strongylocentrotus > Strongylocentrotus droebachiensis. Next base: position 50,780 of record JAVYIG010001317.1, read on the forward strand.
CCCCTATTTTGTATTTAAGAAGTTATATTAAGAAAATGCGAACAAAAAAGTGATAAATAAAGACAAAGGTAGTAGAGAGCGTAGGGAATACGTTAGCACTTTCTTATATCTCCTTTTTCTTCCCCGGAATAATTAGTATTTGCTCTATCTTGATTCAAATTACGCATGTGCGGCTTGCGGTACGCGAAGATAACGTGTTGGCTGCGTGCGCATGCAGTCTAAACTTAGGGCCAATCAGCAGTGCGTCGTCTTTATTTTGTCACAAATTTTCAGACTTTGTTTTCGTGAAATCTCCTAACAATTGAGTTCAATTGTTTTCTGAATTTTGGTTGCATTTATCGGACCTGGAAAGTGTAATCTCTGTCAGCAATCATGTCGAGATTTACGGACATCGATTTTCTGCCAGAGTACTAATGCGGAAATCGTACTCGAGAGCTTCTAAAATGTATGCTCTGTTGTTTGCGCTTAAGTGAGAACAATTGTTCGTTTAATGTTTTTGTTTGTTATTTATGTTTAATCTTTAAATCTGGAACCTTGACATAATGATCCATTTCAGCAGCTCCTAGAAGTTATCAAGGGATGATGATGATGAATGCTATTTGTCAGTGTGAAGTGCCATGAAGGATAAATGTAATTGCATTTTCACCAAAAAATGTGAGCGTGCTCCGTGAGAGTAAAAGATACCTCTGTATTTATAGAGTGTGGGACCCCACCCCCCCCCCTCTCTCTCTCTCTCTCTCTCTCTCTCTCTCTCTCTCTTCTTCTCCACCTTTCTCGCTCCCTTTCTCTTTCTATCTGCCTGTTCTTCTGTCTCCTTCTCTCCCCATCACCTCCTATATTATCAAACAACGTAAATAAAAGATAGAAGAAGAAAAAAAAACACCTGGTGGAATAATGAATTCGTTTTCCCACTTTCTATCAGGAATCTTTTTTCACAAAGAAAGAAAGAAAGTCATTCCGTGAGATAGACCAAACATAAAAGAAGAAAAAAGACCCGTCATCATCTAGCAGGCACGTCTGTCTCGCGCGACTTGTGTTCTTTCCTCCCTCCTTGATCGTCTGTCTATCCCCAAGAACCACTCAAGCGACATCGATTTCCTCGCCGATGTCGACAACACCTGGCTAGATGGAGGCACCGATCGATGGCAGGCGATGCCATTAAAGGTCATCATCCCGCTAATCGGTTAAAGGCACTTCGCCTCAGCTCAGACACGGGCTTGCCTTTCAGTCATCATGTCGTTGCGGGCGATGCTCATAATTCAGACCGTCGCCGAGAACTCCCCGAAGTGCGAACATCATCATTTTCAAATTCAAATTTCAAATTTCAAATTTAATAATGTTTCCAACAAAAATTACAAATCAATAATTATAAGCATTTAAAAAAAATTTAAGATATACATGTTGGAAACAGAGGGGTCCACTAAAAAACAATGCTTGTACAAGTGTGAACACCTCAAATGAAACTTAGGAATAATGAGCAAATGGACACCATCATTTTTGCAAGAACTCAAAACTTCATGATCCACTTTCTTTTGAATATGAGTGCCCTATCCGCCGAGAAATGTCATTTTTTAAAGCTTAAAACAAGCCAAACTTTGAAAATTGTGGAGGGGTGGGCGTAATGCCTCCTTCTCCTGAGGATTTTGCAATTTCCAGTACTCAAGCAAACTATTACTTCTTGCTTGAGCATCACGGTCTTTTGCATGTACTTCCCCGGATTTCTTTACGATACGTATATCTCTTTCTAATCGCTTTCTCTTTGTCGTCTTACTTTCATCATCATTCCTCTCCTCCATGTCTTCACAGTTTTAACTGTTCCATTCTTCTCATTCCACTCCCTCCCTATCTCTCTCTCCCTCTCCCATCTTCCGCATGTCTTCCTGTTTTTCTTTCTAACTTAACTCTCTCTCTACATCGTTCTCTCCCTGACCTTTTCTCTCCCTTTCGGTAATTGTTTAATCATGTTTCTATGATAAATCCGTATATATTGTGTAGCTTTATAGACATTCAATGTGCATTACGGTTCGAAATTTTTAAACAAATCTTCAGTACTTACTTGTTATAACTCAATTAATCAGCCTCAATTTCTATTTAGAATATGAATATTCCTCACTTAACAATGATTACAGAAATAATAATAATGCCGAATCTATTCTATTTGTATCATCAATTTGTTTGCAAGTAGGGAATAAGTAATAAGTTATGATCTACCCGACTGAATATGTGTACTTGTCTATATCTAAGTTTTGTTGAATGCTTTTTAATACTTGTAAAACTTGCAATGTAATTTAGCTTTCGGGCTACCATTTTGAAGTTGTCTAATAAAAACCATTCTACTACTACTACTATCTTTACGATACCGTAAGTCTTGACATGATAGATGTCCGCCAAGTATTGTTAGCATAAAAGAAAACTTTCACCAGTTTGTTCGGTAGCTTTTCTCTCTCGCCTATCAATGTAGGCCAATAAATCATCGTATTACACGATTTAGATAAAAACAGATTACTGTCTTTCAAATCATAATAGATCGGCCAGCATGTAAGAGAATGTCTATTTGTAACTACATTAAAGCCCCACTGTCCTACTTTTAGCTACTTGCTCCCTCTATATAGAAAACTTCCCCAATCGGTGCCTGTTGGTCCCCCATGATCCATGATATTTCTCATGATCTGAGAGCTGAGTTGATGAGATAGCCACCTGTCAGTGACCTCGCTGTATGGTCTAATCCCTCCTAGCCACACTAGTGTTGATAAGCTTTAAGCTAGGGATGCCCGAACTAGAAAGATGATATTCGGGCTAGTTATTATAATGTCAACCCCAGCAAAACTGTTCCCCAAAGCCCATGTAAAATAAACGATAATCCGGGCAGATTACGTCTTGTGAATTTCTATATTAAGATTCAATTTCTTCTTTCCTTTTCTTGGGACATTGATTTGGCCTACAACTGTCTCCAAAAGTAACACGGATCAAACAGTATGAACGCGCTTTTAAAGATAAACTTTAGTACTGGTAATGCGATTGCATTGTGAAAGAAAAGGTGTGGAAAGGATCAGAAACAGTTGATCATGTAGCATGTAAGTATTGGTGTGCACTGCAAGGTTCTGGAGTCATCAAAATCATAATAAATTTGACCGAGTCTTGGTAAAGTAACAAGCACATACACAGAAAGCTATGTATGGGACAACACGAATGGTGTCGGGGTTGGTACTACCTTGATTCCTTGTCTTTCTATGCTCATTACTCAGCCAGTATACATTTTCTTCCAAAATTGTTTGGCACATGTCATTTATTTGTAATCTTGAACATTCAGTGTAAGTTTCGTTTGATTCTGTGAGAAATAATTTTCTTTTTTTTACCACTACTGGAGGTTAGCTTTAATAACGCGATCGTTCAAAAGGGACTTAGGCAATTATGTAATGGATGCTTCGCCCTTACCGAATCGAACCATGGAGTCTTATTTAGGTTTAATAAGTAGGCAGGAGACATACATTTGTCCATATCGATTGCAATTATATTGTGCACCTTTTTACCAAAGGGCTTTCGTGTTTTGCAACTTGCAACGGACAGCCTAAGGTTGGATGCGATGGATTATCGTGAAGCACTTCACAAAGGGAAATGATTTACATGTACGTATATTGGTCGATGATAGAGTCAAGTTTAGGCCACTGCTGGCTTTGGTGAAGTTGATATCGATATGATCATCTGAACGTGAAGTTCATTTGCCAGTACCCAAATATAAACACTCGTACTTTTATAAAGTAAGGAGCAATAAAAAGACCCGGAAGTATAACTGGGACAGAACTTCACAAAATAAAAATGGCATAGATTCTTAGCTCATTTCATGATTAAAGTATTAAGCTTTACTGAACAAGAAAAAGTAAGCCTAGACTTGCGTTTAAATCTTTTCCCGAAGGTTGATGTTCCCGAAGATTCGTGAAGCCGAAAACAATACAGGGTTCAATTTCATTTTCAGAATGATGAACCTTCAGAATTATAAGCCCTTAGTCATTTTCAGGATTACAAACCTTTGTAAAAGTCGGAATCAGAAACCGGCTTCAATATCCGAATGATGAACACAACTTCATATTCAGAATTACGAACTTTCGGCCAAAACAGACCTTTGAAGAAAAAAACAGCATGTAACCGAATTGATGGCGGAACTGTTCAGCTCACAATGCATGTCTCACTCGCCGCGGCCAATTTAATTTGTCTGAGCCATCAATAATTTATCCCGTTGAGTCAATTACTATGCAACCAAAGAGAATAATCGATTGAAGTATTACGTTCGTCATTTCAATCACAATATTTCCATATTTGAAGACGAAAATTCTAAACCAACCCTCCGAATTACACATCCGTAATTTACCCCTGATCAATAATTTTGCGCGCTCTCTCACAGACGACAACTCAAATTGGACACACGATACGATAGCTCGAGTCCGCCCTACTCAATATCGCTCGTCTGCTCAAGATCAACAAATTAATCCTTGACATATCCGCGAGTGGTTTACATGTAATCACTTTTATTTCGTATTAACTGCAAGCGTTATCGGCTAATATTTCGGCTCCAATTTCAAATAACGAAGAGGGATGTGTATTACATGTAAACAAAATGATCGCTTACGTGCCCTCGAAGCATACATGTTGACCTGCGACCGATTTTCAGGGGCACGATTAGCTTCTTCAAATTCGCTTTTAATTCTTCCGACTGCTCGATCCATCTAATAATGAAGGTATTAGCGTTTTAATTTTGTCAGGTTTGATGAAGCTAGAATTTGGTTATATGAATTTCCTTCTCTTAGTTTGCTAGTGGGTGCAATTATTTTTAGCATTGACTACAACTTCTGAGGATTAAGATGTTTATCCGCATTAAAAAAAAAACCTACATGTAGGTCCCAAAGGCAGCTCAACAAATAATTGCAAATTTATTTAACTTACAGGGGCGTCTATGGAGGGTTCTTTCAAAATGTACTGTCAGCAAATTTTGAATGTTTAGAGCCTTATCGGCGAGGTACAAAAACTAACGATAATCACATCACAGAACTAAGGACTTCGTTTGAACCATCTTGCAAAGAATGATGTGAGGGGTAGGTATTGTCATATACCCTGCATTGGAGGACTTAAAGGTACTATGTCCCATTTGCAGGCCAAACAAATGAAAAGGTTAAATTCCAACAGCATTTGAAAGATAATACTTGTTTAGAACTTCCCTAAACAAAAACAAAAAAGGGGGGGGGGGCTTGAAAATGTCTTTAAGTGGGAAAATAACGACAATTAGTTGTCAAATCGACTTAGGAGCTATAGAGCCAGTAAGTAATAGTTTGATTTTCAGCCCATTGTACCGAATGGTCGTACGTTTTATGCTGCGCAAAGATTCAATCAGTTTAATTTTAGCCATCACAAGAAGTGGGTTATTGATGTAGACAAATGCTCATGTATACCCTTTACAGCTCATTTTATGTATGTTGTTACCAAAGAAGGAAAAAAGACAGTAAGTCTCTCAATAGTGTCTGACAGTGAAGTCTAGCAAGTAAACGGGTTTCCTTGCATAATTTGAATATTAGGACACTGCTAACGTTTACATTTCGCAGATGGGACATACATGACATATTCATACTTCCTGCAAAGTTCTACAGAATATGAGGTTGGCTGCAAAAGGGACCTCAATAAAACATGAAATACAAACAAAAAAACTACATGTTGCGTACACAAGCCCCTATCCCAGCCTTCTAGCGATGTACTCTGGCTTTATGTCACCTTCATCCAAACTGAGCATCAAGAATATATATGTTCGTTACCATGGTTACCGTCGTACACTCATAACAAGAACGGGAAATTCCCGAAGAATCCGACTGGCATAACCCGCGGACATTGTAAAAACCTGTCAATTCATCCATGCTGACCGAACTGCAGTTCATCTTACCAGAAAACTGGGATTCTCTGAACGGGTAGTGGGATGAGGGGGGGGGGGGGGGGGGGGGGGGGGCACACATCCGAAGGAGGGGGAAGAAGTGAAAAAAGAAACACCCCTTTTCCCAGCTATTATAACATAACGGGGTGTCTCGATTGAAATAAGAAATAGTCACGATGTTGGCGCATTTAATAACAGGTGTAATGTAGGCTACTGGGTCGGTATCTTCAGTTATAGTGACGATTATAAGTCCCTCTTTTTTAACTACTGTTGGCAAAGTTTGAAATATTTACCACTTTTGGAAAATGATCAAGGGGGGGGGGCACCGACCTTGATGAATAGCAAGGGCACACCACCAAAGTGTACCAAAAGAAATGCGTCAATATACTATTTATTTTTCAAAAAACTCCAAGGAAGAATTTCTCAAAAAAAAAACCTCTTCGAATTAAGTTCAGTAACCATTATAGATGGGGCTCACGACATTACTCAATTTCTTCTAATTAGGATTTCATTTCATAATATAAATTTCGGTATCAAAAACCGCTGTTCTAGTTTCTATCAAATCAAACATTCATCATTTGGAATGATATATGCTCTTGTTTTCTTCTCAACGATAATATGAAGCAAAGGCAATTGGGGGCAATATCAAATAAATTAAAACAAACGTTCGCTATTTGTTTTGGAATTTAACAAAGTGCCGACAGCGTCTGACCATATATTAAACTCGCGCTATAATAAAGATGAATGCGAGCGATAAACAAAGAGGGACCTAAAATGAATTCATGATGAAAGATGTGATTCGTAACATTCTGAAAAATGGCTCTCATTTCGTGCATTGATATAGAATGTGCCTCCTCTCAAGACAGAGTTAAGATTCATGTTGTTTTCGCGTGTTTGTTTATCCAGCAGAGCGTTGATGATAAATCATAACTGCACAAAGTTTATTACCCTGCACGCTACTCGGGTAAACTAACCTCGCAGGAGGGAAAGGGGGAGGGGTCAAACGCAACATATACAGTTGTTGAAAGGGTTTTAAAGACCCCCTCCCGTCCTCGTGATCTACATGTATATGCGTTTCATCTTCGTTAGGTTAATGTATAAGCTGAGGCTACAACACACTATTCTGCTCAGGCTCTGGAGTGCAATACACTATAATGTTCACATTACAAACAAAAACTGTAAACCTTTTTTCGGTCGCTACGCAACCTCACATAATGTACTTGAACTTTAAATAATTATTATGTACACAGGATTGAAAAGAGGCAAATGAAAAACATGGTTGGGGATGCCTATCCCTAGATAAATATCTGTAGCAATCGTCGATCGATATTATAAACATGTCAACAACTATTGTAAAGACGATTTAACGCTGTCTATCGTCATAAAGAACAAAATGAAAAAGGGGTGGATATTAATATCAGCATTTGGTTTGCCTGTGTCATCAAAACTGCTCGTAACACATTCCCAACTGATTCACTAAATACAAACAAAAAGAGAAAAGAAAACAAAAGAAATGGAGTCTATATGATGAAAAGTGAGTATAATGCAACGTGCAAAGTCTTCATAAATAGGGGAGGTAACGATTAGAGAGGAATTATATCGGAAAAGACTGAAGACATTCTATTTTCCATCTCAAATGTAACTTATTCTAGGTAGTCGTAGCCTTTTTTTAAACTTGACGGAAAAGTTTGACGTCATACCGAAAATAATGATTATGAGAAGTTGCACGTACTATCAAACTATTTTAAGAACCGTGTTGGTATTGAGCGTGTTAGTAACCAGGCTTCGAAAAAATGATTATTATTCCTTAAAGGGACTTGGTAACATTGTTCAGATGAGAGAAAATGGTGCAAAGGTAGTGACTTCAATGCTAGATGTACAATTAAAGATAATCTGAAAATATGAGTGAAAACGGACCATTATTAATGATACAAATTGGAAAAAAATGATCTGATCGCTTCCTTCATTCTCCCAACTTTATTATTACAATTTAATTACATTGTAGGTGAATGCAAATTGTCACAAAGCAATACATTGGCTCTACATACCATTCCATACATTTAGATGTTGACAGATTTTGAATAGCATGTTTTTAATCTTTTCTTCATGGAAAACGGTTGGGAAAATTCAAAAATGGTTGGGAGAATTTACTGTTAATCACTGTTAGAGGGTGTGGCACAGTGACGCCTTCATAGAAAACCATAGATATCTTTGTGGTTTAAGAATCTGTTCAGGATTTTTTCGCATGTCAGAGGGTTAGTAGAGTAAAAGGAATATAATAAGTAACATTTTATACAAAAATTAACTAATTTTTTCATCAACCTTCAACAATGTTACCGAGTCACTTTAAGTTCCTTTAATGTTCACATTCCGTCATGTCCATAACGTTTTACTTGACAGATTCATGGCCCAACACCCCCAATGCTCGTTTTATGATGATCTGGGAAGCTACTCAGATAGCTTTATGTCACCTCCACCCGACGAATATGAATGTTTCATTGCGTTAGATTGTAATCAATCATTTTCAATGTTTCGGTTGCGATGATTGTGTTGTATTACAACCAAAACCAATTACTTTATTTGCAAGCTTATAAAACATGTATATATGTTCTCTCATACAAAAGATGACTGAATTTCAGTCTGCCTCCTTGTGTTTTTTTGCTTTGTATCGTTTTGTTTTCTCTTCTTTGTTTGTTTTTTGTTTTATTGTGGCTGTGTCTTGTTTGGTTCTGGTTTTAGACTTGGTACATAGACAAATGATTGAAAAAAGATATTAAAAAAACAAGTACATGGATTGGTGGATGGGTGGATCGATTGATGGATGAATGAATGAATGAACGAATGAATTAAAGAATGAATAAGTAAACGAATACATGAATAAATAAAGAATATATAAATCAATTAATATCTGTAGATGAGCAATACTCGTTAAGTTATTTTGGTAATATAAGTAATCATAATTAAACCAAGCTCATATTTAAGTTTGAGTTTTAAATTATTGTAAATAGTTGATAGTATTTATATTTCGTTCGCTTAAATATTTATTGATATAACTATACAACAACAACAAAAAATCGTTGATTGGAAAGAATGATTACTGATGGGGGGGGGGATTGAGTGTTAGGATCTTGGTTTGTACATTGTCTATTTGTCTTCTTTATACTTATGTTCTATGTTTGTTTAAGACATTTCCATGTTATGCTATCTTGTTATCTTTTTTGGTGCACGGACCTGCGAAAGAACAGCTTTTGGCTGTAGTGGGTGCCGTGCAAAATAAAATGATTTGAACTGAATTGAACTGAACTGAACTAAACCGAACTGAACTGAACTAAACTGAACTGAACTGATATTTATTTATTAAAGAAACAAAAAGCTATACTAAATAAATGAGTGCATAGCTTTACGTTGGAAGAGCAAACTTGATGGTGATTAAAACAGCAGAATACCGTAAAATATTTCAAGATGAGATTTCGTCATGGATCATTATAATCGTCATTTCAGAAGGGGTACTTTACCTGAACATTGCGCTGTAATAAACGTCAGATTGAAGACAATGCAACCGCGCACATTTTCTTCTTTCAAACGATTTTAATGACTTGTTAAGCACAGCCATGAAATAATATTGTTTACATTGTCCAAAACGCTTTCTCATTGATACTTGAAAAAGTTGAATTTCTACTTTCGTCACAAAATGTTACCTAAGACAAAAAATCCTCTATCAAAATTTGTCGATCTTGGTATCATTTTTCTTGTGAGAAAAATTCTCCTTTTGCTGGTACCAAACCAGTAAATTTGTCCCTCCAATATCCCTGGTCCCACATTATCGGAAGTTTGCTCGTCTGTTTTTTTTTTTATCGGGGGCACCCTGGACGATATGCGTAGATAGGTGACGTTTCTCACTTGGCTGTGTACTGTGCACCAAAATGTACAGTAATGTTCAGCGCAGTTTTCATATATTTAATTATTATATGACATGATCAATATACATTCTTGGGATTATCATGAAGTTATGAATATAGTCCCTTATATCAATGGCGGTTTTACACCTATGAATAGCGGTTGTTCATTGCACACTCATATCTGAAGCAAGCACCGTGAGCGCACGCGGTACAGACAGTCGACAGTATAATTGAAGTGTCTTATTTTCATCTACCATCTCCATCTCACTAGCGATATGATCTGATCTAAATGATACTCTACAGATAGTCCAGTTACATATCGATACCTAGCTTGGAGGCGATAGGGAGGGGTGGGTGCACTCTTGTAAGTTTCACCCCTCCATCCCTCCCCCACTCACCTTCTTCTTCTTTTTTTTTGGGGGGGGGGGGGTGTCTAATGGGGGCGTAGGAGTTGGAGTTGACCTCCCTTCCATTATTCTAGAAACGGTCTGAAGCGATCTGCTCATTTCAGTGAGGTCTTCAGATACACGCATGCCTCTTATACCTTATCATTGAGTTTCTGTCTCTTTGCCATAAGTCGCCACCGGTGCAGTGCCGGTATAGAAGTGATCTTATCATGCTTATAGCTCTAGTTTTGGTGCAGCGAGGGGCTTTGGTTACGACGAGAGGCTCGGGCTTATTTCTCCTTCTTCTTCTTCTTTTTCTTCTTCTTCTTTTTCTTCTTCTTCTTCTTCTTCTTCTTCTTCTTCTTCTTCTTTTTCTTCTTCTTCTTCTTCTCCTTCTTCTTCTTCTTCTTTTTCTTCTTCTTCTTCTCCTTCTTCTTCATTTTCTTCTAATATCGATTCCCATCAAAATAACAACATTATTTAGATGAAGTGTTTATGCAAAATATAGTAGGTGACGGTAAAACCGATCTCGATTTTTATTAATTTGTTTGTACTACTTCTAGGCACAATCATATCGAGTTTGGCACGTTGAACATCCCCCTTCCACCTCATGAAATCCTCCGCACCCGCCACTCCTAGATGACGGACCCCCTCAGGTAAAGATGCAACAGCTCGCCTGCCTGCCTGTCAGAGCGCATTAATGCCATGCAAGCGAGCGAAAGGTCACTTCTTTCGGCCTTTAAAATGGGGTTAGTTTTACATTTGTTCGGTCCATGTATTCCCTTTTGAGTCCCTTATTCGCAGTGTTACCCAAGTAATTGGGGCACACATTGATAGGAAAGCTAAGACTTTAGTACGTTGCCCCTTTTCTCTTCTTTCGATTTCCGAATTTTCCTCAGAATAGCCATAGTTAAACCCCAGTGACATAAGATGCCGAACCCGTTTACCGAATCGCTCAGTTCTACCGTTGCGTAATGGGTTTTTTGAAGTGTGGAAAGCGTCCATGTTTTTTTTTCATTTGAGTCTTCTCTTTTGAAGAGTTTGAGATTCATCTGGACGTTGTTCTCAAATTGTCTTGGCAATTCGAGTGGTTTGAAATAATTATACTGTCCGCCAGGGTTCCGTGGTCGGTTTTAACATTAGTACAGTGCCTGACAAGTGACGGGATGGTAACGTCTACAAAGAGAAAATTAGTTGCATTGTATACAATCATACATTAGCATAATATATAACTTTTAATCCGAACGCGATTTATATTAGTCCGGCAGCCAAATCCAGATTATTGGCCTAACCTTGTTTTAGGGTCTATAGTTTTTTTTTCAATGGATTATGATTGCCTAAACCTTCTATTTGAAGAATCCGATTGCTGACACTCTGTCAGCTTTGAGCAATTTAAGATATGTGACGTCATACAAAATGGCCGCCAAAGTACATGATTTTTCTCTAAAAATGTATAATAAATATATAATAGGGCTTTTTCTACAATTTTGGGCAGCCAAATGTCTGTATCTCTCTAGGACCATCACTACGAATTGTTTCGTGATGTTGCACGGCCATAGATGACAAGCTAATTTGCATATTTTGAAATAGCGCCCTCTATAAATATATTTATTTTGCATAAAAATAGGTGTGCCAGCCAAATGCCAATTTCTTATTTCTCAATGGATTATGACTGCCTAAACCTTCTATTTGAAGAATCCGATTGCTGACACTCTGTCAGCCTTGAGCAATTTAAGATATGTGACGTCATACAAAATGGCCGCCAAAGTAATGAATTTTCTCTAAAAATGTATAATAATGTAAAACAAGGATTTTTCTACAATTTTGGGCTGCCAAATGTCTGTATCTCTCTAGGACCATCACTAAAAATTGTTTCGTGATGTTGCACGGCCATAGATGACAAGCTAATTTGCATATTTTGAAATAGCGCCCTCTATACATATATTAATTTTGCATAAAAATAGGTGTGCCAGCCAAATGCCAATTTCTTAGATCTACGTCACGTTAAACACATATTACATGCTTCGTATGCATGAAACAATTACGATTGTTCTGCATTTATCTTATATATTTTTGGTCTAAATTAAGATACATGTAAAGAAACCAAGATCTACAAGAGAATCAGTGAGAAGTGATTTTACGGTACATTATTGTTCCATTCATAGGCTTTATTTAGACCAGCATTGATCCAGCGTCAGTGAATGATGATAAAGCATTTGGCATCGGTACCAGACAGATGCATGAGTTTTAACAGAAGTTACCTGGTGGATTCTATGACACAATTTCCAAGAAAGTCTACAACGGGTACCTGACAGAAATTGTCAGCCCACACACCAACTGTAAACCAAAGTGTTTCTGGAGTTTCATAAACGGCAAGCGATGCGATGCTTCAGGGTTGGCTCCATTGAAATAATATAATGGAATAACTTACTCAGATAGCCTCTCAAAGGCGAACATTCTAAGTAATCAGTTTTCATCCATCTTCAACTGCAATGAAGATATGACTAGTCTGAGAGACAAAGGACGAAGCCCCTACCCAATCATGGATCACATTACTATCTCGCCACCAGGTGTTCTGAAGATCCTGTCTGAGCTTGATGTTCATAAAGCCACTGGTCCTGACCAAATCCCAGCCAGACTTCTGACCACCAAACTGACACCTGTGTTCCCTCTATTCTTCCAAGCCTCCCTTAACCAGAGCGTGCATACCTGATAAATGGAAGATGGCTATATATATTGATCCCATCTTCAAGAAAGGTGACCGTAGCAAGCCAGAGAACTACAAAGCTGTCTCTCGGACGTCAGTAACCTGTGAAGTACTGGAGCACATCGTTCTTAGCAGCAACATGAACCACCTTGAAAGCCACAACATCTTGTCTGATGCACAACATGGCTTTCGAAAGAAGCGATCCTGCCTCTCACAGCTTGTCCGTGCTGTCCTGGACCTTGCCAAAGGCATCGATGCCAGAGACCAATTGGACAGACACTCCTTGGTTTCTCCAAAGCATTTGACAAGGTTCCCCATGGAAGGCTAGCTGTTACACAAGCTCCAATTCTATGGAATCTGGGAACCCACACATGCTTGGTTTTCTGGCTTCCTGAGTTACAGGACCCAGCAGGTGTTACTGGAAGGACCCATCTCCAACACCAGCCAAGTAACATCTGGCATCCCGCAAGGCAGCGTTATCGGCCAGATGCTGTTTCTCCTCTTCCTCAATGATCTGCCACCGTACCTCTCCCCAAACCCAACAGTCAGGCTCTTTGCTGACGATGGCATGCTATACAGCAACATCAAGACATAGGAAGACGCCTAACGTTTCCAAGAGGATCTTGACTCACTGCAACGCTGGGAGCGTGATTGGCTGATGGAATTCATCCCACATAAATGTCAGGTTCTACATGTCACCAATAAACGCAAATCCATCATCAAATTCACGGACAGACCCTAGATGACAACAATATAGCAAAGTATCGAGGTGTTGAGTCACAGAAAAACCTCAGCTGGAACCCACATATCAACATTATCAGCAAATACTCCAACTCCACCCGTGCCTTTCTTCAAAGAAATATCCAACCATGTCCTAGAAAAGTTAAATAATTGTGCTACGATACTCGCCTTCAACCAATCATGGAGTATGCCATCATCATAATTATATGGGACCCTAACACTCAAACAATTAGCAATCATCAAGAAGCTTGAAATGGGTCAACGGCGCTATGTCCGCTCCTTCTGCAATGTCTACTGCAGGACAAGCAAAGTAGAAGCCATCCTGAACCAGCTCAAGTGGCCAACATTACAAGAACGCAGGGTACAGGCTCAGGTGGTGATGATCTTTCGCATCAACAACCCGCTGAAAGACTTTCCACATACTTTCCTCACTCCATTAACATCCCTGCACAGAGGGCATTCCAAGAAGATAATTGTTCATTTTGCCTGAATGCTTGTCTAAAAGAGGAGCTTCTTCCCGGATACAATAAGACTCTGGAACCCCCCCCCCCTTTGAACACCGTCAATTGTACCTCTGTTTAACAGCTTCAAGCAAGAGTTTCTTGCTGTGCAGCTCCTGCTATGACTAAACAGTCAAATCATAGAGAGGCAGGTCCTGTTGCAGTTGCTGCAGACAAATTTCATGTGTGGCTGTGCTGTTGAAGCCGTGGCTAGCTGCCGTCTTTGTTGTCTTTTCTCCTCCCACTGTTCTACTCTCTTCTGATCACTCTGTATACAAGTCTTCACAGCGCATCTCCATTTGGGGCAGTCTGAAGCATAGGCTTCCCATTTTGTAGGGTTGATTTCACTGGCCTCCATATCCCTCTTGCACACATCCATAACAGTCCTGGTTCTGGTCGCTAACTTTCCGTACAAGATGTCTTTTGAAATGCGGCCGTCTTCCATTCGACTGACATGACCAAGCCACCTCAGCCGTCGTTGTGATAGAAGAGCGTAGATGGTCATCATCCCTCCTTTTTGAGGACATCCTTTTTGGAATGTGGTCCTGCCATTTGATGTCTAGGATTCGCCTCAAGTAGCGGAAATGGAAAACATTCAAACGGCGCTCCTGACTTGCATACAGGGTTCACGACTCACTGCCATACAGGAGAGTGCTGAGCACATAGGCCTGGTAGATCTTCATTTTCGTGTTGGTGGTTTATAGTAAAGTGTTCTTCCAGGCCTGCTTTGAGTGTCTAGCCATCTTGGTTGCTGCCTTGCCAATGTGAACGTTGAGCTCGAGATCAAGGGAGAGGTTGCTTAATACATGGAGCCGAGGTAGGTGAAGTTTTCAACCACTTGGAGGGTATAGTTTAATTAACATTGGAGGATTCAAAAGTCTATGACACCGAGTTGATCTACTATATTGTAATAGGACTGCAGGCAAGTTGAAGATATGTCAATATCAAGAATATTTTGTCATGGAAGCTTTCACCAGGTCAAAGGCGAACTTGAAGAATTTGACAAAGGTTGACGTGTCACTTGAACAACCTTGTGCAGCCCGTTTGATGGTTGTGCTCTACTCTGGATTAAAATCTGATGATCTTTGGTTGGTGTGTAACCAGGGTTTCTAGAAGTCATGACGAATCGAGAGTCATCCGAAAGAGTCTTCCCACCTCACTGCTTCCCTCCCAGAAACTAGTGACAACAAACTACAGTTGACATCATATACCGGTATGCGTGATTCTGCAGAATGATAAGGTGTTCAGAAATAGGCAAAAGCACAAGCTGGTCATTACCGGTCAAGATGGGGTATCTGTTGAAGTGATACCAGGCAGCGATGTCATGCCAAGGGAAGATCTTTCCATAACACATGAAGAAGCAGACAACATCATAGTACAGCAAGCGATTCAAATTGCTGCTAATGAGAAAAGGTATGTTAGGGTCCTGGCTATTAGGGTTAGGGTCCATCATTATCTACATGAATAACTTAGAACGCCAATGATCATGGCGTCATCAAAGAGCGAACTGTTATTGACATTCCTGCCACTGTACACAAGTTAGAAGATATCATTCCATCGATGTTGGCAGGACATGCGTTGAGGAGATGCGACACTATTGGGGCATACTTTGGGATTGAAAAGGGTACATGCATTGCTGAAAGTGATGAAGCAGAAGATTTGACTCCCTTTGGACTCAGTTGGCAAGAGAGCTCATCTGCAAACATGTGTGTGGAAGCACGCCTTGCAGTCACGACCCACATCATTGGATCCTACAAAGTATGGCTATGCAAAAGAAGAGGAAACCAAATCCCTGATCCCTGTCACAGTACTTACAAATGTACAACTCGCACCGGACAACATTATTAAGGTTAATACCGACGGTGCACTTGTGCGAGTGGAAGCCTATGTAAATCATCACGGTGCCAATGCAACAAAGCAAAACTAGCATGCACAATTTTCTGTGGTTTTCGCGCCTCTGTCGAGTGTTATAACGATCAAACTAAAGCAGCAAATGATAGCCATTGGAAGGTAACCATGTTTGGTCATTTTGGGTGGATATTTCGCTTTATTAAACTCATAAATTCCCTTGTAAGAGAGGAACCTTTTCATGATAGGTTCATATAAAAGAATGTATTACCTCAAAATACAAATCAAATGTCGGAATGCTGTCACTGAAAACGGGCATTCATAACCATATGGCACCTCATATCTATGGACAGAGAGCATGAAATTCTAGCTTGTTTTCTTCAAGTATTAAACATAAAGACCAGTTATAGTCATGCGATTGCATTGTGAAAGAAACGTTGTGGAATCGATCAGAAAAGGTTGATCATCTAGCTCATAAGTATTGGTGTGTATACTGCAAGGTTCTGGAATCATCAAAACGATTAGAAATTTGGCCCAGTCTTGGTAAAGTTACAAGCACTGTACACAGAAGGATGTATATGGGACTACGCGACGCGTGCGCGATATCTATCAGGTCTAAATAGATATAATAATTTACGAAATATATCAATAAGTAGGCGGTTTCTCGGCAAAATTTGTATCATCACGTATTAGTCAAAACATATTCTTTCACATGATTGGTGATAAGAGCTTCCATTTCATTTTTTGAGAGGGGGGCGTTTCCAAAACTGATCTTTACCTTTAAAGTAAAAAATAACAAAAAAATCACACCAAAATGTGGTGCACAATTTTTACTTGTTGTATTCAGTGCGTCTGACTTATAAAAAATGTTAATTTCATGTTAGAAATTGGCATTTGGCCATCATTTAAAATTTGCAAGTTAACGTATAGAGGGCGCCAATCTGAATTATGCAAATTTACGTGCCATTTTTTATCATACAACATCGTCAATTTTTATTTAGTGATGATCCTAGAAAAAAATCAAGACATTTGACTGACATTTAATGTAGCAAAATACTGTAAACAATTTTTTTTATCAATAATTTTGGTAAAAAAGGGTATTTTGGCGGCCATTTTGTGTGACGTCACATATCTCAAATTGCTCAAGGCTGACAGAGTGTCAGCAATCGGATTCTTCAAATTGATGGTCTAAGGAACTATAATCCAAAAAAAAAAAAACTATAGACCCTAAAACAAGGTATATCGTGATGGCTGCCGGACTATATAGGTCATACAATACAATAAAGTTTCTGCGATGGTGTAACGGGTATGAAATGTACATATAAAAATATAATTATCCGTTAGAAGATTGAAGAAGAAACAAGAATCACAGTTGTATTATTAATATATTATTATCATAATTACTATTAATATGATTTTATTATGATCATTATTAATAGAATTTCAAAGAGATTTTGATATGAATTAGAAGGCCGCTGCTGCAAGTACATGTACATATACCCGTTTCTCAGTCGTTGCATGTTAAATGGCATATTGTTTAGTTACGTTGGCTTATTAACATCCAACAAAACTGTACACCAATGCACACATCGGCTGAAAGCTGTACAAACAGACATGGTAGTCACAGACATGACACATATTATCAGTGAACATCTATCAAGGTGGTTAGATTCCGATGCAATATCTCCATTCGCCCCAAATAATGTTTCGCAAGACATGCATCTATGTGACACTCTCAACAAAAACGGGTACCTTGTAGGATTATAATCCTTAAATGCTTTTTAGCGCCTTAGGGCAGCTACTTTGTAGGCGCCTTGAGCGGCCCTGGGATGGATTCATGGACAATATAAATGTAGCTATTAGTTTTATTGATATTATATTGATATTATCCAAAAGGCTGGGGAAGGGAGAGAAAGTCACATACATAAAATACATTGTGGAGCATCAATTCCTGATCCCCACAGCATTATAACTTAGGGAATACCGACGGCGCTTGTAAGCTCCGAATTAAGACGTGGAGGGGGGGGGGGGGGCGGGGGGGGGGGGGGTATACAATTCGATATTGCCACGGTGCAGCCACTTGCCCCCCCCCCCCCCCCGGGACCCTGCATGTACACCCATTTGCAGGACATAATGCATTGCATTAATGTAACTTCAGGGTGGAACGTACTATGAGGTTCTGGATACGACTTTTTTTTCCTCCTTATCTTTAGTTGAGGAGCTCGGTGGCTCTATTTTGCCGCAATTTGCCCGCGATAAGCAGTCGTAATACTAGGCTTCATTTTTAATCATATTAATCGACGACATTTCATGCCGACCTGATCCATAATCCCTAATCATGTTATAGCGCTTAACGATTGGGTGCCGGGTGGGTGGCTATATGGGGTAAAATTTTGGTATAGGAAATTGTGAAAATTAATCTTTAAGAGCAGGCAACTATTAAAGTTCGTACCATATCTTTCTTGCTCTCTCTCCCCCCTCCCTCTCTCTTCCTATTCCTCTTTCTCTAGTTGCTTGTATCCCACCCTTGGATCATAATGTTCCTTCCATTGCTCTTTTAGCCCTCTCATTGTCTTGTTCATTTGGGAGGGTTATTTCTGGCTATTCTTTTTCTTTATCACTTTTTTTCCGTTTGAGTCCACAGCTCCCTTTATTTCTCCCCTCACCCCCTCCCACATCATCCTGTTTCTATTTCTTTCTCTTTAAAAAACACATGTTTTCTTTTCGGTGTTTTGTAAGACATAGTTATCATGAATTAAACAACAATGATTTACTCATTTGTATCTACCTTTTAAATGAAAAAATGCTATTAGTCATTGCTTCAGTCGAACTAATTCTTCATAAATTCAATTTTAACTCCAGTTTTATTTACATGAGTATACAAAATATGATGAATAAAACAGGCTTCAGAAGAGTTAAGATGAGGAACCCTCACGTAATCAAGCATTATGCGTACTGAAATATTGCATAATAAACGACCAAAATTCTATTCACAAATTCTGGGAAAGCCGATTAACAAAAGCTTTATTTCGTATCCATTTTTTCTACGAGCATCCTTTCACAAACCTCGCATCGTCTAAAATGATGCGGCATCCGAATATAACTAATTCTAACTAATTCTGAATATTATAAATAAAATAAGTTGGATGCGGTTCTGTTCATAAACTCCCGTAATGCTGCCGTCATGCGCTCCTGGGGTTTTATGGAAATATTGAATTCCTCCCTTCTAGCGGTTACAACATGATTGATAACGGTTTTGGGAATAGCCTCAGACGACACATCCTCTCAGTTTCATCGTGCACTCTCCTCACCCATATTTTTATCAATGTTAAATAGTTAGTGACATATTTAGGGAAACCCACCCCCTTTCAAACACAAGGGATACGTAATTCACTACACAAGTCCTATTTGTGCCCTCCACCCAGTCCTTTGTTGTGCTGTCATTAAATTTTAGGAATGATTTGCCCCTCTTTTAGAAAATCCCGGATCCGCCCCTGAATATTGTTACATGGAAAATGACAAATCGCCCGGTGCAACAGCAGGCGACACACACTTACACATCATACTGCCAACCGTGTTGGTTAATTTGTCAATATCAATTCCGCGTCCTATTAGTTCATCACCCCGCCTAGACGCTACTGCATAGATAATTCGGAACATAGATACTTTCAGGTGCCAAAAATCACTAGAGATTTAATCAAAAAAGTAATTAAAGATAAAAGTTTTTCTGTCTTGGGTGATGGATAGACGATGTCAGTTGATCGCGACTGAAAGCAGTAGATCGTGTGCTCAATTATTGAGGCAGAATTCGATGAATCTTAAAAGCTAAAGAAGGCAATAGGCATTGCTGATGCATTTCTTTCTTACCATGCGCGAGCAAAGCAACTGCCAAAACCATTTTATTTTGGCATCCATTTTTTGTTTCATTGCCCACAAGCTCAAGTTTGGAAGTTTGTTAGACTTGTTATGATGGGTAAATGGAGGAGGAGGTAGGGGTAAATGAATATATTAGGAATTGAATACGGTGAATTTGAGGGGTTGGGGGAATAGAGACAGGGACAGAGACAGGGACGAAACGAGATAAAATGGGTAGGCACATCCTTCAATCAAAATTGCAAAAGCTTTCGCCAATAATTTATTCCATTAGGACGTTTTAGTGCACATGATGTCAAATATGGAAACATAAATAAACATATTATATTATGGTAAAAATGATCGCACAGACTTTCGAAAATCTTAAAGCAATTTCAATAGCCTTGGACATCACCCCCTGACAGGTGCAATCATTACAATGCCATTATGAGTAATCCGAACATATTTAGACTACAGGGTATGGACACTGTCCGTAATTTGATTTAATGAAAATCTTTGCGACCATGTTATTTTTTGTAAAAGGGAAACTTGCCGGCTAAATTCATCCGACACCATACCCCCCCCCCCCCCAGTTGGAAGAGTCCTAACTACATAATTATTTTCTGTTTGCTTCACCATGCTTTTACATGAGCATGTTCTGATGATGCTCAGCCTCCAATCTATCCACCCTTTCCACAGACATTAATCATCACGTGCTCATCGTTTCCATTATTGATCCATGGTTTGAAGAGCTCATTCATGTGCGATGCAGACAGGAGACCCGGCCGATCCTACTCTCTCGGATACAGAGGTCTGGAGTGAAAACTCAACTTTTACATTGCAGTTATAGTGGAATCAACACTGTTAAGAGTGTATCATATTGATGTGGGCTTTCTCAAGCCGATAGAATCTTTACACAGTTCCTTGTAGTGCGGTATGGTATGTAATGCCGTAGGATTTTTTTGCCAAGGTTGATTTTTGTTGTTGTTGCTGTTTTGGCTTCAAAAGGGTCCCAATTGGCCAAAAATGATGGGGTTCAAATTTTCAGACCCCTCCTTCATTTCCTGGGGGGGGGGGGGTCCATATTGGGCGCCAAAATTGCATATATAACGCGCAATAGGGAAATTTGGTGTCTTCCGGAAAATTTGAACCCCATCAATTTCTGATAGCTTGGACCCCAATGAATCCAAAAATGCAAAAATGCAAAAAAAAAATGCAAACAAAATGCAAACAAATAAATAAAAAATAAATAAACTTTGGCACAAAAATCCTACGGGAGCTGTTTCAGTGACATACCGTACCACACTATTGCTGTCTGCCATCTCGACCCCATCTCGACTGACTGCTCAGTAGTTCTTTGTTTTCCTTCTAAAAAAGACGCCTGTACTCCGCATTCCACGAGTTTTCCGTTTGCATTCCAATGTTTATACATGAGCATGTTTTGGTGATGCTCAGCCCTCAATCCACCCATCAATTGCACAGGCATTAATCAGCACCTGCTCATCATTTCCATTATTGATCCATTCGATCGATGGATTAAGGTTGAGGAGCTCATTCGTGAACAGAGCGAATATAAGCCAAGATCATAATAGAGGGAAGGGGTATAGGGGGCATTGGGGCAGTACCATCCTTCTCAAATCTTGACTTCCTTATCTAGGTGCCACCCCCTCCCCAGCCTAAGAGATGGATGGACGCCGCTAGGTTGTACAGAACCGAGGCTTACATTCATAGTCGCACGGACTAGGATGCTGTGTCATTAAATCGATTATTTTAAAAGAAACGGGTTAATGGAGTGTATGAATCACCCTCATTGCACTATTCAATCTTCACCAGATTACCATGCATGTTATCGTTCCCCTTTAATTCAGCTGTTTAGCAACACAATCCTCAGCAATAAAACGTTTTAAATAATGTGTAGATATTCACTCCATAGTCGTGTCCTTTTTAATAGAAAAAATATATGGAATTAGTCTTACTGTCTGACGACGATATTATTTAACCTTTATTCAGAAACAACAGTCTATGTTAAAAATTGGCCAGAAAAGGGTGAGATATATTTACTTTGTCAGTCAATTCCTGTTGTAAGCTAAAGTAGCTATACAGGACATGTAGGAGGAGCATCAATACTACCATCATACTCTGCGCTTCCAACTCCCGAACTAATACCCAACTCAAAATCAGACAATGTTAACAATGCCTGATTAAATCATTACAATCGTTACATCTCCGCCACATCTCTCTGAAATTCCACGTCGCCATGTGCTATTCTATTATTAATCTCCCATGTCTGTGAAAGAGATACGACCCGCAAACCATGGTAGGCATGCAATGATGGACACATAAATAAATGATTTCTTCGAGAGATTGAATTCAATATCCCCTCCCAGTTTCAAACCCAAGAAAGTGCGCAGCAGGGTCGTAGTAATTTCTTCACTCCTAAAGTCTGCCATAGAAATATTATGACTTGGATCTGTAGTTTAACCAAACTATTGCACACTTGCATGACATTCGCGTACCAGTGGTTTCCAAATCGTGGTCAAGTCGTTAATAAATATCATGACTCGTAACTGTAGTTTAAAAAAGTTATGAAACCCGGGATTTTGCACTCAATTAAATTACACCGTGTTTCTAATTGTGTTTAGGCCTACACAGTTCATCGATATGACCGGAATTTAAGCCTTAGCATTATACAATTTTGTGCGATGTGCTGTTAATAATACCAAGAAGCATTCTACTCCAATCGTTAACGAAGTTCAGTTTAGTCATGTAGAGCAGATGATTTGCCAGTCTCAATAGAGATCAGCGTCTGTGCTCAATGCTATCCATTTAACTCCTGGGTCACCAGCACCCTCGCCACCAGCACAATCATCCCAATCACTTTCGTCATCACCACCACCACCATCACCACCACTACCATCACCATCTCCACTTCTATCACAACCCCACCCAACAACCCCCTCACTACCACTGCCATCACCCCCAACTCTATCCCTGCACCCTAAATCGTTTAAAGGCCCCAAATCAGTAACAAAGTTTACTATCCCCGTGCAAGCCTACCTCCGACGTTAACATCTGCATTAGATACTCCGGGGACCCAGTGGAACTGGATGCGGACCGTCATACTCGGGATCGAGACGTATCATCATGATGGGATTCAAAGGGTTCGAGTGCTTACCGGGATGTTTTATTCATTTTCCAAGCTGCTTTCGTAGGATTACGGCGCCCTCGAATCACTACCTTACATTGAGTCGTCGAACAGGAATATAAACATGTACCACAAGCAATGACAACAATCGGATTTTACAGAGTCGAGGGATTAAACCAGGGAGATTGGGAAAAATATCGTGGTAGAGAGAGAAAGAGGGAAGGGGAGACAAAAATAGATATAGAGAGAGAGAGAGAGAGAGAGAGAGAGAGTGTGTCTCTGTGTGTGTGTGTGTGTGTGTGAGAGAGAGAGAGAGAGAGAGAGAGAGAGGGGGAGACAGAGAGAGAGAGAGTGAGAGAAAAGTGAGAGAGAGAGAGGGAAATAATTGGGTAGCTATAGGGTTGGGGGATCCAGGTGTTTTCTCACCTTCTCCCACCGAGCAAGGATAGGATAAAGAGTAAATTGATTTGAGGGAGGAGGAGTGGGGGGATGGGGGGTTGAGGTGCTCATTATTTTGTTAGAAACTAACAATTTATGCACTTTTGTGCAATTAACATTTCAGTTGAAGATCGTTGTTATCGTTGTAGAAAGAAGAAATATAGGTCACAGACTTGAATAGAGAGAGATGGGACAGTCAACGAAAGGAGTGGGAAGGAAACAGAAAAAAAGCTGAGTAAGAAAGAGGGGACTCGACATAGAATATAGTTACATGTTTATCATTTACAGAAATCTGTAACTTTAGTCGGATGTATCCAATTGTGTTAAGAGCCCCCAACAGAATATCGATATTCCTATAGCATGTATTTGGGTATCAGTGGTCACCATCATACCGTTTTCAATTCAAAGACTGTCTTCTATCCACATAGCATTCTAGGCGTCATCATATCGTTTACAATTCACTAGATGCTACTGGCTTCTTCGAAGAATTCAACATTACAATGAGGCTAATGGAGTTTATTTTCTTGGCCTTTTATCAGTAGGCTAAGTAGGCACACGCTCTCTCTCTCTCCCTCTCTCTCTATCTAACCCCTCTCTCTCTCTCTCTCTCTCTCTCTCTCTCCCTCTCTCTCTCCCCTCTCTCCCCCTCTCTCTCTCTCTCCCCCCTCTCCCCTCTCTCTCTCTCTCTCTTTCACACTTACTCTCTCTCTCTTTCTCTATTTGCAGACCCAGCATACAAAATAATAACTACTTGCCGTGTGACAATAATTGTTTCATTTACCGTCCCCCTCCCCCCAGTGTAGTATTGTCAATGCCCTTTCTGAGGGTCCCGCAATAGTGCGATTATACATATATAATACCTCTAGCATTACCCATTCACCTGGGTTTAGTGTGTTAAAACACTTTGTCCAATGATGTGAGTAAGCTTCACCGAGCAAGCATCGAACTTGGGACCTATCGTATGACAATCAAGAGCCTTTACCAATATACCACGATGCTCAGTGTATGTCTACGCTCCACAGGGTTGCCGAAGTGCATTTTACACCCTACCCTCTCGAAGTGGATGCTAACAGTATCCCAAAGTTATACATATATGGACAAGGTTATATTTGTTCATTTCTAACTGGAATTTCATTAGTAAACTTGATCTTTGCGCAAGCACAAAGAGATGTTGAAAGAAATCGACAGAGAAGGAACAAAACTTAAAAAGAAAAACAGCGTAATGGACAGAATGGAAAATAGAAATTCGGGAAAGAGAGAAATGAAAAACATGAGAAAAATGAATGTGTGGGTGTGGTTATATTTTACCAAAAATGTACAACGAAACAATGAAAAAGTAATGGCACAAGAAGAAAAGGAACTAAGTAGAAACAGAGCTTATTGAAGTGTTAGTTCCATAGAGGCTGTTTTACAATACGTCTTGAAAACAAAATATACAAAGATATCAATAAGTTAAAAAAATATGTAACAATTAAGAAATTATGAATATGGGGAAGGAGATTTTTAAAAAGAGGAAAAAATAAGGGGGGGGGGACAGAAAAAGGCAAAAAGGAAAAAAAGATAGAAAAGGGAAATGAATGTTTGCAAACCTCTAGAGGTTAGATCATCAGGAAGAGGAAGATTGAGTCGAGAGTCAAATAAACCGAGATTCACGCATGCCGACGTGTATACAATGTCAACAATGCAGCTGACCGACGACGACACATACATTCATGCATACGTGTTTAAAAATGTAATTGCCAGCTTTAAGAAAAACATGTGTTTGGACTGGTACTTTGTTTAAGAGATGGTCGGCCTTGATAGCGTTCAATCTTTTGAAGCAATATTATCGAGGAAGTCACATAAATCTTTTACCGGTATCTGTTTCATCCTAGACGACATTATGTGAAATGTACTCGAAACATTAATGCTCGGGGTTTTCCCGCTCTTTCCTTTTCCTTTTACATCTCTTGGCGGCCTCGGTGATTACACGAAACATCCGTATGTAATGGATGCTCCATGTCTGACATTATATATTACAGATCTACTTTAAAGCGGAAGTCCACCCTGATATTAAGTTAAAGTAAATAGAATCAGAAAAATGTCAGGAGCAGGTAAGTGAGAGTTCGAGTGAAATCCGATTAAAAATAACAAATTTATGATTTTTTTTTAGTTGCGATCAATCAAACACAAGTTGGCAACTCTGTGACGTATCTTGCGAGTTTCCCTTCCCATTTGCGCTGTACTAACACAAATTATGTTCTCTAAAGAAATTGTTAAATCATACATTCACCCTAAAAAAATAAGTATTGCAAATATGTTTCTAAACAACTCCTGTGTGAAACAGGTCTATTCCGTCAACAATGTTATACATGTATATGTAGTTACTTGAACATACAGTATGTAAACGAATAAATAAACAATCAATTATTGATCATCATATATCGCATTTTGCCGACAATGCTCCAAGACCTTATTTTCTGAACCCTTAATTGTATTTAATTCAGATGAGCTCTTTATTTTGCTTTTTGTTTAATATAATCTTTTTATCGTCCCTTAAGAATGTTATGATGAAGATGTTAGGTTGTTTGTGCATGATTATTACTTGACATTGCTCTCACGTAGCCTTACCTCATAGTTTCCTGTTTTGTAACTCAATTTCTTTCGCCATCTTTCACATCTTTATCTAAGCACTATCTTTGTTTAAAATAACAAAATAAATAATACCAGATTGAACTCTTTTTCGGAGACGAATGCTCGACAGGAATACTTAACAAGAAATTATTCAGTGTTAGTTATGGATATTGATTAGCTGTCGGGAGTAGGTAATGGGTCCTGTCCGATTTGCCTGCGCAAGTTGTCCATCTCCAGCGCTTAGCTCGTTTCTTAAAGGAATTATTCAGTGTTGAGTTCTAGTTCTTCCGGTGATTGCAATTATTTTAGACTGTATCAAATGACTTGTTGAAAAAATCCCATTCATAGTTAAGAAGTTTGGGCCCGTACAGATAAACCCAAGTTCATGCCATGTGATTGAATCGTGAAGCAAAACGATCGTGACGTTTATAGGAAAGGTTGATTATGTATTACCAAAAATTGTGTCTTGTGAGATAAATAATCAAAATCATAATAGAATTATTCCATCCTGTTAAAAATCACCTGCCGTGACTAGAACATCACACAAGTAAGGGCACTTGGACTACAGACACTTTTAGCATTTACATTTGGCCAAGCGATTTAAACTATTTCAAATCATATTCGGAATATCAAGTCGATTTGTTGCACAATTACATAGCTACTTTGATGTTCTTCCGCATCGGAAAAAAAGAAAAATGAAAAGCTCATAAAAGGCTTGCTTTTCCCTTTCTATTGAACTGAATCACCGCTTTAAGTCATTTTGTTTGGAAATTATGCCGATGGTACCCCAGGGATGGGTGTTTGGTACGATGGGATTTACACACGTCATCAATCAAACAGCTCCCTCTAGACCAATCAGTCTGACAAGCAAACACCCACTATATATTGTGGTTTTTATATTTTCTGTCTGTTAAAATAATAAACTCTTAGTATGAGGAGAAACAAAGATGACACAGATGCAACACCAGGAAGAGACGTTCTTAATCTATAATAGTGAAACATTGAGAGATTATCAAGATAACTAAATGATTTTCTTTTGGTATATAGATGTATATAGACCATCATGGCCGTCATGGTCGTGATTGTTGATAATGTTTTAAAAAGAAATAATTATTTGAATGTTCATGATGCAGCTGTTCCAAAAGTTCCAATGATCGTTATTGAGATTTAATAGATGATGATTTCGAGTACTGATAAACTGAATAAATCAGTCTAAATGATGACATTGAAGATTTGATTGATACTCTTCCTCTTACTGTTCATTTTGATAATAATGATAATAAAAATCATATCAATAATAATGAAAATAATAATAACAATAATAATACTACTACTAATAAATACCAATACTTATACTTATAATAATGATGATGATAATAATAATGATAATAATGATAATAATGATAATGATAATAATAACAATAATGATAATAATAATGAAAATAATAATAAGGATAACCATTATACAACTACTACTACTAATAATAATGATAATCTTAATATCAATAATCTTAACAATTACAATAATGATAACAATGATAATGATAATGAACATGATAAATTTAATAATGATGACATCTAGAGTATAATGCTTGAATTAGAATTTAAACAATATTAATAAAATAGTGAAACATTATTGGTGTACAATAAAAGGTCATATCCATGAGAAAACAGATATGGCCTTATGTAAAGTATGGTTTTCTATCACTTGAAATCATAATAAAAAGTAAACACTTGCTTCCTCCGTCTTTCGTAAGAGTTGAGGATGACCCCTTGTAATGGTCATCACTATAATTACCCATGGCCAGTGAGTTGTCCCAATGGAGTTACCCCTTTGTAATTATAAATAGAACATCTATAGATTTTGCTGTCCGAAGACTTGCTTTTGTCGCAATCAGAGTCAAATCATCTGATGCATGGATACGTGTATTAATCCCGTAGGGAGACGTTTGTGTGTTGTGTTTCTACGTTGGAATATCCATAAACATGCTTACTTTGATCACTCTTGTTCTCATTGTATTATAAGAGGGGCAAAAGAGGCACTGGGGTCTCTCCTCTCAACGTATTTCCATGGAGAGAAGATCTTATTAGCTGTGTTAACACGTCGGAATGGTAGAGGGTGTTTTTTTTAAATAATTTTTTAAAATCTTAGCTTAAAAACATCAAATTGTCATTATTCGTACGTATTTCATAATTATGTGATGTAAATTGTTATGTATACATGTAATTTATTTTCTGTAATGGAACAACCATGTATATTATGCATAATTATATTCACGGAATTGTTATTGATGTTTTTGTTCTGTTTATTGGGAGGAAGAAAAAGAACCAGAAAGGAGACAAAATGTGTGGGTGTGTGAGAGAGTGTGTGTGTGGTGTGCACGCTTGTGTGTGTGAGTGTGAATTTATACTTCTGAAGATGAGTTAGTTACAGATGGTTGTAGATTTTATTTGCGGTTGGGTAGTAAGGGAGGGGGCCATAATTGTTTTTATGATAACTGATTTTATTCAACAACAAAATTCGATCATAATTAGTGGGGAGGGGAGGCAGTTTTTGGCAGCTATTGTTCCAATAGCCGAGGTGTGGCTATTTTGTTTAAAGCTTCTTTGAAAATATCAGTCTTATCTTTTCACCTGGATCCTGAGGGAAGATATATTATCCTCCATGTTAATGTTAATGATGTACACTTTATTCTTGTCAACTTATATGGTCCTAACAAAGACTCACCAGATTTTGTTGTTAATGTTTTTGCTAAGTTAGATGAAATAGGTAACTCTCATGTTATTTTAGCAGGAGATTTGAATATTGCGGTAGGCCCTTTAGATTATGAGGGTTCTAATGCAACCCACTCTAATGCTCGTGCCAAAATTGCTTTTAATATGTATGTAGAAGAACTAAGTGTATGGAGAAGAGATCATACTCATGATAAGATTTTTACACGCCATCAGAAAATTCCATTTGTTTCCTCCAGGTTAGACTATATTTTTATTTCTAGTGATTTGTTGAATTGCGTAAAGAAATCTAAAATTGTGAC
Source organism: Strongylocentrotus droebachiensis (assembly GCA_035222895.1). Classification (NCBI taxonomy): domain Eukaryota; kingdom Metazoa; phylum Echinodermata; class Echinoidea; order Camarodonta; family Strongylocentrotidae; genus Strongylocentrotus; species Strongylocentrotus droebachiensis. The sequence goes on from JAVYIG010001317.1 coordinate 79,855, forward strand.
TGGTATTTGTTCTGATCATTGTATGGTAACACTAGCACTGTCACTAAATGATTCACCTCGGGGCAAGGGATACTGGAAACTGAACACTGCACATTTGAAACATTCAGAATTTTGCAATTTCATTAAAGACAAAATTAATGAATTTAAGGAATTTCATGCTGAATGTGATCTAAATCCACATATTATTTGGGATGCATTCAAATGCACAATGGCTGGTCATTGTATGGAGTATTGCAGTAGAAAGAAAAAAGAAAAGAATTTGACTAAGAATAATTTACTAAAGAGTATATCCTTACTTAAAGAAAAAATTGGTTCATTGAAAAAGGATAATAGTTCAAATGGAGAACTGCAAGAATTATATAGCAAATTAGAAGTTGAAGAAGCACAGTTGAATGAACTTCTGGATACTGAAACTGCTGGCTCTATAGTAAGGTCTAGATTAAAGTGGGCTGAACACGGAGAAAAAAGCTCTAAATACTTCTGCAATTTAGAAAAACGGTCCTATGAAAGAAAAACTATACGCCAACTGAAGGCGAACAATGAGCAAATCATCACTGATCCTAAAAGAGTACTTCAGGAAATTCATTCTTTTTATAAAGCTTTATACTCTTCAGAGGTATCTCTTGAGGATAGGGACACTATCAAGGATTTTATCGCCCCTTTGAATATACCTACCTTATCAGATGATTCAATTTCTGCTCTAAACAGACCTTTAACCAAAAATGAACTTTGGACTACTTTAAAGAATATGGGAACAAATAAGAGTCCAGGACTAGATGGCCTTCCTTGTGAATTTTATTTAACCTTTTTCAATGATATCATAGATTTATTACTCCACTCTTATAATTATTCCTTTCAAGAAGGAATTTTATCACAATCTCAAAGAAGTGGAATAATCACGCTTCTTCCAAAAAAGGGTAAGGATCCATTGTTAGTGAAGAATTATCGCCCTATCTCTCTACTGAATGTTGACTATAAATTACTAGCCAAAGTTATGAGCTCCCGTTTGAAGTCTTGTATAAATTCTTTGATACATACAGATCAACAAGGGTTTATGAAGGGACGCAACATTGGGGCCAATATTCGGGTTATAATTGATTTAATTGAATATACAGACTATATGAATGAGCCAGCTACAATTATTTTGTTAGATTTTGAGAAAGCGTTTGATAGAATAGAACATGATTATTTATTTTCAGTCTTGGACTATTTTAATTTTGGAGACAATTTTATAAGATGGATAAGGACTTTTTACAATGATAGAACTAGTTGTGTGTTAAACAATGGTTTTATGTCCAATCCGGTTGCAATTAAAAGAGGAATATTCCAGGGGTGCCCAATATCCCCTCTTTTATTTATACTAGCTATTGAAATTCTGGCTATTTCAGTACGACACAATCCGGGGATAAAGGGAATTTCAGTTGGCAACTTTGAACAGAAGATAAGTCTTTTTGCAGATGACACAACTTGTTTTTTGAATGGGGAAACAGTTTCCTTTAAACATTTATTTGAAACGTTGACTCAGTTTGCAAAATTTTCAGGTTGTCGCATTAATTTAAGTAAGTCAGATGCAATTCATATAGGAAAGCTGAAAGGCAGTACAGTTATTCCACAAGATGCATTAGGGTTGAATTGGAAATCAAAAACGTTTAAGGCTTTTGGAGTGGTTTTCTCATTGAACACAAAAATGCTTTACGAACTAAATTTTGTTCCCAGACTTGTCATTATAGAACATATTTTAAATTGTTGGAGGCATAGAAGCCTATCCTTGTTGGGCAAAATTGCTGTTGTAAAGTCGCTTTTACTCCCCCAAATGTTATTTTTGTTTTCAGTATTATGTATTGACCTGCCAAACTCTTTCTTTAAAAGATTAAATGGTTTGCTTTTTAATTTCATTTGGAGCAATGGCAATGACAGAGTTAAGAGAGATATATTATGCAATGATTATGAAGAAGGGGGTCTAAGGATGATTAATCCTTTAGTTTTTGCACAAGCGCAGAAAGTTTTGTGGATGGCTAAACTATTAGACGATAAATATGAAAGTTGTTGGAAAACAATAGAAATATATATTCTTTCTACCTTTTGTGATGACCATCTTGCCCTTTTTAAGGCAGATGCCCCTGATTCGGTTTTGGCAAAACTTAAAAATTGCCAGTTAACAGCGTCTATTAAGACATGGTATTTATATAGGCAAGAGATGAAAAGAGAACTAGGTTTATGTCAGTTTCATTTACAAGATTTTATTTGGTGGAATAGAAATGTAAGATTGCAATATAGAACACATTTTTTCTATCCAGTTTGGTATGAAAGGGGTATTCATTCCATTTTTCAATTACATAATGGTTTTGGTAACCCCAAAACATTTGAAGACCTCGTAATTGAGTTTGACATTCCTATTAGAGACCAAAAAAAATATGACTCCCTCATGAATGGCATATTTTTGGAGTGGTTTGATAATTCTCTTAATGTGGATGAGAATATATTTAATCAAATTTTTAAAGATCTATTAAGTCAAAAGAAAATGTCTAAGTATACATATAATATTTTGCTGAAGAAATATAGTTGTACTAATGCCAAAAGGGAGAGTAAATGGGAGGAACTATTTGGCCATCAACCCAAAGAGAAGGATTGGTCGATTATTCATACGAGTAACTTTTGTTGCACGATTGAGACTCAGTTAAGGAGTTTTTATTTCAAAATTTTCCATAATGCTATTGGTTTTAATGCATTTTTGTTCAAGATTGGGAGAAAGGAGTCTGCTAATTGTTATTTTTGTTCAGATTTTCCAGAAACTTTAGATCACTTGTTTTGTGACTGTAGGAGAGTTGTACCACTGTGGGAAAAATTGGTGGATAAGATTAACACTGGCACTGATCACAGTTATAATCTGACTTTGTCAAAATTTAATTTTTTGTTTGGGATACAGTCAAGGGACAAATACGCCTCTTGTATAAATTTTCTCTGTTTATGTTTAAAATATAATAATTTACTCATGTAGGTTTCAGGGAAAAGAACTTATTTTCGAAGCATTTGTTTCAATGGTAAAGTTCAAACAAAAAATAGAATATAAAATTGCCCAAAAGAAAAATAAGTTACAAGTCCATTTTAAGAAATGGTCTATCAAGTTTAACTGAAATTTAGGAGTAGTCTTGCAAAGCTCTGTTGTCATTAACATCTTCATTGACTTTTTGAAATGTAAACTTGCCCTCTGGGAAAGTATGTGAGTGTGTGTGTGTGTGTGTGTGTGTGTGCATGTTTATGGGTGCATGAGTGCGTGCCTGTTTTGTAGTTTTAAGATGATATTATATTTTATATTGCTGCTTTTACTCTGTTAATTTTTCAAAAATAACAATAAAAACAGAAAAAAAAAAGAAAAAAAAATTCGATCATAAATTTATGAATTGTACATGTATTACATAAATTGAATACCCTGGTTAAAGGTACTATGTCCCTTTTGCAGCCAACCTCAAATGCTGTAGAACTTTGCAGGAATTATGAATATGTCATGTATGTCCTATCTGTGAAATTTAAACGTTAGCAGTGTCCTCATATTCAAATTATGCAAGGAAACCCGTTTACTTGCTAGACTTCACTGTCAGACACTATTGAGTGACTGACTGGCTTTTTTTCTTCTTTGGTAATAACATACATGAAAAGAGTTGTAAAGGGTACATGAGCATTTGTCTACATCAATAACCCACTTCTTGTGATGGCCAAGATTAAACTGACTGAATCTTTGCGCAGCATAAAACGTATGACCATTCGGTACAATTGTCTGAAAATCAAGACTATTACTTTTGGGCTCTGTATCCCTAAAGTCGATTTGACAACTAATAGTCATTATTTTCCCACTTGAAGACATTTTCAAGCCCCACCTTTTTTAGGGAAGTTCTAAATTAGTATTATCTTTCAAATGCAGTTGGAATTTAACTTTTTCATTTTTTTGGCCTGCAAATGGGACATAGTACCTTTAACGTAAATGAAAATGATTCTGAAAAAATTATTTGTTTTGTTTTGATATTGAATGAAATATGAATAAAAAAATACGGTGAAAAAGTGTGTGGGTGAGTGGTGTGTGTGCGTTCTTACGTTGGAACTTTGCATGTCTTTAATAAGCGTGTTTCGAATTATCGTTACTGTCCAGCATGACTTGTTTACAAGAGATTTAATGCTTTTCTTTTCATTCAGATATACTTTATGTTGGACAGCGAACAATCATCTCACCGCACTTTGCATACGGTGTAATACGTGCTTGCAGAGAAATAGAGTGTGATATATCACCGAATGGAGTGAGAGCGGTTTACATGATGCGTAGATTCCCTCATGAAAATAAAGTTATGCCTGGCAGACACAACAAGTCATTTAGGCGAGCGAGTAACCTTTTGTGGACCTGTTCCCGTAGAGACACGTTTAAGTGTCGTGTTCTTACGTTAAAACCATACACGATTCGTATTGTCCTCAATGTACACACGGGACTTAATGTTTTCTTTGCATTCTGATGCTCTTTATTCTGTAAAAATGGTATAGACACAAACCATCATCCCACAAAATGGAGCTCCGACATTCGCTCCGGTGGTCTGAGCCTATTTTGTCAAAAGTGTAGGGTAAGGTGTAGGCCTAGGGTTGACATTTTGTTGTAGGTTAGGTTTTATAATTTGGGGTCCAGGGTTGACGTTAGGAATTCGATTAGTACAGGAACTGAATTTCAGAGCAATTGTCGCAGGAAAAAGTGTCGTGAAACCCGTAGCCCTGTTTATACGGCGATAGGAAACGCAATGTGAAATATCACCGTATGGACAGCGAATTTGATAACATAATTCCAACAATAATACAATGCCATGGGAACACAACCACATAGTTTACGCGTCCTAGTAACAGATGACCCGGACAAATCATACGGCTTAATGACCGGCTGATGAAATGTCATTTTTGTAAGTACTTTTTATCCAGAAATGGATCGTTCGATCGTTAATTCTAATGGGAAGTTTTGCTAAGTACGTGAAAATTCTGCTTGGTAAATGTTACACCAAATTCTATGACAATATAGCATAGTGCTGTATAACGTATTAGCCAATTGGTAGATCATGATTGCACATGCATAGTGTAATATGTTGCATGTTTTCGCTTGAAGATTGTACTACTTTTATAATTATTGAGTTGACTTTCTGGTCGTCCAAAAAGGGGATTATATAAATTTGTACGTATATATATTATTTCTATGATATGAAAGTGACATCGGCTCTTTCAAATGAAATCCTTATTCCTATTTTCATCCTACCGAACATATTTAGATTTGAAATTGTGCTAATGTTCAATAGACCAGTTCACGGTTAGCACATTACTGCAATGACCCCGAATATCCACAGATCTTCAAAACATGAAGAGATCCCACTTTGTATATTTTGAAATAATCACTCGTACAACGATGGAGGTGCTCTATAAATAGCCTTTGTTTCCCCCTTTTCAAAGTATACTTGTACCTGTGTATCATCATAGACGTATCATGGAGTGCACTGAATGTGCATGAATGAATAATGATTACATAACTTTCATGAGCACGTATCCAGTATTAATCTCCGTGTATTTCAAAATTTGTTCTGCAATGACCTTCATCTGCTCATGCTCAGACTGCAACCGTGAACTGGCTTATTCAACATAAAATAATCTTAAATGAAAGCTTTTGTTTCACAAGAATCGTCTAGTAACTAACATCTATTTTTAAACTCAATTGCACCTGTTACGCCATGTGCATTCGTTGTCTTTTTTCCTTCATATTAATTCTCATCATCAATAAATGTAAGCTGCATTCATCTGTTTCCTTTCAAAAGATAATATGCCGGAACTGAGATTCGAATACTCAATCTTCGAAACCCTTCTCGGGTTTTCAAATATTTTTTTTTATAGGAGCTCGTCTAGCTTTAATAAATCGCTGTTAGAGAAAATTAGGAGATGAAGGATTAGTTAATAGAACTTGCTATGAATAATTGAAAACTTGATTCGTACTGTTTTTTTTTATTCAAATCAAATTCTTAGCTTGTAGCATACATCTGTCGTGCATGGGTTTCAATCGGCTTGTCAAACTTCTGGCTTTAGCTAACATCATCACATAAAGAATAAACGTCTGCAATTTTACTAAGCTCACATTTCCTATCTTTCTCTTGAGGATTATGTGACCAATCTGATAAGTTACAATTCGAGGGATTTGATACGGTACTTTTCGTAGTTTTTTGTTCATCATTAACTAGCACGTTTTCTTTTGTATGACCTTTTACATTTGATTTTGGTATGTGCTAACTCTGTTATGTATTATTTATTTATTTATTGAAATATATTTATACAGGATAAAAACATGATCAGCAAAGCTGTTTTTCATCATGGTCCAGATTAAGGACATACAACAAAATATTTTAGTGAGGAATTTAATAATAATAATAATAATAATAGTGGGTTCTTGTATAGCGCTCATCATAATATCCGTCTCGTAGTTTTATGTTCATCATTTAGCAAGCACGTTTTCCTGTGTATGGCCTTGCTTTTTTATGTGCTATACAGGATAAAAACATAGTCAGCAAAGCGTTTGTACTGGTATCTGATTGTATCTGGTGTTTGATCTGATGTCGGTCTGGTTGCTGATATTTTTAATGGTGTCTGATTGTGTGTGGTGTTTGATCTGATGTCAGTCTGGTGTCTGATATTTATGTTAGTGTCTGATGGTGTGTGGTGTTTGATCTGATGTCGGTCTGGTGTCTGATGTTTCTGATGGTGTGTGGTGTTTGATCTGATATCAGTCTGGTGTCTAATGGTTTTGATGGTGTCTGATGGTGTGTGGTGTTTGATCTGGTGTTTGATCCGAAGCGGGTGTGGTGTCTGATGTTTCTGTTGGTGTCTGATGGTGTGTGGAGTTTGATCTGATGTCGGTCTGTTGTCTGATGTTTCTGAATGTGTCTGATGGTGTGTGGTGTTTGATCTGACGTCGGTCTGGTGTCTGAAGTTTCTGACGGTGTCTGATGGTGTGTGGTGTTTGATCTGATTACTGATGTTTATGAAGGTGTCTGATGGTGTCTGGTGTTTGATCTGACGTCGGTCTGGTGTATGATGTTTCTGATGGTGTCTGATGGTGTGTGGTGTATGCTCTGATGTCAGTCTGGTGTCTGATGTTCCTGATGGTGTCTGATGGTGTGTGGTGTCTGATCTGATGTCGGTCTGGTGTCTGATACTTCTGATGGTGTCTGATGTTGTCTGGTGTTTGATCTATCGTCGGTCTGGTGTCTGATGTTTCTGAAGGTGTCTGATGATGTCTGGTGTTCGATTTGATGTTCATTCCACGGTGTGACAACGGTATAAGACATTCAAGATTTAATTGAAGGTGATGTTGGTGGATGCTAGTTACCCCTGGTTACGCCTCCTCCTGATGATGAAATCAAGTGTTTGATTGAGATCATTCTCTAGTGTTAAATGTCAAGCTATCGGAGATCTGTAGATTGTTTTCAAGTGTCGTCTAGTAGGATGGGATACAGGACCGGAGTGATTTCAGAGCTATCGAAGACCTCTGAAGTACAGTAGGCCGATGTCTGATCTCGTATCGGGTTTGTAGTTGCGGGTCCCGGGAGGGATGGAGGGCGGGGCTGCAATGAGACTTCGGCGCAGAGCGGGGAGCCCTTCACCTTTTTTAAAGTTCCTATATAGCTTGCATGTTTAAAGACCTCTCTTTCATTTCCAAGTTTTAACTCATATAAGCATAACTACAGTACCCATTCCATACCTTTCCGTTCCTATGTCATAACTCTTATAATCATACACTTTTCCTGGAAACTGAAAGGGTTCAACTCACATACGTTCACATAGGGCAAATGTCATTCTGGCCCTCAACAGGTTGTTTTGGAAGCATGCGCCCCCATTTAATTGAAACTCTTGGATTCGCCACAGTCGTTCAAGAAATTGGACAAAATAAACACGGGTGTAGGATGTCGCTGAAGAAAAATGCAAATAGAAAATAGCGATGGAGATAAATTCAAAGCGTGAAGAAAGGGAAAGCAAGACCCAAGGGAACGCATGCATGGGGAATGAGACATGGTATACGTAAAAGGAGAGAGAGAGAAAGATGTCGAATAGATTGTAGATTGTCGGTGATTGTATGTGAAGATAACACGATACCGCCGCGTTGTAGACTGCTCTTATTTCATTATCTCAAGAGTTAAGAATGTATCGAGTCATTCACTGATTCCCTATGTAGATAGTGAGTTTGTTTACCAGTTTGACCTGGTTGTATTTCTCGCCTCCTTTCTCCAGTTAACCTTTTTGACATCAGAAAGACAAGACTATTTAATAGTCCAGTATCTGCACAGTTTTTTCAGGGTAAAACAGATACTAATGCCATGTTGAAGAACGTCGAGGAGTGAGAGATGGAGGATGGACGTATGCATTCAAGATTGTGTCATTTGGGAAGGCATTTTGTCGTTAAAAAAGTTGAGTGGGTTACCAAACAGGTAGACCTGCCATTTCACAGGTTGCCATTGATGATCATGATGATGATAATGATGAGGGTAAACCTGTATATGCAGGTGAACGATTCGAATCGGTGTTTAGAGTCGATTTATTTTGAGTTGGTTAACTTTTTACGGTGATCGACGGGATGTAGGGGGCACTTCCTCTCAGCGTGAAAGTGGGGGGGGGGGGGAGGAGGTCTTAATGAATGCAAGTAACCTTGCAGAAGCTCCTTCAAAAGTTGATACCGTCGGTGATTAAATTAGGTCTGGCACCCCCAAGGGCGTTGACTCTGTGTAACAACGTATATAAAATGACGCCCTTCTGGCCTCAAATGACGAGTAGCATGTTGAGGAGGAAAAGAGTAAATAAGAGAAATGAACATGATAAGAATATGAAGTAAATGGAAACACCAGACAAAAATGAGAAGGGATGATATGTGGTGGGAAAGGACAATTATAGAAAAAAGTAGTACATATTACAAATTATAATTACAAAATCACTTCAACAATTCTGATGAAGAACATTGCGAAGGTTAGAGATGGTATTTTGTACGTATTCATTCGTCCCATTTAAAAGCTCTACTTTCTTTAGAAGGCAATTGTGAGTTTTTCTATTCCAGTGAACAGAATGAACTTATTCTCTTTCAAACACATGACCCCGAATCTTTGTTCTGTCTCCTCATTCATTCTACCTCTTTCAAAGAAATGATTATGCATGCGGCAAAATACATTTCCAGGTGTTCTGTCTTTCTACGTGTAGGAAACATGGAAGTGAAACCGGAGAAACAGGGGTATCATATCGAGAGTTGGATTTACAAGTACATCCATCGATAATTGTGGTTTATTTTGGGAATTCTGGCAATTATCGACCAAAATAATTTTGCGGCAAAGATCCTTTATTTTTGTTGGGCTCTTAGTAATCCCTGAATTTTCCCTCCTCCTGCTCATTATAAATAGGGCAATGGCAGCATTGAGGCTGTTTGTGTATGCGTGTGTGGGTGTGCGTGGGGGGAGGGGTGGCAATTGGGGCTATTTATAATTTTTTTTTTTTTTTGTGTTAAATCCTTAATACATTTCTCTTGTTTTAAATAGAGTTATATTCCAAAACTAAATCAGCATAGCGATTTACTTTTTAAGTTTTCCATGCTAGTTATAATTTTCCAATTTACCTAACATGTCATACAAAAGTAAATGAACTTAGTAAAATGTAAACTAAACTACATGAATAGATTTTTTTTTTAAATTATTGATTAAATACTAGTATCTTGATAGATTATATAGATGCATAAAAAGGTATGTGGATACTACATGGATGTGCAATCATATATACATAAATACAACCCCTACGTACATTCATACATAGACATTTCCAAGCACACACTTGCATAAAGAGAAGAAAAAAAAAAAGAGAGAGAGAGAGACAGAGAGAGAGAGAGGGAAAGAAAGAGAGAGAGAGAGAGAGAGGGGGGGGGGGGGGAGGGGGGGGGGGGAGGGGGAGGGGGATACTACTGCAAAAGAAGATGGTTCCAACACAATTTTCTGAGCCTTTTATTGCTGTGAACACGGATTATGATTGGAGCTCACATGTTATTAAATCCAATTTTCTAATCATCTCTCGTCTTATCCCCACCCTTTCTCTCGCCCATCCTGCCCATCGGCTCACGTTCAAATTATCGACATGATTTCGATGGCCTCTCTCTGCCAAGCAATAGGCCCTCTGATTCACCCAGGGGCTAGTAATAAAGAATCAAGGCAACGAACGCGGCTTGGCTTTTTTGATGTTTTCATCCCTGCAGCGAGAAACAAACCTCCAAAAGATCACCCCAATACATCATCATCCTCGTCAGCCTCATCATCCTCTCCTACCCTGTCTCCTCCTCCTCCCAACGTTCTAGTCTCAAATCTCCTCCTTTCTCTCTCTCTTTCTCTGCCTGTCTCTTTCGCTGTCCCTCTGTGGTTCTTTCTCTCTTTCTACCCCTTTATCTGTACAAAAAAGAATTGCCTTTCCCTCTTTCTCCATATCTCTTCTTTATTTTGTTCTCTTTCTTTATTTCAACGTCACTTTCTCTATCCATCACCATCCCCCTCCCCTACTATCCCTCCACTCTCTTTACCCCAAATCTGTTTAGAATCCCTCTCTATTTCTCCCCCCTCTTTCTCTTTCTCTCTCTCTCTCTCTCTTTCTGCCTTCTCTCTGTCTCTCTTTCTCTCTCTTTCTCTCTTTCTCTTTCTCTCTTTCTCTTTCTTCCTTTTCTCTCTTTGTGCTCTCTCACTCTTTCTCTCTCCCCGCCTCTGTCGCTCTTGCCATCTAGATATATTCTTGCAGGGCAGTAAACACCTTGTTACACCATGGTCCCTTCGGTGTACTCATGTCCTACTACGTTCACATCTTCCCCAGATTGCTAAAACGTCCAGGCGAGTCCGGTCACTTACTCACATATTATCACAACCTTTTTAGCTAATTTTGTGGAAAACGAATAATGTAACCATGCATGCATTCTCCCGTTGTGTCTCTTTCTTCTTTACTTCGCTCTTCCTCCATATCTCTCTCTCTCTCTCTCTCTCTCTCTCTTTCTCTCTCTCGCTCTCTCTCTCTCTCCCATTCACTCGCTGTGTCTTTTCTTCCACTCATTATCTCTCTCCCCCATCCTCTATCGTTTTATTTTCATAAAATCTCCTTTCTCTCTCTCTCTCCCTCTCTCTGTATATCTTTCTAAACCTCTCTTTCCGTACCTCCACCCCTTCCTTCCCTCTTTTATCAAAATGTCCCAAATAATATTTGTTTAATGAATGGCGGTATAATGGTCACCGATGTGTCCACTGATTCTGATTAATGGTCAACTCTATTGGTTTTACTCCTGATGAATTTTGGATGATGACAACGATGATGCTGGGGATAATGATGATGATGATGGTGGTGAGGTTGATTGTAGTAGTGGCTCCCGAGGGCAGGCGCGGATCCAGGATTTCTTAGGGGAGGGGGCCCAACTTTTTTTTTTTTGCTCCCGAAAATTTGAAAATCGCGCCGGCCGAAAAGTCGCTCAGTGGGGGGGGGGGGGGGGGGGGGGGGGGGTAGTGAGCACATTTTTTTTTTTTTTTTTTGGTCCTCGAAAATTTTAAAATTTACACCCCCCCAAAAGGTAACAATCGCGTGATTTTACATGATTTTTTTCTCAAGGGGGGGGGGGGGCCGGGCCCCCCCGGGCCCCCCCCTGGATCCGCCACTGCCCGAGGGATTCTTGTAGGATCTAGCCCCCCCCCCATCCCCTGATGTTTTGTTGTCATCTACGGAAGATGTTAACACAGCAGGTCATTCTCTCTCTCCAACTCACTCGCGGTGTCTCTCCTCTCTCTCGTTATACCTCTATTACCATCCTCGTTTTCTTATTTTAAAAAAAATCTCCCTCCCTCACTCTCTCCCTCTCTCACTCTCTCCCCACTCTCTCTCTCTCTCTCTCTGTATATCTTTCTAAACTTCTCTTTACCGACCCTTTCCTTATCTCTACCCTCTTCCTTCCCTCTTTTATCAAAATGTCCCAAATAATATTTGGCAATTGGTAGATCTTGCGGTATCACATGTATGGTCACCGAGGTGTCCTCTGATTCTGATCAATGGTCAACTCTATTGGTTTTACTCCTGATGAATTAATAATGATGCTAACATTGATGAATGATGATGGTGGTGATGGTGGTAGTGATAGTGGTCGCGATGGTGAGGTTGATTGTAGTAGTGGCTCCCGAGGGATGTTTGTAGGTTCTAGCCTACTTCCCCCATCCCCTGATGTTTTGTTGTCATCTACGGAAGATGTTAACACAGCAGGGTCATGTGAAAAAGGAAAGGGAGATTGCCAAAAGTGTATCAAAAGACAGGGTTAACTGAAAAAGACGAATACAATAAAGACTTGTACTAATGACCAAGTCACGCCTAGAGAGAGAGAGAGAGATTGAAGATATTAATAATTATATCTAATATATAAACGTAGAGAGAGACAGAGAAATATATATATATAGAGAGAGAGAGAGAGAGAGAGAGAGAGAGAGAGAGAGAGAAGGGGGAGCAAAGAAAATAACGAGAAAAGGATAAAATGTTGTTTTTTTTAAACTAGAGAGGGTGGAATAGAAAATAAAAGATAAAAGATAGAGATAGAAAAAAAAAACGATTACAAGAAAAAGGAAATAGATAGAGCGAACTAGGAAAGCAACTTGAAGAGATAAATCGTTAACTACATGCACTCTGCAATAAACACTTTTCTGCCAAGATGGGATTAATATATCCCGAAATTCAATTTCAATTCAATAAACATTTATTTCTGTCACAACAAAATATCGCCGATGGAGAAGGGAAGTGGACAAGTAGAATCGAGATGATTGATCGAGATGATCATGTAGCTTGTTATAACGCAGAAAATTAAATCACAAAATTAGACATTAAAAAACCCAGGATCGATTCATAATTTTCATATCTGTTTTATTCGTCCAAAAGTTCAAGATCTTGAAGAGCTTGTATGTGATACTTCTTCCTCATCTCAATTTCATTCATGACGACTGAGATTCATAAAACGTGAATACTAAACAGACACACTATAAGCAACCGAACGGAGAAAGCCACTGTGCCTGTTTACGATTACCGCCTTGGTTTACCAGAATGTATATTTATTCCTGGCGATGAAACTCGAGCAGTTTCTTCGACTCCACACGAGTCATCGGGTTTCCTTGCGGAAGCTAGGGCTCTGCCTTTAAAGGACCTTCCTCTCTACCGCAAACCTTGCTAGAATGAAACCGCGGGTCGGATCCGATAACTGAAACCCAGAGGGATTGCTATATATACTGTCAACTCAAGATTTTGAACGCGTTCATACGGATGTATATATCCCCCTCTTTGAATTGGTTTGGCGTACAGGGGGGTGTTTCACAAAGCCCTTTTTCAATGACAAATGACAAAATCTAGTGACAAATTTGCTGATAACCAATCAGAAGCAAGGATTTCAGTAGCTTATAACAAAAACTGTCATTTGTCACTGATGACAAGTTTTGTGAAACGGGGCTCAGGTGTCGTGGTCTAGCGGTGCGTCATCACGGTTCGTGTCCCGCTAGTACTGCACTAATGCATGGTCATTAGCTTTGGAAAGGTATCAATCTACAGTTGCCACTCTCCATCCAGGTGATGTTAAAAGGTACACAAATAGAGTCTAGAGCAATAATTGTCGTCGGAGCGAAATGTCGTATCGCAACTCTATCATGTCTTTACAAACCTAACCTGTACTTCCTTAGCCTAAAACTCAGTTGCAACCCTAATCCTAACTCTATATATTTGACGATATAAATCCCTGAGAAATTGTCGCCAGACTATTATGTAAGGGTATAGGACATTTCTGGGTAAACTAAGTAGAGAATATTTTACGAATCACGTAAACGGGCCTGTTATTTGTCTTAATTCAATGAGCCAGAGTCAATTGGTTGTGCCATCTTACACTACATCCAAACGCCCCCTTTAAAAAAAAGTATACCATATATTGACAGCGACTTATATCGAGTAAGGCTAATGGAAATTTTTATAATCAAAAACTGGTATGGACGTAGCTTGTCAGTCATAGGATGAAAATGAAAGATATATTCGACGAAAATGAGCCCTAACGTCGATAAAAAGGTTTTGAAAGAATGATCATTACAATTGGTTGGATATGTCGTTGTTTACTATAGTGTTTCATAGAAAGAAGCCACATTAATGAACATGTTCGTATTAAGGTTCAGGAAAAAATGGGCTAATGCAATGCAGAAACGGAAGCATTCTGGAAATAGATGCCAGCTGTTCAAGTGTTCTTTACCACTTACGAGTCAAAACATTTTAATTCGAGTAACCACCAGCTAAGGCAAAATTAATGTTTCAGAGCGTGGTTTGTGACAGTAAATGTGGCATAGAGAAAGAGAAAGAACGAGAGAGAGAGAGAAAGAGAAAGAGAGGAAGAAGATGTTGCAAAAACAGAGAGCGAGAGAGAGAGAAAGAGAGAGAGAGAGAGCACTAGACTTAGAGAGAAAGAGAAAGAGAGACAGAAGAAGATCGTCGTGTTGCATGAATGTCTCCGCTTTTATAATGATCTTAACCGCTACTGGAAACATTTTGGGACATTGTTGACAAAAAGTTTCCCCCCGGCCCCCGCCCCCCCCCCAAAAAAAAGCATTCCTTCCAAAGAGCGCCGTTCAATGCTGAAAGTTTTTTGGAAGGCCTCTTTACCAGAAATCCTCATTTGAAATTTAGGGGTTTAATTGCAGTTTATGTTGCAAATTACATAAGTGTTCAGGATATGAGAAAACGATGGTATATTTCTTAGGTTCACGAAGCAATTATGCTGTTGTTGTTGTTGAAGGATTCACGGTTTTAATACCACTAAATCAAATCAGTTTCATAAAACGAGTGTTGATGACAAGGTTATATGATTTCTTACTGTCTCTGTAGAGTAACCATGGTAACTGCAGACGACAGCAGATTAAGGTTTAGCGAATACTTGGAAACATGGCGCCAATATGGATTACAATGTGGGATTCCCCCAAGGATTGCAATTTGACATAAAGACCTAAGTCATATATCTCCATCTTCGGAACTGATAATGTACAACAGTTCTTTAAGCTTGTCACGGGATTTGTCTCATCAAACATGTTATTATTATATTGCAGTTTTTATTTCATTTCTTAAATTTTGATTCTAAACATCGGGTTCAATGGTAATTAACTAACTTGGTATATTTTTATATAAACTATCAAAATCTATGAATAATTATGCCACCTATATTATATCTATAATATCTAAAGAATATCTGGTTGAAAAATGAGTCTCTCCCCGAACACTCATGTCCGTCGCCGACTCGCCGTACATAATGTATTAGTAACACTATCACCATCACCATCACCATCATCATCATCATCATCATCATGATCATTATCATTATCATAATCATCATCATCGTCCTCATCACCATCATTATTAAGACCAAAGCACCACCATCATCATAATACCCCATATATCCTTATTTAATTTATCATATCCCTCTCGACGTACGCCAGTGCACACTATCACTATCATCACAATGCCTAAACGTCGTACAATATCTAACAGTTTTCAGATAAACATTTGACAAAGTTTTTTTCTTGTACAATTGACAAAAACGGGAGCGGGATTGTGGATTAGTATGAGATGGGGATAGGTGGGGTTGAGAGAAGGGGGGGGGGGGGGGAGTTATAGCTAGGGGTAAAATGGGGCAAGGTCTACTGGACACCTCAATTCCCTCACTGGCCAGAAGAAGTACACCTGCAACAACGCATAGCATGCAGCGCCATTCCGAGCTGAAATGTAGTTAAGTGATCCGCATGAGTTTCCGTTACACATGCTACAAGTACGTTCTTGAACCCTTCGTGCTACATACCCTCAGGCTATATCTCGTGAGGCACCGAGGTTGAACAGAAACTGCACAAGGGTGGCGACTCTCGTGAAGTGGTAGTTTTCTGAGGGGGGGGGGGGGGCAGAATATAGGGTTTATTACCAATAAAACAGGAAAGGTGGAAATTCATCTCAAAAGTACGCTCTTGAACTCCAGTCCTATATACCTTGAGGCGGTTTGTCTTGGAGGATCGGGGTCGCATAGAGATGGCGCAATGTTTGACAGACTTATGAACGGGTAGGTTTCAGGAGCGGGCGGATTTCGAGCATATTTCGGAGAAAACATGGGGCAGGGGTTAATTATCATGACAATGACAAGTAAGTTTTTAACACGTGTCGTATGAACTCCGAGACAGGTTCCCTCGAGGCATCGGAGTGGGACATGGGTGGATAATGGATGACAATTCTGTGTCTTCGAAGGGTTTCCTTAGCTGGAGACGGAGCATTAGGGTTTATTTATAAGAAAACAAGGTCAGGGAAAATGTATCCTTTAAATATTATTTGAATCCACGTTTAAGAATAGCAACACTGTCATCACGATCAGGGGCGTCTTAAGTAGCTGGAGGGGAGTAACACCGCCCAACACTTGGTCCCCTCCCCTTTCTAAATGGTTGATTGACGCCCCTTTCTGTTTTGTTCAGAAAGTTTTTGCAAGAGCACCACTCGAACCTTTCGAATATTAGTAGGGCAGGTGATGTCGCCCAACAACCTTCAAGATCGTTCCCACGAACCAATGGAGATTCAGTCGATAAGATTCATTTTGTAGTTTTACTTTGTACCTTTTAATTTTTGCGTGCTAAAGTCTGAAGGACGCTCACCTCGGTCCATAGATTGACACATTTTCTCCCACCAACTGGAACTCGAACTTATAATTAATTACTGATTAAAAGCATAGCCCGTGAATGCAAAGAGGAATACACTAATGTATTTGGTCTAGTAAATGCACTGTCGCTTTTTAATACAAATTCGACCTCGACAACACATTTTCGACTCGCTGTTTTTTCGACTTGATATTTTTGTAGGGCGCGGGGGAAGCGGGGAAGGGGGGAGGGGTTGCCTATTTTCCTTCATTCGCTCTCTTTGAAGATTGATCAGGGAGGTTTAATGGATTTCAAAGATGACGTAGGATTGCTAAATTTGACACAAATTGCTTTCCTTGGGGCACAGCACCTGCCGTGTCTGGTGGGCCGCAATCCCAAACATGTAAACAGGAAACCAAAGCCGTTACACACGCACACCCCCACAGGCAACATGAAACATATTTCCATGATAAATTTGTCCCGCGAGGAGAGGAGAAGGGGGAGGAGATGGAATGGGAGGGAGAGAGGGTGGATAGAATTCACGACGAATCTTTTTTTAAAGCAAATTATCTCATCATTTTTCTTTAGGTCTTTTTAGCTAGCCTGTTGGGTAATACGATTAAACACTGTTAATATGCCTCAGCAAAGTTGATATGACCAAGGAATCATTTGGCGTGACACGCATTTTTATCGCCCATAATTATCTGTGACGATTGTCATGCATGAATGATCACATGAATTATGACAAGCGCCATCTTTATGGTTAAATTGTTGTACATATTTGAGCCAATAAGATGTTGTGGTCAAGTCCAAAAGTTGCCTTAATGGCTCGGGCAAACAACGGCGCTTTACTGAATCGGTTAGTTAATCTGAATAATTTATACATTTCCTGAAACTCAGACAAAGCAACGCCGGGTTGACCAAGTACTATTCCGGAGGGGATGAAGAAATATAAAAGTTGTTTTATGCAAAATCCTTCTTCATAATGATTTATCATTATTCGGGCCCGGTGTTTCCTGTAAGATTAGCCTTTAGGTTGATGAATGGCAATTACTCATTATGCACATTGTGTGAAGATGAATCTCATTGGAACATCCTCGAAGCTATAAAAACATTAGCCGATGGCCGGGTTATGGATAACAGGATGTAGATCAACTGCTCTTGATGAATGGCGCTAAGAAAGCAATATCGTATATCAGTTCTAGCATTCTCATGCGCCCAGTTCAGTAACCCTGTATATGCTTATTTCGTATCAAATAAATCTTTATTGTTTTGTCATCAATACGGATGAAATGATACGTGACACAATATTGATCATTAATGTATGTATTCAATTATTATAAATGAAATAAGTTTAAAGGAAAAACGTACTCGTAAAACTATTTGGTTTGTTAACAATGAAAAATCATTCCGGTAATGTTTGTTAGCAATGAAAAATCATTTTTGTTGTCATAACATTTTGTAATGAAAGATTTTTTTTTACAAAGAGAGTGTACATGTTTTGTTCCCAATAGAGACTGTTGAATCATGTCATATTACATGCAAAATAATCGACAGTTTTCCTCCGTCTGAAAAGCATATTTGTATTTGAATAGCTAGGTAGATCATTAAAAGCTGACTTATTTTGAATAACAAGAATGTATTTAGTCTTTGGCTGAAGTTGGTGCCGTGCAAAAATAAAATAAACTGAACTGAACTGAACTGAACTGATTTACAGATACATAACACCATTTTCTTAAATTTCAATTCTGTTTTATTGTTTGTTATTAGATGACGTGTCAAATTTGAAGACTCCTTTGTTGATTATCTTCTTACAGCTAGTAACAAATAATTCATGAAAAAGCAAGCCCTCATTTGTGTCCATTCAAATTAACCGACACGCAAATCTATAACCCTATCGATGGCGTAGCTACGGGCTTATTTCGTTCCATCGGGTTTCCGCGTCGGGTCGGGTTGTCGGGTTACACGAACTTTGATATATAATCAAGCACTATATTTCCTGAAAGGTCGAGTAAATTTAATGAATATCATTACATTTTCTTTAATTTAATATTTTTGTATAGCTAAGACTATAATTATTTTACACATTGTATGCACTTGTTCAACAAGTGCCTATACAGTGACGAAGTGTTGATCGCTAGCCTTTTTATAAAATCTTATGATTATTTATATCGTATTAGCAGGTGTTGAGTCAAGACGCGAGTTTTCGTAGAATTGCTGAAGCCTAAGTTTTTTTTCAGAAAGAGTTGGGTAAACTGGACGCAACACTTTGGCGATATCTTGTATTTCCCTAACGTTATACCAAACCCTTCAGGAAATAAAGTGCTTGATTATATACGAAATTTCGTGTAACCCGACAACCCGACCCGGCGCGGAAACCCGGTGGAACGAAGTAAACCCAGTAGCTACGCCACCGGTAGGGTTATAGATTTATTTCCAACGAGTCATAACACAATGACAACCTCCGGTTTAGTTATAGACTTAACGTTACCATGGTTAAGGGTTGAAAACTCAAAATTTGCCAACAGAAACTTTAACGGGTCTTACATTTAGCACCCCCTTTTTGATAATAAAGTTTAAGTACGGGGGGGGGGGGGGGAGCGAACAAAGGCATCTGGAGAAAAAGCCGACACATTTTTGTCAATTCCACTTTCAAGAAAACATCTACTGCTGAAGGATTGGAATGGATTCACCGAATAAAAAATATGGGATGAGTATACTAGATCATGTTAAAATTATTTTACTGAAGTAATCAATCTTTTAACCAATCAATCGAGTGATATTTCAGTCCATGCTCGTATGAAGTCTTCCTTTTCAGAGAGTGAGGCGTAACATGGGACACGTATACTATTTCGATGTCGTTGACAATGAAGAACGCTACGAAACGTCCTCGATCTAAATAACGGGGACGAAACACTTGAACCCGGTTGAATAAAAGCTGAGGGTTTTTCACTCATGTCTCGTGTATACCACTCTCATTAAATGCGGCGTGTATGTCGGATAGTCAGCAGGAAACACGGAAGCAGGGGTGTTACTGATGGTGGCAGGGGTCGGAAGGGGGGGGGGGGGAGGAGGGGGCGTCAGAGTTGATATCCCCACTCCACACTTAAAATACACGTCGCCAAACTGTATTACCGTTGTCGGAATATAATTTAAGGACACAGATAATTATTTTACTTTTGTTGTTAAATATGGAACTTTAGAACCTTTTTTTGTCGTTGCTGCTCGTTTGAAGTTTTCTTAACATTTTCAAACCCATTCAAGAGGCAAAAAAGAAATGTGAGGACATTTGTGTGTTTTTACAAATTTGTTTTGGCTAAACAAAAAAAGTCTTATGACCCTTCCCCTCCCCTTTTCCGAAATGTTCTTTTGACGCCCTTGGTTGGACCTAGCCAACGCATTATGTGCCATTTGTTATATAGAGCTGTCGTGGTCCAGTGGATCACATGGTTCGCGGTTCGAGTCCCCCATCGGCACTAATCTACATTTGCCACACTCGACCCAGGTGAGGTAAATGGGAACCTGGCAGGATAATTCCTTGAAATGCATCAGTTATGACAGCCATGCTAAAGCCGATGTGATAATTGTTTTAGTTCTGACAGACATGAGCGCTCGCAAGAAGCCACTATTATTATCGTTATTATGTATCATATTTCCATTTAATTTCAAAAAGTATATCACCTTCTTACTGATATCAAGTTTTCATCTTTCTCTATTCGTTAACACGCATGTCCTCCTCCCAACAGTAACCTCCCCGAACCTCTCTTGCTCTAGCTAAAGAAGACAACATCTTTGGGGATATCATTCCATCGAACACAATTATCACAAGGGAGAGGGACGGAAACAAATAACTTTTGTTGTGCTACGTCAATCGATACTGAAACTTAATGATTTAGCAGTGCATTCTTCGATATATTTAATAAAAATGTTGTGGCGATGCATACCCCATGGGTGTGGGATGTTTTCAGAGTGTTTCATATTACTTCAGATCGGGTGCTGCCAAGCTGACCAAACGAAGCAGGGCCCCGGGGTTTTAGGCTGAATCAACCAACCTGTCAGGCCGTGTATCAACGCTGGGATGGGAAGAGAGGGAGTGGAGGAGGGAGAGCCAGAGGGGGAGAGAGGGAGAGAGAGAAAGAGAGAGAGAGAGAGAGAGAGAGAGAGAGAGAGAGAGGTATAAACAAAGATATGTTGTATAGGTTTAGAGATGATGAAAAATAGGGAGAAAGAGAGAGAGAGAGAGAAAGAGAGAGAAAGAGAGAGAGAGAGAGAGAGAGGGGGGGGGAGGGGAGAGGGATAGAGAGAGAGAGAGAGAGAGAGAGAACGGGAAAAAGAAACGGAGAGAGGGAAAGAATACACATTATACTGTTCATTTATTGCTTGAAGCAGTGAACGGTTGGTTTGTCTTTTTCACTACACCTTTTAGTTAAAAGACACCATTAAAGGTAATACAAAGTTTTGGTATGGGGTCGTGAATTTGGTTCAAATGAACATATTGGAAGCATATGCGATCCTACAATATTAAGTGATCGTTGTCGCGGTCGAAATCGACTCTAAAGTTATGAAATAGTAAATAATAAACACTTTATGTTGTATAGCTCCCTCTCAAGGTCAAGATATTAATTAAGCTATAAAACAATGTTTCTTGACTAAAATCGACCGATTAGCTATTCCCGTTCGGAAATTATATACCACAACTACATATTCTGAGATTTTCATGGTCGCAGCTACCATTGTACGGCCGTAGGAGCTATTTGAATTTTTTTCAAAATTTACCGGGAGCACCGGTAAATCTTTATATTCAATTTTTCTCGAAAGCAGAAGTGTTTTAGGGGCTAAAATTTCTAGTGCTTTTAATACATCCACAGGGGCATCCAAATATATCAAAATTGTAAAGAATCACTATCCACCCATTTTTCAAAATTTCCCAAAACTTTGTAATACCTTTAAGAAACACGAACTGTAGGCTATGTGTCATCTAGGTAAACGAGAATATGTAAACATATCACTCACAGTCATTGTACATAGTAGTTTCTCATTTTAAAGGTTTATAAAGAATATTAGGTTAACATACCTCCTAAGGGAAAGTTAAGTGCTGGTGAAGAAAATGATTGATTTTAATTTTCCTTCTATTGATCACCTTGAAGAAAAGTTATCTATAATAGCGTTGTTATAATGAATGTTAATACTATAGTAACAATCCTTATCTTTGTTTCGTGACGTCTTCAGTTTGGGGTCTATGTCATCTTTAATGAGTAAATTTAGGAATTGTATACCTCAATCAGCAATATACTCTTTTTTCACATTGCAGTAATAAGTGTTTAGTATTCAATACCATCTATCTCGGTTATCTCAAATTTCATTTTGTTCTTCGCTTGAGTAAAGTTTGAACATTCCAGGAAAAATTGACAGAGAATTGGATTTACTATGCATTTCAACTTTTTATTCCTATACAACAGAGCTAGTGAATTCAAACCATGAAATCTTTGCATGTATTCATGATATTGGATCTACGAAAAGGACTCGTTACCATAGTAACATATGCAGGTCTGTCATTCCAAGGATTTTTGTGTATACCTATTGGCATGTTATTTCTTCTCGCTCTATTTCCAGATTTGTTGAATTACGCTGACGATTCTCCTCATATTTCTTTTTTTTTTCCAAACGATTATTAAAAAAAAAAAAAGATTTATACCATTATAACCACTCTTCTCTTTTTTCTTCCTCTTCTTCTTCTTATAATTATAATCATTATTATTGTTATCATTATTATTAGTAGTTTAGTATTATTACTATTGATTGATATTATTATTGTTATCATCATCATAATCATCAACACACTACTATAACTGCTCATGTACCATATTATCATTATCATCATTATTATTATTATTATCGTTATTACCATTATTATTACTAGTTGATTGAGAAATCAAAGTGATCACCAAAAATACGGCCTCTGTATTAGGAAATAAGTACTCGTGCTGAGAGAAAGACATCCAACGAATAAACTAAAGAAAGAATGACGATCTTTAAAGGCTTGTAGAGATGTTACCCTCCATGAAAGAGCTTTATAAAAGGGTACAAGTTTGAAATTATGTTATAAGGAACCAGGTCACCGAGTTCACATGCATGCACTGGTACATTGGAAATTGTACAATGAGTATACGTATAATTGATGTTTTTTTTCTCACTTTAGCTTCGTATATTATATTTATGTGCAGTTAGCAACTAAATTATTCATACACCTTGTATAGTTCATGCTTTATGTATTTTTAATAACTCAAGGATGAAAGGTAGACTGGATTCTCAAGAAACAGAAGTAGGGACAAATCAATACATTTGTCATGTACTTCAAAAAATTACAAACCTTGGTGAGGGTATGAACAAATAAGTTGTAAACTGTATGTATATATTTATTTTTTGTATGTGTATTGAAAATCTAAATAAAATGTGGAGTTCATGTCAATAAATGATCTGAATTTGAATTAGTACTGTCTGAAGTAGGCTATTTAAGAATGATGCAACTTTTTATGGACACACTTAATAAAGTCCGCCCAGGTTTACGAAATGCGAAAAATTAACCTACATCTGTTTACGCAGAACCTATTGCCATTTGGCATTTGTAAATAATCTAATTATTATCTAGAAAATGTCCTCAGATGACATATTCCATATAATATACTCCAATATGTACTCCTGTTGAAACGATGTTGGGGAAGGGAGGGGGTGGGGTCGAAGGGCCTTCCCCCGACCGAGCCAAACTTGTTAATAACTCGCAGGATTTGGCTTGAAAACACAGGGGCGCGCGCACAATCTAGTGCAAATTGCGCACACGGGGGGGGGGGGGGGGGGGGGGGGGGGAGGGCGTGCTCCCCCTCGATATTTCACGTTGTCATTCTTTGAGATGCCCTTAAATATTCCTTCTTCTGCTCGAGGGACATTGCACATGTTGAATATTATCTACTTTGAACGGATATAGGCTGAATACATTAACAGGATTAGCATGGAGGTTGTACCCGTGGGGTCATGATTGACAGACGATGTCATGGTTTATTACACGAGGTGGAAACAACAAGTTCTTTCGTTTGCCCTCTAGAATCCCCTCATATATTCTTTCTATCATAAACATCTATTTATATAGAAACCATGTCGTTTATGTCATCCTCGCTCGCTGAATGATAATCTGGGTAATACAAATTAAAGGAATTTCTATTTCTGTAAAATGTTCAATGTTTAATATCTAAATAAAAAGTGGGAAGAAAGTCAAGAAAGAAAATGTATTGCAATTTATTGTGTGCATGTGGGTGTGTACAGGTGAAGTAAGTGTCGGATTTGTATTGTTCATGAACTGTTCATCTTATATCAATTTATATAACAAACAATTAAAATCGTTAAGACCCTTATAATGTTCATGATTATTTCGATATAAAATATTTTCTTCATCGAGGCTCTGAATGAATTAAGAGATGCAGATACAGATGCAAATATTGTCAGGTAAAGCATTTCAAATATCTGGACCATGGTGTCTTATCGATTTAAAGGGATTGGGTACTTTTGCCTCAGATTCAAAACAAAGGAGTGGATTTATCTCATGCTTCAATCGTAATTATAAACCTTTAGGTCAGTCAGGAATCTCATGACTTTTACAAACCGATCGCCTGTCGGACAATCAAGATATTTATGATTGAAAATCGAAATGTCAACCGTTTTCCTAACGTTTTTTTAAACACTACAGTCTATTGGGGGGAAAGAGTATGGTCAAACCGGTCACTCAAAGATTTTTACTTTTTTGATGCCCTTCATGATCATTTTGAAGGGCATTTTTTTTGTAGGGCTTCAATATTACACTTTATCACAGGCACTGATAACACGTAGGGCCATGCACCTCTGATTAATCATTGTTAAACGATGCCTTTAAAGGCCATACAAATGTTGGGGTTAGTTATATGGAAGTCGGATAAGTGTCGTGTAGGATAAGAATGTATATCACTATTGTAAACATAAATATTTTGAAATGCCAGTGGTATACGTGTAGTATTTATCCAAAATGTATACATAAAGATTGCATTAAAAAAAAAAGTGAATATCAGCAACTTTTAATGTTTTAAGTTTACAAATATTGGATCACTGTATCGGTTAAATAATGTGAATGTGTGCAAAATTAATATGGATTATTTTCTTTTGGAGACGATTTATTAACATAATGTTTATCTTATCACTGTAATATTAGGGTATGTATGACAAAATAAAAGAATTGTAAAGCATAAATAGTGACTTTTGTAAAAGATAATATTTGATTTATATAGAATGCCTTTGCCTCTCGAGACTAACATGCAAATGTTATTAATATGAATAATCCAAGTAAGATTTGAATCTATCAGTACACCTAAGAACTTTTTCAATTATGGGCATGGGATCTATACAAATATTATTAGTCTCATAAATATTTAGAGAGACATTATTGGATTTGAACCAAGATAATAATTTACTCAAATCTAAATTGAGGGTTGTAACAAGAATGCGTAAGTATTTTTGTGCATAAAATATGAGCAAGGCAATCAACTTATTCCTAATGAGACGAACATTCGGAGCGAGGAAGGAAAGGGATATTAATTAATGACAAGAAATGAGGATCGTGTAAGGAAACCTAACGTCGGAAAATGGAAAACAGATTCTCTACAATACCTAATTGTACACTTTGAACGACAATATGCGAGGTAGGCTTGCGACCGAGCGAGAAGATTTTTTTTTTTTTTTTTTTTTTGGGGGGGGGGCATTTGTATTAGTCTAAACGCTGCACTCTTGGGCCCTCCAGCGCCTAAAAATGTGTCGCAGTCTTTAGTCAGTATTTGCTATACATTAATTTTGTTTTGTGTACTTATTCAAGTTTTTTTTTCCGGGGGGAACAATCCCCCTAAAAGAATGAGGGGGGTGCTGTGTCCCCCCCCCCCGTCCCACCGGGATCGCCGCCCTGACTACTACTTATGATTTAATGATTATTGAAATAAACATAACAAATAAGGGTTTAAGGGAGAATCTATTTCATCGGAGTTCTGGAGAAATAAATTGCGAAATCGATGAAATCCAGGGCCGAAAAGAAAAAAAAAACACGCGATAATAAACATACTGTTCTTGCAGATGATTAAACAGATTAAAAGTGGGGGATATCTTGCATGCAATGTCAATAAAGCTGACTTGTTATAAAAAGTTCGCGTGTCGACTTCGGCGCCCGCTTTTTTATTCTCTCGTCCGTATTTCTTTCGCCCGTCGACGCATCGCGATCGCAGAAATAAGTTATCTTTCAATACGATCCTGAGAAGATATTGATGGGTACCATGCTGTGCGCACTTTTGTGTTGACATTTCATATACTTCCCGTATCGAAGTGAGTGAAGCGAGCAATTTCAATACCGCATTTGGCAAGATTGTAAAGCTTGTTATTCATCTAATGGCATTTTACGGTACGGATAGTGTGACTCAATTCTGATTCTTTGGCTACGGATCGCTTTTCTGCCCCTCTTTCTTTACTAGGGACGAAATATCGAAGGTAGCAGCTATCTTGCCTGTTGCACGCACCAAGGATCTTGAACAGCGGCTTGAGTGGGTGTTTCTCCCCAGGCCTGGCCCGAGGGGTATATATGCAGCAGCTAGGAACACTGAATGCTTCCTTATTCGCGTGAAACCATTGTGAAACTACAGCTACACTGTTGCAAGGTATGTATGAGACTTGTTTTTGTACAGTATTGTTTCTACCCACATATCCTCGTCCATGAACGTCTCATTTTCGCCCTTTGGAATGCAGAAGGCAAGGCCATTGACTGTCGTGACTGTGTTATTACACGCCTTCTATTATAATTATGCCTGTCTTTAGTTGAATAGCGTATGTTTACAATGGTGAGTCCCTTCAGAGTAAATATCGACCACCTTGGTATCGAATGGTATGATAGAGCAGGGAAGTTGAACTCCCTGGATAGAGTAAACGTCGCATGTAAACTAAGGATCAATACTAAAATGCAAACATGATCGTCTGCTTATCTCAAGGAAGCGCAAACACAAGATAATCGTGTTACAAACAGTCTGAACAACAATCTGATTCAAATTTGTTAAGATTGTTAACTACCAGCTGTTGTGAGCACAATTCGAGAAGAGTGTTAATAGGATCACTCATATTCATAAAATAATAAGATATGAATATGAATCATGTATTTTATTGAAACATGAAAGATTAATTAAAAGGTGTGATGGGTGATGTCACATCCAACTATAGTGCACAACATGGTTTGCTCTCTCGTATAGCTCCATGTTATATCCGAATGGAATCTGCGATAGTATTTTCGGCGGGGGATAGGGGGGGGGGGGGGGCGAATTGTTAGGCTAAATCTTGGAAGAATAGTTAACCCTATAGTGTGAATGGCTACAGCTTTCCGGTTCCCTCTAGATCAAACTATTAAAGGTAATACAAAGTTTTGGTATGGGGTCATGAATTTGGTTCAAATGAACATATTAGAAGCATATGCGATCCTACAATATTCAGTGATCGTTGTCGCGGTTGAAATCGAGTCTACTGTTATGAAATTGTAAATAATAAACTCTTTATGTTGTATACATGTAGCTCCCTCTCAAGGTCAAGATATTAATAAAGCTATAAAACAATGTTTCTTGACTCAAATCGACCGATTAGCTATTATCGTTTGGAAATTTAATATATAACAACTACATATTCTGAGATTTTCATGGTCGGAGCTACCATTATACGGCCCTAGGCGCTATCTGAAATTTATCCAAATTTACTTATAATACATCCACACGGGCATCCTAATATATCAAAATTGTAAAGAATCACGATCCACCCAATTTTCAAAAAATTCCCAAAACTTTGTATTACCTTTAAAGGTAAAGACCAGTATTGGAAACGCCCCAATTTCAAAAAATGAAATGGAAGCTCTCATTACCAATCATGTGAAAGAATATGTTTTGACTAATACATGATGATACAAAATTTGCCGGCAAACCGCCTAATAATTCATATATTTGGTAAATTTGTTTCTCTCATGGTCGTGTGAGAGATATAGGGTAGTCCCATATACATCTTTCTGTGTATAGTGCTTGTAACTTTACGAAGAATGGGCCAAATTTCTTATCATTTTGATGATTCCAGAACCTTGCAGATGCTAGATGCTAGATGATCAACCTTTTCTGATCGATTCCACAACGTTTCTTTCACAATGCAATCGCATGACCATTACTGGTCTTTACCTTTAACGTTCATCCTCTCCACATGTCACTGTTACACATTTCCAACGAGTATTCCTTCCTATGCAGGCAGACAATTTATGACTACAGGCGACATGAAATTGCCAATTAATTTTAAGCAAAATTTATTCCAAGTTGAAGTGTGTTTTTTGTACCATTTAATGGGTTACCTTTTAATTGCCATAGGTGCAAATCAACACGGTTGCTCGTTTGCCAGGAATTCACATCGGCACAAAGTATGTTACTAGGCAACAGTCATTGACGGAAGGTTTGCTTTGGGCAACAAAATAGCTTTGCAAAATTGCCCGTTTCCGGTATTGAATAGCTTTATGAAAACCCTTTAAAGGTACTATGTCCCATTTGCAGGCCAAAAAAATGAAAAAGTTAAATTCCAACTGCATTTGAAAGATAATACTAATTTAGAACTTCCCTAAAAAAGGTGGGGCTTGAAAACGTCTTCAAGTGGGAAAATAACGACTATTAGTTGTCAAATCGACTTTAGGGCTATAGAGCCCAAAAGTAATAGTCTTGATTTTTCAGACAATTGTACCGAATGCTCATACGTTTTATGCTGCACAAAGATTCAATCAGTATAATGTTGGCCATCACAAGAAGTGGGTTATTGATGTAGACAAATGCTCATGTACCCTTTACAACTCTTTTCATGTATGTTATTACCAAAGAAGAAAAAAAGCCAGTCAGTCACTCAATAGTGTCTGACAGTGAAGTCTAGCAAGTAAACGGGTTTCCTTGCATAATTAGAATATGAGGACACTGCTAACGTTTAAATTTCACAGATAGGACATACATGACATATTCATAATTCCTGCAAAATTATACAGCATTTGTGGTTGGCTGCAAAAGGGACATAGTACCTTTAAGCGCCTTGACTGGAAACAATTTAATAATCTTTGAAGCCTTTTGTACACTATCAAGAAAGATATATATTGGGGCAGAGAAACATTGTTTGGCATATAAATAGTAAAATACTATAATTTAATTCATATCAGTAGCCCGGCACAAAGGAAGCCCCAATTTTAGTCAAAATCTATGATGACAAGGTAGTAAGGCACACTTTTCTTTGAAACAACTGTGATTGTGTCTTACAGTGTAATACAAAATGAGGACGAGTTGAATTGTTGTTGTCATGCTTGCAGGCTGTAAGGATTTTTCATGTAATTTTGCATATCCCTTCTCCCTTTAGGGATTTGCCTTCGCTCGCCAGTTTCTGAGAAGGCTTTTAAAACTGGCACAAATATTTTCTTTTATTCATTTATATTCGTTTTATTTGCCATGGGTGACCTTTGCAGTTGTTGCATACAATGCTGTACTCGAAGGCCGATGCACGAGCATGTAACGAGTAAAACGAGACATGGACAAATATGTAACTGGACCAAAAATATACAAAGTACAATTTGAATACTGTTTGAACAGTCGCGGGCGTTTAATTAATGCAGTATAGTCATCATACTGTAATTAGAAAATTTGATATCAGTAATGAACGACTGCGTTTGATTGAAGGTCAAAATAAATGATAGGGAGAGGCATTTGAAATACCATTATACTACACAGGGTATACTTTGTTAAACGTGCGGAAGTCAACTGTCTGAATTCATTACATCAAAGAAATTTATATGATTATGGATGGGAAATGTCATTTGATTTTTGGGTCATGCAATCACGTTCCTTATACTCATTGAATATTTTTAGATCAAAGGTTACTGAACATTGTGTATTTAATGATGATTGTTTCTATTATATTACGCTATGCTACGTTCTTGACACGAAATCTTATCGTACTTTACCAAATATGAATTTATGAATCATGCTGTCGAAGGTTCCTCTTTTAGATTCGCCTTCTATTGGCATTTCGGGTTTTAATTCATTATTCCATTTTCCTCGCTCTTTGTTTTACGTCATCCATTCAAAATTTTCCTCGTTTTTCGCTTCGCACAATAGAAAAGAAAGGGTATTTCTTTCATTTGTCTGCACATATCTACTTGGTTTTGATGAACACGGTAACACAATTGCAAACACATGTTCAATCTCATGCCAAATACAATAGATGTCTTGGAGTTGGACTCCTAGATCTGATACGGTTTTGTAAAGTGTTGAATTTAAGAAGTCATCATGCGTTCGGTTATTGAACCATTACCCCATCAGACGATGTCGGTGAAAATGTTTGCTAAAAATATCATGTTCAAGTGGAGGGGGAGGGGGAGGCGAAATCGGATAACCAGACAGATTCGAGAGCTTCTTTTCCAGGTTTTGCGTAACACTGACGTCTACGTGTGTGTGCATTTGGATGCTGTCGTTATAGATACCGAGGACCACAAATCTATCATGATATTTAGGAGCGTTGCTGCAAGGGTAGGGGGGGGGGGGGGTATTTGGCTGTGACCCCCCCTATTAAAAGAAATGTCTGCGAATTTAAAGTTTTTAGAGATTGCCGTCCTTCTTGTTTTTTGCTTCTTGATTTTAGGTACATCTTTAGCAAATGTCATCTTTCGATCACTTTCGAGTTTCGACTCTGGTCGGCAAAATTGAATATTTGATCAACCCTCCGCGCCCTATATACTCCCTCATTCGAAATAGTCCGTTGACGCCCTTGATAACATCTAAATTATTTTACAGAGACCCCTGAATATTATTAGGTCGTTCGTCATCTTGTGAACGACAATGTCGAGAGTCACGCTCTAAATGGATTGGTTTTCAATTTTTTGACAGGGCAATTCAATTTGTATGCTGCTCATTCTCTGCGCTATATTGCAGAATAATGTTTGCATCTGTAAGGCCCTAGATGCACTTAAAGGGAAAGTTGAGTTCTGGGAAGAGGTGACAAATAATTTGTGAGCGTTATCATTCTTATTATGCAAGTGTGGAAGAACATCAGATAAGACAAGACATGTTCCCTGAAAAGCATGGCTCTTCAAATGCCTTCATATTCTAAATATGGCATGTAACATCGTATAAATCCAGGGTAGGATTTTTACGCCACGTGTTCGTGTAGTCCCATATACGTCTTTCTGTGTACAATGTTTGTAACTTTACCAAGACTTGGCCAAATTTCTTATCATTTTGATGATTCCAGAACCTTGCAATACACACATATTCTTATATGCTAGATGATCAACCTTTTCTGGTCGATTCCACACCGTTTCTTTCACAATGCAATCGCATGACCAGAACTCAACTTCATCTTTAAGGGTACTCCTACTAGGAACATCTGGATTCTACGATCGATCGTAACTGTTCAAGCAGCCAGCTTGGATCTACCAACATTTCACGCTGTTCAGAGAGAAGTAGATCAAGTAGGAATGGGGGTATTCTTTTGGGTGATGTCTTGAAAAGGACGATTAAAACCGGATGATAACTATATATCTAGTCAACCGGATAAAAGATATATCTCTCTGCTCTCATTCCTATTTTTTTCTAGTTCTAAACGGTTCACAAGTAGTTCTTGAAAGGAAAGTCCACCTTGATATTGAGTAGGTTTTAATATAAACAGACAAATGAAAGGAACAGGTCATCGAAAGTTTGAACAAATTCCGATTGAACATTTTTGAAGTTGCAATTAATTAAATACAACTTGGCAGCACTTTGTTCTGTACATACAATTTCATAAACTTTCATGTTCTTCGTTATTAATGGCGGAATAGATTTTTTTCCATGAAGGGGATAGCCTATATATACAGAAAGATATTATCAATAATTATTATTAAGGTGCATGTACATGTATGATTGAACATTTGAATGGGGGAAAATAACAGTTTTTTTTTAGTACAGAGCAAATGGGCGGGGAGCTCCAAAGAAAAATGACCTCAAGTTGATAATCCCGGGTCCCATCTATGCGTGTCCGTGTCGATTGCCTAAAGGAAAGTTGAATTGCTAACAAGTTACTTCTGTAATTTGTATTTGTGTGGTTTTGTTTTGTTTTGTTTATTTCTTTGCCGTTAAATTTTCCAGCCCAAGGGACCTACTCTCATCATATCTAGATTGACATTAGCCATCGTTTTGCCTACGTTTTGTGATGCAGTTTAGTAACCGTGAACTAACTTGTTACATGCGAAAAATCGTAACAAATACGGCTCTTGAAACATGACCGAGGGTGTTAATAAAATGTCAAGGCAACAGTTGATAATCAATCAAACATCACGATGCCTTGGTAGTTTGGTAAAATAAGCCGAAAATGGCATGCAATTACTGGAAACTATATTGTCATAATGCGAGTACGGGATTAAGTGGTGATAAGGGTTTAATTTTACATCGTTTAATGAAAGGTAGAGTGCCGGATATGAGAACCCTGGTCTGCCCAAGTATTTTAATACTTTAATGGGTAATGGAGGGTTGTTTACGTTCTCAATCATAATGCCATAACGCTACACGTACCTGGGAGAGCTATACTTTTCACTTAGAGTGCGAAGGGATGCCTCAACAATTCTCAAAGAAACAAGTGAAGGTCTCCATTTCTTTGGGGAGTAGATTTTTACTTCAGAATCAAAACAAACATAACATTTCTGATAAGACTCACAGAACACCCCAACACCATTACACTCAGCCAAGCAAACGCTGCCCCACCCCCGCAGTTTGCCATCCTGGTATTGTGCTAATTTTCTTGAAATTTGACAACAGCTACAGGGCGACTAAAGACCTTTACAATGTGGAGCTTGCGTATAAATGGGCGTTGGAAAAGTCAGAAAGAGGGGAGTCTAACAGGCCAAAGGAAGCGTTGGCTACACCCCCCCCTCCACAAATACACATATTTCCTCTAGGTAAGTTTATGTTAATAAACGTCCTATACTTATTAAATTCTATTATTCTAATTTAATGTATAAATCGACTGTATAGCATATTTGGTACCATACCTACTACCGATTACATATTATAAACATAAATAAATTCATATTTATAATGGGAAATGAATCAAACAAAACGAGTAAACATGGCGAGAATATAGGGCGTGATTATGATAAAACGAAATCGTCTGCTATTTCGACACGATAGTGTAATTCACAAGCGCCATTTCATCTGCATAAACTATGAAGGCAAAGTCATCGACAAGCAACGCATTCAATCACTGCTGTGACTGTAAGCCTCGGAGGCCTATACACGAACCCTCAATAATTTTATTCATGCCAGAGTGAAGTGGAGGAGTCGTTTCGTACGAGTACAGGGGCGTCAAAAGAAATGTAAAGAAGGGGGGGGGGGGGCTGTCGGTTCATTTTTTGTTACCGACAACAATAATATTAGCCAAGACACACTCAATTGTTGTATTCCACTGTATAAGTTTATTGAGAGGATTCATTCACTTTGCAAGATATTCTCTGATTATTTTGAAAACAATTCCCAGCAAAACCAGCAAACAAACTAACAGACGAAAGATATTAAGTCCTCATATTTGGTAATAAATCGAAAATAGTAAGGAATTAAGGTTTTGTTTTGTTTAAGTTTATCGACAACAGTTGCAACAGGTATGACATTCCTTTAACCCCCCTCCCCCTCCCCTCCCCACCTACCCCTCTCCTCCCCACCCCAACTCCTCTTTTAGCGATACGATGGCGTAGAGTGGGTACGGACATTCTGGGAGCACCGGTAGCAAAGGAATTGATTAAGGAGGGGGATTTAAAGGACACGCCTTTACCCCCTTTACCCCAGCTCTCCTCTCTCTCTCTCATTCTCTGTCTCTCTGTCTCACTCTCTCTCTTTTAGCAATATATTTATTTTAGATGGTGGCTCGAGCCCGATAGGATCGCTCCTACTAACAGGAATAATATTACATTGATTTCATATTCATAAAACAGCGATTGTGTCACTGTCAATTGATGATCGTATTTGTTTTGAGCCATTAGCAAAAGTCCCGGTTGTTCATCAATCATTCATAAATGCTTTACAGTCATTTTCGATGATGTCTGAAATCAATTAGGTTTGATTGAATTTATTCTTTCATGCAATATTTATGAAGCTTCAAGTACGTGCAATGTTCTTATTCCGTAGTCATGATTTCATACGCACACGACACCATACTTGCGGTAGCCAGAAATGATAAAATATTTACAATATTCTGTATGTCATCTCTAGTGGGTTTTTTTTTATTGTAAAAAATGAATGAATGATGATGATGGTGACGATGATGATGAAGTTGATGATGATGAAGATGATGATGATGATGATGCTGATGATGATGATGATGATGATTAAGAGGAGGAGGAGGAGGAGGATGATGATGGTGATGATGATGATAGTATTTATAATGACAATATTGTTTAGAATAGAAGAATGGAAATAATAATAATGATAAGAATCTCGCAAATATATCTCTACTTTTGAAAGGTGATACATGTTTCGGTTAACGGTTGTCTTTCAATTGACTCATCATTTTATTAAACAATATATTGTGGCCTAAAGGTATCCAGAATATCTCGGCAGCGAGATACATACTAAAGGTTTAAAAGTTTACCCAATTAGGTATTATAGCAACATCCCCCAGGGTGCAAAAAGCAAGTTTTTTAGTTGCAATAATGCGCAATAAAGGGTGCATAGCTACACCCCTTGGGGTTCAATGTTGCACCCTATTCAGTCAGAATCTCAAAGCAAGAAAAGATTCGTATTTGCTGCTGTAAGATTGAATGGTATCTTCACAGTAGGATATTTGTTTTTCATTCACATGATTTAATGAAAACAGCTTGAACTGGTTGTTCATGGCCTTAGTACCGTGTTGCAGTTTTTTGAGTACCAATGCCAATTCGAACCATTTTTTTCAATGCGTAATGGTTTGGGGGTAACAAACCGTGCTGTGAGATTTAATTGTGTTTTCACAGTAGGATATTTGATTTTGATTCACATGATTTATTTAAAAAAAACAGCACGAACTGGTTATTCATGGCCTTACTGTATATACATGTAGTACTGTATTGCAGTTTCTTGAGTGCCAATTCGAACAATTTTTCCAATGCGTAATGGCTTTGGAGTAACAAACCGTACCGGGCCGTGATATTCAATTGTGTTTTTACAGTATTTCTTTTTTATTCTCATGATTTTATTGAAAACAGCGTAAACTGGTTTTTCGTGACCTTCATGTATGTCGTTGTACAGGAAACCGAAAACAATCATACAAACCATGGAGATCTCCATGTACAAACAATCCATTATTTCTTAGTCGAAACCAAAGTCGAAACCAAAGCTGTCCTTTTACCATAACATACTGCATTTACACAACTTATTCTAGTAGTGTGTCATCCATCACGAGAAGCTAACGTGTCTTGTTTATGCCCTTGAAAGGTATCTGTCTAGTGTATTCACTATATATTTTCAGAATCACTTCGTATCTGGGACAGGTATTTCTAGGGTAGTGGGGTGAACATTATTGAAGTTGTTTTTAATAATTCTGTCAACCATCTTGACCTGATTGTCCCACTAGGAAGTGACGTAGCCGTAGGACCAGCCAATGATTTTAGGAGTTGGAGGGGGGGGGGGGGGGGGGGTTTGGAGGGGGCACCGGTGTTCTAAGGTATATGGTATTCCAGAGATCAAGGTTATGACTGTGATAAAAGCCGATGTCACATTTTGTTCATGTTGCAAATTTTCTTTTTTTACTCTCTCTCTCTCTCTCTCTCTCTCTCTCTCTCCTTTTTCCTTCCATTTTTTGTGTCGCCATTTGATGATAGGGGGCGTACCCCGTTGCTCGTCAGTGCTTCCATGGTTCTTGGAACTAATAATACTTCTAGTGGCTACTTGTATAGCGCACAGGCCCACCTTCCGGTGCTCATGTCATTGAGCGAATGATGCATACACAGGTTACACACACACAAGCGTATTTGAAGGCGGGGCAAGGGGGCAAATTGCCCCCGGTGACGGGTTTCAGATCAAGAAAAAATGCAGCCATTTGTTGTATGCTCGCAGGTATAAGCCAAGAAGTCTACGATCTCACACGGAAACGAAATAGATATAGAGACATTTCCAGGTATGCCCTTCTAAAATAAAAATGAGCCATTTGGGGGTGATATCGCCCCCCCTCCCCGCCCCCCCCCCCCCTCCCCGCCCCCGCCCCCGCCCGCAAACCAGAACCCTCACAACTAGTTTCTTTTGCTGGATAATGTAAATGGACCACAGAAAAGGCAGAAATGTTTCCCCCTCCTTAGGTAAAGGTCTGGATACGCCACCGTACACATGATTTTTCTTTCCGACACCTACTTGTATTTAGTTGAAGTGTGAAAATATAGATCGAGCGTCGAACCTATTAGAAGCGACACTTCGAGCGCTGAATGTAACGAGGCTCATTTCACGGTCCAATTCAAGTTATCTCTTCACTTGCGTCTTCGCACACCAAGCAATTACGCACACATCTCCATTTTTATTGCAATCTATTGCAATTAAGCAAGCCTCAATGAATCACTGACATATCATCACATGGGACTTTGTTTATCTTTGTAAAATGGATCTATGTGGTTGACTCATCACACTCATGCACGCAGACGTAGTTATTTTCGCTTGAACTTTTCGCGCCAAACATGGATTTTTATGTAGAGTAAATTTCCGCCTGGTTTGTATTATATATACGCATCACAATGTGGAGCACCGGGAATGTCAAGTCTGACTGACAGACATGAGGGCTATACAAGAACTCACCATTATTATGATTATTATGATCAAGCAGAGGAATGCATAGAGGCGATTATTGATGAAGGAGGCAAGGGATTTTCCCCGCATCGTCGTCAATACATATAGAAAATAATGTACTGAGTGTTATTAGTCTAGCCAAGCTGTGTTTGGAGATGCAGGTATATTGCAGTTGTAAGAGAAGGAGTGATCGACAAAGCAATGGGAATTAGTAACACGAGCCAACTAGTGTTTTGTTTTATTCCCTCAGTTCACCCAATAACTGACTGACATTATGAACATAGGAAGAAAGGAGGTATCAGTACAAAGGGAAAAGGGCGAGGAAAAGAGAAGTGATGATTTTCAAAGAATGAGATCAAGAAGAATAGGTTAAAGAAAAAGAAAAATAAATAATAATATAATAATAATAATGATAAAAATAGAGAAAGAGAAAAAGAAAGGGAAGGAAAGAAACAAAAATTAATTTTTAAAACGAAGGCATATAAGAAAAATGAACAAGATGAAAAACAAGACGAAGTAGGAGAACAAAAAAGAGAGAAGTGGAAAAGAAAACAAGAATGATGATATTAAGAGATGACCAAGGA
This sequence comes from Strongylocentrotus droebachiensis, assembly GCA_035222895.1. NCBI lineage: Eukaryota > Metazoa > Echinodermata > Echinoidea > Camarodonta > Strongylocentrotidae > Strongylocentrotus > Strongylocentrotus droebachiensis. Next base: position 117,028 of record JAVYIG010001317.1, read on the forward strand.
GATAAGAAAAAGAGAGGAACGCGAGAAAAAAGGACTAAAATGAGCAAAAGCAGATTTGGAAAGAAGAAGAAGAAAAAATGCTTCTAGATTTGTATTCCCACGGAGGTGGGAGTTAAAACCATGACATTTGGATTACAGACCACAAGATGGATGTGGGTACAAAGTCAGGATGATACCTGTAAAGATAATATGCATGGCCCCTGGCAGTCTGAGGTGCCTTATTGCATTATGTAGAACTAAGTGCGACATGTATTATCAATACAAACCATGAACGTGGGTACAAGATATAATTTTGTTGTTTTTCATGTTGATATTAATGGCGCCACCTCTCGCCCACGATTCTCCTTGCACACGTCCTTCACCTTGCGTTTCTTACATACTGCACTAAGGCCTTAACAAATAAAAATGTTGTATTGCCCTTTGCGACCTTTTTTTTTTTAACCGTTTTTTAGAAAAACAATGTATTAAAGCATTCAAAACTGAGAAATATCAGCCAAAAGATGATTAAAAAAAAAAAAAAAAAAAAAAATAGATTTCTGACCGACCGACCTATGTGTTGGCAACTAAAGGGCAATACAACATGTTCCCCCCCCCTTTTTTTAGGCCCAATCAAGTATTAATAAGCATGCGCCTCAAATGAGAGACATCTTTTTCTTTTCGCACCACACATCATGGCTGCATTGTCGACCTGGTCGCAGAATCTACCCCAGAACAAATCTTAACTTCTTAATCTTTATTCGACTTTCTCGCACTTTAATTCATTTGTTTCTATGATTGTTTACGAACTGTAAAAAGTGTACTTCAGTCATCTCACCAGATTAAGATGAGGTTTGTCTGGACTGAATAATAGATCAAATCGTGTTCTTGGAGATTAATGATCCAATATATAACTCCTTTTCATTTTCAAACGCTGAGATTATCTTATCCTTTCAACCGTGCTACGATGCGCCTCCGCTGTTTTTGCAGACTTTGTCTGGCTGCTTTCAGGCTTGAGCATGTAACACGTCCCCTCTGACCATTCCTCTTGATTTGTCTCTGTTCTCAGAAGTTGGGTCAGTCAACCCTGTGAAAACTGCCATTTGTTGTCAAATACCCCGTGTAATGACACAACATGCCCAACAATACCTTCTTGCATGGGTTTTTTTCCTCCAAAAATTCCACAGGTTTTTACCTTTGCTATTTCTCGATCTTTTGTTTTAATATCAAAGGGGAATGGCGAATGAAAGAAAAGAAACGTAGGGCATCAAGGAACAGGGAATCTGACGTCAAAGTGATGACATTTAAAGTAAGATGTCCTTTCAATAATATTCTAGCTAAGCTATTGTGTCACAACATAAATAGGCTTAGCTAGAATATTTTGAAAGGACGGGGGAGGTGGGGGGGGGGGGGGGGGGAGGGGGTGTATGGAAACAAGTGTTTATCTGCTGTATCTCAATTTCAGTTGTTTTTCATATGTGTTATGGTTTGATTTCTTCTCTCTTATCTACAGTATTAACATAAGCATATCCCGACCTGAATTTCCTTTCCGACGAAAAGGATGTTTTTTTTTTATCTGGGCTTTCTTTCCATTCTTATGTACGTCCAGATAGATCAGGCACCCCATTTCTCTTTCTCATTTCCACTGGCGCAGCGTAAGAGGGCAAGTGCACCATGAGAGGGGGGGGGGGATGAAGCCATCAATAGGGGTGGAGATGGGGTGTAGGGCGCCCTATCATCTTTTTTTCAAAGTTCCTTTTCCGTTCTCCCTTTCTTTCTCGCCTCCCCCTCTCTCCCTTTTCGGCTGTCCGATTGGGGAGGGTTGATGGGGGGGGGGGGGGATACCCTTGTATCTTCACTTTTACCATTTTATTTCGTTTAACATTTTTTCCCTCTCCTATTCGACTAGTCGGTATTCATTACCGTTGATAATGGATAGCCCCGCTTAAAAGACCCATTAACATGCCTTAAATATTCTGATACAAAAACAGAATTATGGCGGGGAAACATTTTGGGAGAATGGCTCGTGTCTCTAGTTTAGCTAATCGACATGGTAACTGCATCCTTAGGTTTCAGTGTTTGTGACATTCGAAACTTTGGGGAGAAGAGGATGTTCAGGTGAGAAAAGCTAACGAAAGAGACACATTTTACTTACCGTTGGAAGAGATATTGCATGGAATCTGTAGGGATGAAGACAAACACAATACCATGGAGAAACCAGAAACCAGAGATCGTGGAGATTGTAAAGAACCGGGAGGGGGGGGGGGGGGGAGGAGACGGAGGCATAGGCAGAGAGATAAAGAAGGAGGGTGGCAGACATATCGAGACAGAGATATTGATAGGCTTGCAGACATAATTATAAAGACAGTCTGACATAGAAAATAGGAGTGAACACTGTCTTGTGAGGAATGTGTTGCTGTTTTTGGCAAAGAGTGGTCGGCAGACGCTTTTTGCCGCTGCTTCTACATTTTTGCAACGTGTGTTCAACTCACGATTGCTCATACATTTCTACGTCTCGGCCATTACTACCATCTGTAAAACAGACTATCGTCGCATGTCAGTAATGTATCAAAAGCATGTTACTGAATCCAGAGCATCCGTGAATGTTTGTTGTCATGTGTGTGTCTGTCTCCTGCGCCATATTTATTTCCTGTCTTTGGCACGCACTTCATCAGACCAGGGAGATGCCTTGATCAGACGCACGCTTTCCAAGGTTGTGTGTGAACATGGACTTCTTTGTAGGTCCATGGTGTGACACATGACCCAGTGACAGTTGCTCCGCGCTCAATTTTCCAATTTTCTTCAAGACCAAACACTACACCTTACCCTAACCATTACTGTAAACTTAACTTAGCCCCAACAGTGCTAACCATAACTAGTTTTTGGACGAAATAAAACCCGGAGCAGCTATCGCTAGAGCAAATGGCGGACGACCACTTTGCAAATATCCTTACTATACCCATGCCACACGCTTTTTTTTTGGGGGGGGGGGGATTTTAATTTTTGTTAAACTGAAAACTTATGTTTATTTCATGACTTTGTATTGCATTTGGGAAAAGGGTTTACCAATCTAAAGGAAATTATTAACCACCCCAAAAACAGTTGATGAGATAAAGTTTTGGTTTCATGATTTTAGTAATTTCTTTCACTATTTGAAGGAAAAAAAAGATTTTTGTAATGCTATTATACCGTACCTTTCCTCGAGCTGTGCTCTCTCTCTCTTTCTCTCTCTTTCCTTTCTTTCGATTTAATTGCAGTATATCTCTTCGTCTTTCTCCCCCTCTTTTGTATGCTTCATCTTTTTGCATCTTTGTTTGTATTGTATTAATTTTGTCTTTGATTTTCTCGTCAGCTGCAGTATAGTACTCTTTTTCCATTTCTCTGCTTTCTACGACATCTTTATTGCAATCTTTTTCTTGCCCCTTTTTCCTATACGATCGCCACGTCTTTGACATTTGCTCACATAACTCTTGGGATCGTATAATCCCCTTCTTCATCACGTGTATTTTTTTCCTCTCTCTCTCTCTTCTCTCTCTCTCTTTCTCTCTCTCTCTTCTCTCTCTCTTCTCTCTCTCATCACTTCTCTTCTCTTTTCCCCATCTCTCACTTCTTGTATGTTGTATTTGACTTCAATCTTAGTCTCATCTACTATATTAATTTGTCCACATTCAGTCTTCCTTCCCTCTTTGCTCCCCCATCTCTCTCTCTCTCTCTCTCTCCCCTTCTCTCTCTCTCTCTCTCTCTCTCTCTTTCACTCTCTCTCTCTTATATCCCTCTTTCTTATATCCCTCTTTCTATTCTTTCCCCTAGCTTTGACATTTGCTCATATAACTCTAGGGATCACAAGCTTCACGTAAACACCAAACGAACAGAGACGTCAAATTGAAAAGACGTGCTATGGTTCTTGTATCCTAATACTTTTCTCCAGAAATCCAAAGTGGTGTGCTTTAGATTAGCAGATGCGGATTTTGGGGAGCATGGGGCAACTGGCGAGTGACCCCCCTTATTAAAAACAGCAGACAGGAGAATACTGTCACTTTGTAGGGGCCTGGAGCATCTCCTGAGACGGATATGTGTATGACGATTGTATTACTACTAGTAATGTATCACGTTATTTCTATATTGTGCACACATCACACAAAATGTGCACCATTAACATGATTAGTGCGTACTTTTCGGAGTCGTGCCCCTATACCCCTATTCTACAAAATCCCGGATGTGCCCCTAGCTCTAGGAGCTTATTGGAGTAGCCTATATGACTTGTGGAAGTCATGTATCCATCCCAGGTGAAATGGTTATGGTTTTGATGTCACAAGAATGCCCTGAGGAGCTGATAGTGTTGCATGAGACTGTAACATGTTTAAGCACGTGATGCGTTTCAAACAGCGATTTCACTGTTGAATATTTAATAAGCATTTACTCAGAGATAACGTTACGTATTGGTCGGTCATAAACACTATGGAAACCAATCTGTCTCGAAACAATTAGGAAATGTTCATTGTGTAACACGTACGAATGGGCTTATATAGTGAGTTGTTTAAATATTTTAAATTTAACATTAAAAATGATAAGAAACCTATTTAGTCTGGCTGTAAGTCACATGCACTACCCACATAAAAAATAGGTATACGGGACTACATACACAAGTGACGTGGGAGTCTAGCTGGTCCAATCTTTCCAGCTATTTCTTGTCATATTTCGAATATAGGGGGGGGGGGGGGCATTTTAAGACACATTTGTCAGGATACCCATTTTCTATTATGATATTCTTCCACAATGACGTTCAAAGAATTAGAAAGGTCACAACATTATTGTTCATCTTTACTAGAACCCGATCTTGTCTTTGACCGTTGACGTGTTAAGGTCATCCTGGACCTTGATTTTGCAGACATCCGTTTGAGACGTTTTAAGGCAATTATTTTAAGATGCAACAACTCAAACCAACTATCCTCTCTATTCTCTTCCTGCTCTATTTATCATAATCTATCATAATTATTTGCGTCACCTTCAGTAGCGTAGATGAAGGGGGCACGTGTTGCCTTCGAATGACGGAGAAAAACGAGAAAATAAGGAAAATGATAAAAAAGAAAAAGAAATGAAGAAATTAGTGGGAATAAATTGAGAAAAGAACCCCTTGCTCAAGTGCGTTATTATTTGTTAGCAGCATTCCGAGTGAGACTGATCCGCCCCCTCCCGCAATATCCTTTCAAAGGCCGGACTCGCGGCTATGTCACTGCCTTTACTTAATTAACCGAGGGTAGCCTCATCAGTATTAAAGACGCAACGTAGTGGGCTCTCCTGGGAAATTTGACACCATTCGGGTGTTTACCCGAATGTCAATCACAAGGATTAGCTTTCAGTTCTATGACCAACATGCCCTTTATGTAATGCTCTGCTTTTCCCCCAATCGCTCTTTATTGAAAATCAATTATCTTACATTTCCTCGCCCGAAGAATATTTATCGATGGGACAACGGGTTTGCTCTGTAAGTCCATGCTCTGTACAAGACTTGTACACCCATAAATGGTATTTCCACCAAGACTGGTGTCACTGAATTATGACCTACTGCACATAGAAAGTGACGACCATTTCCCTTCAATAGGGACTTTTAGATTTGCGTGGACTGATACGTGGGAGTGACCGCATGCGTGTTCCCAAATATCTCCGGCTCGTAAAAAAGACAAAAATATACCCGTATTGACTTAATACACACCTGACTTTTGCTTAAAGGGGGGGGGGGGGGGGTGCTGAAAAGGCTCGTATAACAAAATAAAACAAGATCTACCCATATTGACTTTACACACCGGAATTATGCTGAAGGGGGGGGGGGGGGTGCTGGGAACACGCATATGTGTACCCTAAATAACACTGAGTGGGGGGGGGGGGGGCTAAATTGTCAATGTAGTCGCGCGAGTTCGAACCCGTCCCCTGCTTTAAACTCCGGTGACTTATATCCACTAGACCAGGCCTTCTCAGCGGCTGTTCCAAAAAAAACAATACAAAATAAATACAAATTAAAAAATAAAATTTAAGAAAGAAAAAAAAAAAAATTATATTCTAAAATTAAAAAAACTCAGCAAAATCAAAAAGTCGCAGTCGAAGTTGAGCCTAAAATGTAAGCAAGCCGTTTTGTTTGTTTGATTTTCACTTCATTTTGACAATTTCCGTGTTTATTGCACCAAAATAACTACATATAAATTAACTTCCAGTGTAGATTTTAGCAAGGAATTGTACTAATTATTTCACATCAATATGAAATTATGATTGATGTTTTATGGAACAAAAATGTGTTAAAAATGCCACATCTGGGCCTTAAAAAAGCCCTAAAATCCACTAGCTTCCGCGGGCTTCGCCACCTGGACCGCACCCGGTATCGGCTCGGTCGCTACGCTCCCTTGCAACACAGTCACCAAACATACAGGTTGGCACTTCAACCTCAAATTTTTTTTGTTTTGGCGATTCTAATAAACTAGTTGAGAAGGCCTGCACTAGACCAAGACGCTTGATGCCTATCGGCTACGACACTTTCCATTACGTCGGTCTGTAATTGCATGTAAGTAGTTCTTAATTTTCTTTTATTTGATTCCTCAAAACACGCGTGTACCAAAACCTCTTTGTAGTACACAATCTCTTTATTTTAGCCAGGCATTTTTCTAACATTTATGCCACAAGCCTTCCACGGAATCACCTGTTCGATAAAACCATGGATAATGCGTGGACTCGATGCCAATTATCTTCGTCGCGGCTTTCATTTGATCTTTTCTCAACGAGATTTGTTTACCTGGGTTCTTAAAAGTTCTTAGTACAATGTATTAACAGTGAGTACCATTAGCAAACTCACATGTCTGTTTATATCAGCCCAAAGTTAGCAGCATATTTCCTTTCAGGTATAGTCGATTTTCTTTTACATAACCTCCTTGAAGTATTCCATATTGGGCAAATTAATCTCTCTGTGTATTTCATGGAGCGCCTTGAAAAATGTATTTTTGTGTGAAATTTACAGTGGAGTGACATATACTTTTATACAAATGGCTTAAACGCAGATTCAGGGACAGGCAGTGAGATTGACAAAAACAATGAAATCGATTTTATGTCAGAGTTACAGGGCACAACCGAGCCAGTCGTGACCCTTTTAAGAATACCATACTTTTTGTCTATACTGTGCCCAGTCTTTTGCAATTTCTTGGTCCCGCCCTTGCGTATGTCCATACCAGTTTTTATCTTGATGCAATTACCCATGTCTGAACATGTTCTCTTCAATAAGGGGAGTGTTTTGTCATTTTTGTCTCGCCTGCGTAGCAAAAAGCGAGACATAGGCGCCGCTTTTCCGGTGACGGCGGCGACGGCGGCGACGGCGGCGGCGGCGACGGCGACGGCGTCAACATCAAAAACTTAACCTAAGGTTAAGTTTTTGAATTTTTGATATAATTTTTAAAGTATAGGTTCTTAGTCAATGAAACTTGGATTATAGGGTAATCAAGTATCCCCAATCATGTGAGTAGAATTTCAGATCACAAAGTCAAGGTCAAAGGTCATTTCAGGTCAACAGACTTGGACTATGTTGTAGCATCATCATCGAAAACTTAACCTAAGGTTAAGTTTTTGAATTTTTGATATAATTTTTAAAGTATAAGTTCTGAGTCAATGAAACTTGGACTATAGGGTAATCAAGTATCCCCAATCATGTGAGTAGAATTTCAGATCACAAAGTCAAGGTCAAAGGTCATTTCAGGTCAACAGACTTGGACTATGTTGTGGCATCATCATCAAGATTTTCAAAATGCTTCCTTATTTTTCAACCGATTTTGATTCTGATTGTTTCATATGATAGGGCTAGGAGGGGGATTTAAAACTTGTACACAGAATCGTGAAATTCATTATCTATGCTAATTTATGCAAATTTATTTGAAATCACAAAAAATGCTTCTTCTCCTTCATTTCTCGACCGATTTTGATTTGGTTTGCTTTATCTGGTAGAGCTAACTTTGGTACACTAAACTTCTACACCGAATTTTGAAATTGTTCTCCATTAATTAATAATGGTAATTTATGCAAATTTTTTCCAAAAATAACAAAAATTGCTTCTTCTCCCTCATTTCTTGACCGATTTTGATTTGGTTTGCCTTATCTGGTAGAGCTAAATTTGGAACACTAAACTTCTACACAGAATTTTGAGATTTTACTCCCATTGATTAATTATGATAATAATGCAAATTTATTCCAAAAATAATTTAAAAATCACAAAAAATGCTTCTTCTCCTTCATATTTCGACCGATTTTGATTTGGTTTGCTTTATATCGTAGAGCTAACTTTGGTACACTAAAGGTCTACACAGAATTTTGAAATTGTTCTCCATTAATTAATTATGGTAATTTATGCAAATTTATTCCAAATATAACAAAAATTGCTTCTTCTCCCTCATTTCTTGACCGATTTTGATTTGGTTTGCCTTATCTGGTAGAGCTAAATTTGGAACACTAAACTTCTACACAGAATTTTGAGATTTTGCTCCATTGATTATTTATGGTACTTTATGCAAATGAAATGAAATTATGTCCCTTCCAGGGCATCACATTTTTATTTTTTGACCAGTTCAAAAGTGTACCACGATATTTGTTGTTGCGAGATGCGGATGAGCACTACAATGTACGTCATTGACGTTCTGGTTTATCATATTGAATTGCGTTATGCAGGCGAGACCGCCTTGTTTCGAAACTTTCAGAACAAGACGATACATTCGCTGGACACAAGTAAACTATAAAGTATTTCCAACATGATAATACAAGCGCGATATCACATCGTATACTGCAACGTTTAGTTGGGGTAGCTCACTGGAAAAGAAAAAATGGTATAGAATCGTCATTATACAAAAAAAAATAGATTTAACAAAATAAGTAAAAAGATAAAAGGGAGAACACATTAAAACACCGGAGATGGAGGTCATTTGATACGGATACACTGGCAAAGGCTCAAATGTCAGAGATACTTTTTGTGCTTTGGGTATTCTACCGTGGAAAAGTAGGAACACGGCCATGTAGAAACACCAGAGTCAATAAAGAGTTTTCGGATTAGGCCATCAGTACAATGTTAACACACCCCTTTCTTGTTTGCGTGTCTCGAGTAGCCTGGTACTTGTAGATTCTTGACTATTATGATCATTTACGGCATACATAAAAGAGACTTTAGCATGGTCCATTTAAGATCGAGACTTCCCTATTTGAATCTTTACAGAGGAGTACCTCGTTTTCTACGATCGACTAGTTTTTATTGTCTCTTTTGAAGGGCCGTTGTCGGCTTGGTACGATATTTGTTGGTCCTAGCCATCATGATCTATTCCTAACGATCTGTTATTAGGACGGCGACGCTGGCTACATAACGCATTTATGGTTCATAGCTGTGCTGCATCTTACACAAATCGGGATAAGGTGAGTTTTGCCATCTTAAGTATTGCATGAAGAAGGTCACAGAATATCTTAAAGGCATTGTTTAACAATTTGTCCAGTTTCACAAATCTGAGATGCATGGCCCAACGTGTTATCAGTGTCTATGATATGGTGTAATATTAAAGCCCTAAAAAAAGTTCTTCAAAAACTGAGTAAAAATCTTTGAGTGACCGGTTTTACCATTCTCATTTTCCCCTATAGACTGTAGTGTTATAACAAAACTGTTCAAAACAGTGTGGAAAACGGTTTATGAAATTTCGAATTCCAATCATAAATATCTTGATAATCAAACGTGCGATTGGCTTGTAAAAAGTCATGGGATTCATTTCTGACCTAATATAAAAAGGTTTATAATTATGATTGCAGCATGAGCTAAATCTAGGATTTTGTTTAGAATCAGAGGCAAAGTTACATGTACCTAAAACCTTTAATTTTGTTAACGTTGGTACCTGTAGCGTACATTCAGAAAGAAAAGGTAAACATTTGCTTCTCTACGCAGTATAGATCTGGAGGGAAAAGAGATTCCACAGTGTTGTAAAGTTTATTATTGTCGCGTGAGAAAGAGGTTTTATGTTCCGTATTATGACGTATACGACAGTAGTGTTTACACATGGTTGTACATTAATGTATGCACAGTATCATAGTATACATCATGTACATATTTGTGTTTCTGTCGTTGGAAAGTATAATAGATATAGGGAAATGAAAAATGAGTTAAGGAATAAATTAATTTGTACTTTGAAGACCTGGGTTCTTTAAATATTTATTTATTTACATTATTTTAAGGAAGGGGGTCGTATGTTTGCCATGTTTTTATACGTATTGCGATCTTTAGGAAGGACCCTGAATTTTAACGTTTCAATTCTCTTCATAATTATTATTTATAATCATATTATAATAATACTACAAATAACAAACAAGTGTTCATTGATTACGTACAACTATAAACTATTGATCAGTTAGGAACTCACGTGGCGCATGACTCCAGTTTGGCGTTTTTCAGCAGTGGTTTGAAATTTAACGTATTTAACAAATTTAACCCATTCAATCTTGAAGTGAACCCGTTCCGTCGTAAAGAAAAATAATAACTTTGCGTTCGATGTATTATTACTGAAGTGATATATATCACCCGTGCCTGATTCGTTTGGAATGATGCACCGTGTTTCGGTGCGTGTATAACCTGCGGCAAACTTCCCCCTTCTTTTCGAATGAAAATTATATCATCAGGCTATGCGAGTAAACATGACTACGTAGGCCTATTTCTTTCTTTCTTTCTTTCTGTTCCTCAAATTAAATTCCCCCATTATCTCGAGGCTATACAAGCATATTGTATGCATCAGTAGGTCTACTGTATCACGATGATTATGTTGGAGTGGTTTTTGTTTTGTTAGGTTTTGCACTTCGTCTTATTTTTTCTTCTTCAGAAAACCATGGTTAAATGTATAATGTATTGATGTATTATTGTGATGTATCTCTGCGCGATTCTTATGACGCCTTCTTTTACTGTCACGTGATCAGATTACTGCATGCACATGGCGTGCTGCGTGGATGAAATGGGAAATGGCGCCATACTTTGGGTAATAACAAAAAAAAAGTTTGCGTTATAAAACGTCTAGAATCCCTCCCCCCCCCCCGCTTTTTCATTTCAAGATTGTAAATCACTACTCGTCCTACTGTAAGGATCAATGATTAATCCACATTTTGAGACATCATGCTTTCCCTACAGTTGGTTGTAAAGTTCGAATTCGGAAGCCACCGAATCTTGCTGAATATCACAAACGATTAATAACGCTTCACATAGATATGGGTACGCAGGACTAAAAAAACAACCTGTTGCATCATAATAAGGTTAGTGCAAAACCGTATGTGAAATATGAAAGCTTTTCGGGACCAATCCATTTCAATCACTTGAAATTGTAAATGAGGAGAAAGCACAAATAAATATTTGTCGCCTTTCTCGGGATTCCAGACAAGATTCTCTTGAATGTCGGAGTAATGCAATTAGGTGCATATCGATTGCAGGCTATAAAGTCATCCAATATGTTTGTATTATGATCAAGTCGCATATCATGAAAGCCATCAATATACAGGTAATAATAATAATACTACTACTAATAATAATAATTACATTTATAGGGCGCTTTATACAGGCGTTTCTATAAGCGCACATAAGGTTCTGTCAATTATTCAACATGTTCAATACCTTAAAAGCAACAAAATAAAATAAAATATTACTAATACAAATTATACAATACAATTGAGTTGAATGGAATTAACTACTTGTGTGCGCCTCCAGTATACTACAACTGATTAAAAAGGTGGGTTTTGAGAAGGGTTTTGAATGATTCAATGGATGGGGCATTATGAATATGGGGTGGGAGTTTGTTACAGAGGGCGGGGGCAATCGGGTTTTTGTTCGTGGGCCGATAATTAATTGCATGGAGGAATATGAACGGAGGGATCGGACAGAAGAGGAGGATCGAAGGGCGACTTGTTCAAGAAGATATTTAGGGTCAAGGTTTTGTCTTATTTTTTATGAAAGAAGTAGGATTTTGAAAGTAATGCGAGAATGGACCGGTAGCCAATGAAGTGAGCGAAGAACAGGTGATATATTATGGTCATATTTCCTACTTAATGTGATCAATCTAGCTGCTGAATTTTGGATGCGCTGGAGATGAGATATATTTAAAAAAAATTTTTTTTTTCATTTGCATTTCTTTTGGGAGTTCGTTTGAGTATATCTTATTTTAGTCGATTAATTATTCTCCTATCCCAAGTCTTCATTGTGCAAATTATTCTCGATCACGATTGTTTTTTCTTCGATTAGTTATTTGCAGCTTGTGTCTGATTTTAATGACAGTATGCAACCTTAAATATCTGAAACTGTGTACCAACAAAAGTGCGACCATTTGTTTTAGTTTAACTCCTAGATTAATCTAGGGGCACAACTACTTGTGCTGCTCTCGTGTTAGGGGGTGTATTTTTTTAGAAAGATAAGATTAGATACTTTGTTAATAAAGCTTAATACTCACTATGTAGCATTAGCTCTGAACCTCTAGCCTGCCTCCGAAGCGTAATGAATTATGTTTTACTGTCAAATATTTGGCATCATATAGATAAACTATTCTATTGAGAGATAGGAAGAGCAATCGATTAGTTTAATCACTTCAGACTCGGTACAATTCACTTGCATTGAGAGCATGAATATACAGGACAATTTCATTGAAAAGGGTGCAATCCGATCCGAGGGGCTGTGTGAATACAAAAACATTGTGTTCATTCTCTTTGCATGGGGGAGGGGCTGTATGAAAAAATGTTTCGATCCGTACTTTAGCCCACCTTCCCTCCCCTTCTCAAGGAATCCCCGATTCAACACAGTAAACAAAAACAAAACACTTTTAGTTTTGGTAGCCAATCGTCGTCAATCGTAATGAAATTACAACATTCTGTCATTCGTCTTCATATACCTACGTGCACGTCTGGGGACCTACGATACATTGATAGGTTGACCTAGGTTAAAGAAACACTGACTTTGTTCTCCCGCCCTAATAATTGGGTTAGTCTCCTGGAAAGGTTACATAAATGCCTTGATTTCCACGGGGAAGCGTCACGGTGTTTTGACTAGAAGTGGCTGCATTGCCAATTAAGGTTGCGAACTGGTCATGTGATTAAATAATAAAAGAAACTGTCCAGAATTATAGGGGAAGGATGGTTACGCAGTTTAAAAGGACAAGGTTAGTTGTGTTGATGTCATCAAGAAGATAAAACTATTGGCTCAGTCTTGCCCAGATTCATAAATACCTACAATGAAAAGCACTAAAGCACATCACACGATATTCGTGGAATATAATTGTGCTATTTTGTGTTCCATGAAACATTCTCATACTTAGGTATGGGAATTTGTAAGTTAGCCTAGTTATTTAAGGTACATTTATGTTATCTCCGATCATGTTTTCGAATATGAGGGCAGTGGAAGATCAATTGTCCTCATGGAACATTTCAACTACGACATTAATCCACACCAAAATGACATGCAGAAAAGAAAAAGGAATTTAAAAGCTCGCTTTTGGAACCAAGCTCTTCCAATACGACAGACTGCCTACTAACTAAATCAACTGCATCGGCTTTAAGGCAAACTCAGATAGCAGTTGGCCAGACGGATTTATTTACGAATTCTTTAGTTATTGATCTATCCTTCCATCCAGCCTTCTATGGGTTTTACTCATCACTCCATCCGTTTCTCCATCTATATATATCAATGTTAATCTCATTTCATTCTAGCTATAGAACGCATATCTTGTGACAGACGACCTGTGTATTTGACGGGAACATCTTAATATTTGAGAAATAAATTCCTCAACTGAGCGCGCGTGATTGGACGAATGTTTCTCCAATACACGAACATAGGTAGCTACACAGTTTTAGGCACGCACGCACACTTAACATTCATTTTTGTCCTGTAGATTGAATTATAATGTTTCAGCCCCCCGGATCGGAGAAGTCAGGAACTTATTTTTGGAATACCCACCCACCCTGAACCCCTCGCAAAGAGAAAGGGCATGACCAAAGGTAAATACGAGGAATGAATAAAATGGTGATCATAAATAATTTGGGAGAGCATTGTCTCATAGCGCGAGGAACTAGCACACATGATTTATAGGCTTAGTGTTGGTTAAGGTTACGTTTAAGTTTTGTAATGTGATTTATGTTGGATAACTCTGCTCCTGTCGTGTATTCAAAGCAAATCTGTCAATTAAAACAAAATATTTTTGAAAATGGTCATGAAAAGAATATGCAGACATGTATGAACACCTTGATGGATACTAAGCAGACATAACGACGGCAGATCAGATGATAAAGCTCACGCAAGTTTGGAACATTAATTCATTGGTATTTGGTGATTTTAAAGGCTTAGCATTTTAACATTTATTTTCTTGATGATCGAATAATTTCAAATTATGATAATACTTCGATTCACATTTCAAAAACTAGATACATGTATAGCTTGAAAGATTTAGTCATTGCAAATTTACTCAATGATGTTTAACATCTGCCCCTGACAGATGTATTGTAATGTGTGTTCATACCAGCTTTTACTGAACTGGGTTTCACTATGGTATTTTATTTTGTTTCATTTACATGCCATGGATTGTTTTGCGTACGCAGACACGGCAAATGAATCGGAATACAATTAAAAACTCGCATTGACACATCCTTTCCTTAGTAACCCTTCGAATCATAATTCAGATTGTCGAAATCTTTGTAAATGTCAATATTCATGAAATACCAGGAACACATGACAGGGGGATTAGCTAACGATGGTTAGAGGAATATTCATCATCTTATAAAGGTATGGTGTATGGTAAGGTAAAAGAGCCTACGTCACCTGGATCTCAGGCTAGATATATCATGATAATCATGGATACCATAGCTTCGCATGTCTCAAAATATTCCCCCACCTTCTTCTTGAATGTTGATAATTTCCCAGGTCTTGATCTGAGAGGATTTGTTTTATCCTACTTAACAAACCTCTGCTGAATATCTCCGTATAATCCAACACCCTTGTAATTTCCTGTGCATGATACTATGCTTCAGAGTTTCTACCTTTAATGAATGTTTAATTCGGATGTCTATTTTTCGTCTTCCATTAACGTCATCGAGTTTGTCAAAGCCTAAATGGGAAGGGGCGAATTAACATCGGAGATTTAAACCCCATTGCTCCCTTGCCGAGCTCCTCTATTTATCATGACATTATATCTGGAAAATGGATTGTATGTGTTATGCATTAATCTCACGTATATCATAACATATCATTATTTAGGAAAGGCTTCTGACAGTATTGTTGGTCGTTAGGTCTTTTGATTTATACGTTGCTATTTAATATTGCCCTTTTGTTTTATTAACTGGAAAATAATTATGTTTTTTTTTTCCATCGGCATGTCTAGATCTAAATTATAGGCCTACTATTATTTGTTTAATTTCTTTTTCGAGGAAAGCCTTCTCCTTCAAGTAGAAATGTTTCTCGTTATCCCATCCAATGAATGTCAAAATGATTTATGAGATAATTGCCCCCTCTCTCTGATCTCTCCACGCATCGAATACAAACCATGCTCATGTTACGCCCTCTAGAGAACTCTCGAGATAGTCTCACCCCAGTCGGTCGTTTGCCCCGTTTATATCACTTGCATATAACGATGAGTACTGGTTGTGAGATTGCATTGTGAAAGAAACTATTAAGAAGTTATTAGAGAAGGTTGTTTATGAATTACTGTGCATTGTGGTGTCTGTGAATGATCAACATGAAAAGAAGTCGACCCAATTTTGATGAATAGCAGATCCACTGCACATAATAGGTCAATTGGACTATTGAGGGCGTCTGATATGCCTTCTAGGAACATGCCTTCTATAATATTATCTAAACACAAAGAATAAAAACGTGAACAAAATACGAATAGAAAGGAGTAGTTATGTTGGATGCATCGCTTCAGGAATAATGCATTGGTATGGTTTCGAACCTTAGACCTTCTGGATACGAGAACAGTGTTCTGTACCTCTGAGCCGTTAGACCTCGTCATTCACCGTCATCTTGCGTGTTTAAAAAAAAATAGTTTTCATTGTATCTAGGGTTATTTTGTTTAGCCCAAAGACTACCTTTAATCGCACCCAATATATATGCTAAATAACTGCTGATTAATATGCATCATTCACGACGCTTATTTTGGGAACAGATTTCTTTAATGTCTTGTTTGACATGAGTAGACGTCAGTAATAATTGATATTCATAGAAGGAGAACGAAATCTAATCATTCAGTCTGATAAGAATTCGAAATTAAACTCAACATCTCCTTCACATTAATGCAAAGTATTACCACAGTCGTGACGCAGTACTCAAACCGATATTGTTCTCTTGTTGTTCATGAGCATTTCACAAGGTCCCGATCGTATTGCAATTAAGCAAAAACTTCTATACACCCTTTTTTCAAAGTTTATAAAAAAAAAGCAATCCTTGCGAAGTTTTCCAAACGATGTTCGTCTCTTTGATGATTTTGAAGATCTCGAAAGGTCCTAATCGTCTTCCAGTTTCTTGTTGGATTTTTATGATCATCCATTATTAAAGTATAAATTTTCCCCTCGATGTGCTTGTGCTGTAGCATGTAATACTTGTTCAAGGTATTATCCACATATCTGTTGAGTATCACTTCAGGATTCCAGTAAAATTGCAAGGCAGATTCGGTTACGCCCTCAACAGGCTATTATGACTGTGTTGTTGGGGAGTGTTTTCAGACGCCTTTTGAAATCCAAAGATGCCTTTAATAATATTTTATATTATTGAATGGTCCTTAGTTTAGAGGTTGAGTTAGTAACGAAATGTTTATTAATATATCAATTGTTTCTTTCCTTTCTTGTCAGACCTACAGAGCATTGCCAGGATATTCTTGAGGGACGAGTTTCCCCGATGAAGGCGACTACAATATAGAACTTGTGAGTATGAAATACTTATTTCTCAATTCATTATACCGCGCTGTGGGACTCAGCAGTGTTTCGTTTTTTATTTATATTTTCTGATCATTTCAAAATTCTTCATCTCGTAAAGTGCTCGCTACGCTAAATCGCAATCGTATTCATTAACATCACAATGGTCATCATCCTTACCAAATGACGTACAAGCTGTGAAAAGAAGAGGTAATAACGTTGTAAACAAATCGATGAAAAAAAAGCAAAGAGAAAAGGGAGATTCAATAAACTGCATACAATACAGAAAGATTATTATAAGACAGAAGACGAAAACTATGGATCACATTGAATATATCAGCATCTTCATCAGATAACCGCATTGTCATCGTTTATCCCGCCTTGTTCGCCTATGAACAACTTTATCTGGATGTCAACTTCGTCATCCTCATATTCACCAAAATTATACTCACCATCTTCATCGTCGTAAATCATCTCTATTTCATCATCACTACCATCGTCATCACTATCACCATCATCATCATCACCTTCGTCGCTGTCATCAACACCATCATCATTATACAAATCATCATCATCATCACCACCTCCATTCTCATCACCACTCCGTCGTTGCGATCATTGTTCTCGCCGTCACCGTATAATTAAACATCATCATCATCGCCTCCGTGGCCATCTTCCTCAGTCTTAAAATCAGATTATTCCTCCAGCATCATCGTAACCATGGTGGCCGTCGTGTACCTCCTCCGTCACTCCCATCCCTTGATCACTCTCATCCACGCTGTCCCACTGCATGCCGTCTGTGTCTGAATCATGATGGATCGCACCATTAGCTAATTCAGGCGTTACTTGTCGCAACCTGAAGTAAATGGGTCATAAGATGTAGTCCCAAGGAACTGCTTTGTCTCATCTATTCTTGTCAGAGGAGTTTGATTTGCTCCTCCATATTATCCGAGCTTATTGGGAGTTATACCTTATGTTGAATTATGGTCGCACTTACAAATTCCTGCGGCGTTTAGTCTATGGTTTTGTTCGATGAAAATGAGTGATATATAAAGGGATACTCATGTATATTAAATGCTCGATGTTCTCAGACTTTCTTGCGTTTATTAAGTCGTTGTGTTTTGTTGTTAAAGTCTTCAACCTTAACATTATCAGACAATAGGGATTTTCAATTTACATCACTGATGCTATTTGGATTTACATTCACATGGAGGATTATTTGATGTCATGTACTTAGCGGTGTAATCAACACAGTATCTAGACACATGACATGTAGTATTATTAGGAGCTACAGAGGAGTGTCTGGTTCTGAACGTACTCCCCCTTTAAATTCTCTGTCGGCATAATTATTTAACATTTGTAGAGCTCTGTCGGCAACAGTTGATACATGCTCGGTATATTCTCGGCAAATGTGGTCCCACCCCGTCCTCTCCACACCCCCTCGATTTAGAAGGTCTCGCTACGCCCCTCGACTCGTATCTACCCACAGGAATCAGTATAACATTCATCAGAGTAGCATTACAACATGACCTGGTTCAGTTTATCAGCGCACCTTTCCTTTGACCATCCATTAACTCAGATGTCTGGCCAAATGACAGAAAGCCCTCTGTAGTTGCAGACACCTATCCATATCCTTGGGATAATCTCAATCAAGTTTCCTGTAATGAAACAGTCGATGCATCTTGAGATAGAATCTACAAAAGAAGTATAAGCCATAAGTTACAAATCTAAAGTCTAGATTACTAGAGTATAACAGTCGTTCTCACTTCTCTGCAAGCACGTAGCTATGATTTAATTTTAGGCGGGGGAAGGGGGGGGGGAGGGCGTTAGTGCTGAGGACGTTTCATTAAATTAATAGAGAAAGAAGACGATTCGTTGTACCGTTCACGACTCTTAATCCTTGTCTGGATTAAAAAAAAATGTGTCTATGTCTGCTCCTTTTTCCTCCTACACTGTACGTCCTCTTACTTTTCTCTCTCTTCTCTCTCTCTCTCTCTCTCTCTCTTTTTTTTTTTTTTGGGGGGGGGGGGGGGCGGCGGCGTTTTTTTTAAGACGTGGAGGGGGGGGGGAGTGTGCGGTGTTTTTTAAAACGAGGGGGGGGGGCGAACGCCAAAAAAACACCGGACCTACCGTGTTGGAAATTCTTAAACTGATGCTGGCAGGGGGAAAAGAAAAAAAGCACTGCCTGGTGAAAAAAAAACCTCTCTTTAATTTTAAAAGTCTACGCTTCCCTCTCGCATTTTGGCAATTTTTTTAATGGGTAGACGTTAGTAATGAACCGTCACCTTTTTTTTAAAAGTATACGATAGCCAGGAAACTGTCGAATTGACGGTAAAATATGGAATGCACTTCGTGAAGGCCCAACGTTTCTACATGTAGTATCTCTACAGGTGCAAAGAAGCAAAAAGAGGTGCTCAAATCTTCCACTTTTTCCCCGGCAACTTATAATGTGTCTGGCGAAGAAATGTTTTTCTGACACTCTTATTAATTCCGACTCCCAGTACCTTCACGCTTTCAGAAGGACATTAACCCTTCGGCACTCACACAGGGTGACGATTTTTAGTACATGTCTGTACACGCATCATTGCGATATAAACGAATGACCGGTAACTAGGTCGAGCGAGTAATTACTCGGGAAATGTAAAGTCTGTATGCTGTGATGCACACGATTTATTGGTGATTATTATCTCTTGTATTTACGAGGCAATGCTTCTAGCAACTCTTAAATCGTATAATAATTGCTACCTCTTTTATTTCCTAGGATGGATTTTTGTAGGTGCTGTCTGCTTGTCTCTCTGCCCTCATCACCGCCTCTCGCAGCCCTCCTGAAACTCTCCTCACTATATATCTTTCTTGGTCTTTCTCCTTCTCTCTTTCTCTTCAAATCTCTTTTTTTTCTCTCTATCTTCCTATCCCCCTCTCTCTCTTTCTCCCTCTCTGTTCCTCTTTAAATCCCTCTCTCTCTCTCTTACTATACCCCATCTATCTCTCTTTTTTATACCCATCTACTCTCTCTCTCTCTTTATCTAGCCTTCTCTTTCTCTCTCTTTATCTAACCTTCTCTTTCTCTCTCCCTCTTTATTCCCCTCTGCCTCCTTCAAATCTCTTCCTCTCTCCCTCTCTCTCTCCTTTGTCACGCCCCCTGTAGGTTTTTAATTGTTCGGTTAAATGTCTACGTCCTCATTCTCTTTTTGAATATATGATTACTCGATATTCTATAATCAATGGTTGCACTCTCTACTGTTTTAATATTTAAATTCGTGTTATAATCGTGAGCAACTTGAAGAGGAAATTTCGATTCTCTAATTATTATTAACCAAAAAAAAACAGGGAACCCTCAAAATATATGACGCAGCAAATCATTAAACGTGCATAAGAGGCGCCATTTCGTTTGCGTTATTTATACCTGCGCCAATAAAGCCTTTGAAGGCAATTCGTGCATGCGTCAGCAACTCAACGCACGCAATTTTCATTTTGCCCTCATATCACTTCTCAAAATACGATATCACTGTCACATTGCGCATCAGAGACTACACCTTACATCATCGGCGCCGTCCTGTGTCAGGAAAACAAAATGACACCTTTGTGTGTAACGCGCATTACAAAATCTCATTACGCCATTATCGACCTGCATCGACCCAATAAAAATAGACGACACCGCAAGCTATCATCATATCGATTCTTTAACCGAAATGAATCCACAGTTTATCTAAGCATGGAATCTTCAGAATACTCTCCAATCCATCTGCTTCTGTTTCTTTTTTGGACAGATTCTTGGAAACAAAATCCGCGCTTGATTTTCCACAAACGCATTGTTCTCGATCTGTTATCCTGTAATCTTGTGATCAATACAGCGTGATGCTGTTACCGATATCCATGTGAATGTTTGAAATCGCTTCGGGATACATTTAGACCATTTAGCCAACATTTCTACTTACATTTCAAAGACAAAAATATCAATCTAGTTTTATTTCTCAATTACGAACCAAAATATGAGGAATATGCTGTTTATATTAAAAATGAAACGCTATCACGGCATTTACATTTGTCGGCTATTATTTCTGAGATTAAATCCAAGAAAACGAGGCAACTTCAATACATAATGGGTAACATACGGGCTCACACGCTCTCGCCCTGAACGCCCTCGACCCGAACGCCCTCGACCTAGTCGTTGGAATAAAGTCAATGCCACAGTCGACTGGATAAACGTGGGGGCAACCGAGCGTGATATAAGTCTCAAGGTCTAACGTGCGTTAATAATCAGTGGGACATTACCCTAACATTCAGGCAGAACGTTGCAATGCAAGGCATAAAATGCATGGGGAAGTCACATAATTTTTAAATTCTTCTTTCGTGTCCACCATCTGTGCTTAAATGTTCTGCCAGGCTTTTGCGTACTGAAGAGCCTTCTCATTTACTGCCACTAGGTCTTCCAGGCAGCATTGGTCATCTATGAGTGGGCATCTTAATGCACGGATGTTCCACACTCGCAGTCGGTGTCTGTGTCATCTGTGTATCCCCATTTATGCATATATAATGCTGTTTCAAAAGCTTGCAATTTTTTCTAGTAATGATATCACTCAAGGAATTTTAAGATAATTGAGCAACGGCATTTTTTTGTTCCCGAAAATATATACCAGCAGCAGGCTGTCTTTCCCTATGCCTTCCATATCGAAGTTCTGCCTTACATTGAACGATGAGGGCTCTCTATTCACTGTGTGTTATTCGCAGATTTTAAACTACAATTATCTGGCTATTTTCGATGTCATTAATGAGGCTCTTTAATTTCACTCAGCCATTATCGTGCATACAATTCTCGCTACCCCAAATAGCGATTCTGCCGAGATCCGGGGAAAATCCTGAAAACGCGCATTGCATTATGGGATAGCTTTTCGACATTACAGCTTCCTGTGCAGGCGCTATATTACTAGGCGCGATAGCGCAAACGTAAAACGCCGTCGCCACACAACGTGTATGCACCGAATATGTCGTCTGCTCGGTCTTGTTTTTTTTTCGCAAATATTTCAACGTTTATTTGAACATTTCATTCGTTGTTTTTTGCGTCTTTTGACATCAGTGACGATGGTTTTCTTTTGTGAGGCTGCACAGTGTTGGGCTCATGATTCCAAGCGTAAGAACCCTGAAAAATGGGGGTGGATGAAGCTAGCGCCAGCGGGATGGGACTCTATACCGGAAGTTGTAGTGACGACCCGAGAGAGTGAAAATTACCTCGTCTCGCGAATTTCGAGATTTTCGTACCTATTTAGGGTAGCGAGAATTGAATTTACCCTTCTATGTAGTAGAAATTAAACAGTCATAAAACCTGAGCTCCTATCATTTATTCTTCTTCTTCATACTTCCCTCTTAAAAAAAAGAAGAAATAATCATGATAATAGTTGCGTACGTGTATAGCTCTCATGATAAATGCTCGTTTAAATTCCCATCCTCTTGTGTAATGAGCAGGAAATCTGTTTGATATTGTAACACACAGGCTCTTAAGATGCGATAATCCGTGCATACACTAGATTCTGTTACCCTTTAGATTTCCCTCTCGCATCTGTATTAATTACACGAACTTAAAGGTTTTTAAGATTGTATCGAGTTTCTCTTACAAGCCTAAGAGCGTCATACTGTAGTTATGTCTACACGAGACCGCCGTACATGTAGTTTTAAACTTTAAGTCTGCGAAGCCTCGAAGTTATACCCATGACCAGTAACATACGTGATCGAAACAACGATCATCAAAGATAATAAAAGCCGTGAAAGCAATCGTTTCAACTACAAGCTGGCGTTAGCTCGAAGTTGGTAGTTTCCTAAAGTTATGAAACCACGAGTGTGTCCGCACGATCCCTATCTACAAGATGACATCGAAGTTTAAAACGACGACCTAAACTTAAAGATAATGGACTGCCGTGTAAACCTAACGAAAGTCCTACCGCCGTGTTTCCCACTTACCCAAATGTAGAATCTATTATACAGACATATCTAATCCATTAGGAACGAAAACGAACAAGGCGAGTGTATGGGGATTCCAAGAAAACGAAAAATAAAAACTGTTATGACTACTTAGGGCCTAAGGGGGCCAAGACAGTGGGGAGCAAACACGCGTCTGTGAGCAGTCGATATCTTTATTATTTTGTTTCTTGTGATGAAATTAATCAAATTATGGTGTCGGATTTAGGGTTACATGATATATGACCACTTCAGATGGAACCCACCCCTCATCCCTCTCCTTTCTCTCTTTCTCTCTCTCTCTCTCTCTCTGTCTCTCTCTGTCTCCCTGTCTCTCTTTCTTGGATCTTTACATTTACATGGACTACTTGTAAGCAATACAAAGCTACATGTAGTAGTCTAGACAAACGGGGCTCATTAAAGCATTCTCGGCAATTAATGATTGTTCGTTACATCCTAAGACAATGCGGTCCCTCATTAGCGATTAATTCCTGATCATTAAGTAGAATGAAGGGGATGCATTTAGATACAGTGTGGACTTGACCTATATCATGAGATAATGAGGCGCCATATACAATCAGGTTTAGATGTGGCAAATGCATTGCCTGGCATAACTTATTCCGTTGCCTAATTAACATGCCATTTTCCATCGCATGGTATATACTTGTACAATTATGAACCAATTATAGTTGTTGTAAATCATTACTCTGACATAGGATCCGGAATAATAGTGACTTTTAGATTTGCACGTCGACGTAGTGGACTGCTACGTGTGTCAGTGTGACGTCCTTTTAAGTGCAAATCTGAAAGTCCCTAATAGTCCTTTATATGGGAGACCCTTGTACTAGTTTGAATACACTTAAAGAGAGAACGATCTTAATACAGGGATCCGCACAGGGCAAGGATTCGAATTCCAGATTCAAATTCAAGTGAATGTAACCCTTCATCACTACAGTTCAAGATTTTTCTTGCACAAGTTTGTTTGTGAAGTCATGACAGTGGTGTAGTACGGGAGGGGGGGGGGGGGTGGCCCATCCCCTTAAACAACTATGAATCCCTTAATTTCATCAGCTACCTATAAGTGTACCACTATTGTGTTTGCCAAATAATATCTTTTTTTTGTGTAAATAATTTACTAACGCCATTTTTTCCTTCTAATTATAAGCATATGGAAATGTGATACCGGTGTTATTTGATCATTTTGTGAGAAAATGAGAGCATTCAGCACAGATTTCTTGAGTTCAACATACCGTGCACAGTCATGATATGAAGAGCTTGATTCCAAAAGGAGCTAAATCCATATTTTATCAAAATGGAGTTATTTGTCTTAAAATAATGTTATCCTACATGTGGACAAAATGCACTATATCACATTCGAAAATTTCACCAGGAAGTATGAAAAAATTTAGGTACAATATCATGTTTCATTCCAAAAGGAGCTAAATCCAAATCGGTTTCATTCCAAAAGGAGCTAAATTCACTTTGGGTACTTCTGAGGAAATCACCTTTTTTATTTCTCCACTTTCCCTTTAGCAGTGTACCTTCATGTTGTTATATATGTTAAAGGTGTCGCCCTGGACCAATAATATATGATAAGAAAAAAAATCTACCAGTTATTTGTGATTTTTACTAAATTTTTAGATTTTGTGGATTTAGCTCCTTTTGGAATGAAACATGGATTTAGCTCCTTTTGGAATGAAACGGATTTAGCTCCTTTTGGAATGAAAATGTGATATGTTGTTTACTTTCTTTTCAAAAGGTGTTTTTAGTTGCGATTTCACTATTATTATTTAAAAGGAAAGGTTTGCTACTAAATTTGAATACATTTCAGTGAATTTATTGAGAAAATATGAAATTTTCCAGGTACAATATCATGTTTCATTCCAAAAGGAGCTAAATCCACGAAAACAAAAATTCTAAAAATTTAGTAAAAATCAGGGAAAACTGGTATATTTTTTCTTATCATATATTATTGGTCCAGGGTGACACCTTTAAAATATATAACAACATTAAGGTCCATGGCTAAAGGGAAAGTGGAGAAATAAAAAAAGGTGATTTACTCAGAAGTACCCAAAGTGGATTTAGCTCCTTTTGGAATGAAACTCTTCATATATGGAGATCGTTTGCGTGAGAAGGCAAATATATGGGGGATGAAGCGCGCGATACGGGTTCTCTCGGGAAATTACAAAGAATTGTGACAATGAAGATATAACAACTTACGTGACATGATAAGGGGTCTCCTTTTCCCTTTTCGTCTACATCACATCTTCAACTACCCTCAGCTTCTTCCTCCGGTTCCTCGTTCTTTATTTCCATCATCCTCTTCATTCGTTGGTAGATCGTCTTGGGATTGGTATATCAATCAATGCTCTTACAGAGATGAGCTGTGTGCCGGAGTCGAGATATCATTTTCACTTTCTTCAACTCTTAGAGAAAAGTAGCTGGTATCGGGGGGGGGGGGGGGGACATGAAGTCAATGATTTTTTTTTCACTGTTCACTTAGTCGATTCCTTGCAGAATGACTGTTGCACGGAAAGGAAAACAAAAAGGATGATGAGCCGAGATATCATTTTCACAGTTTCTTTAACTCTTGGGGAAATGTAGCTGGAATCGTGGGGGGGGGGGGGGATTGATATTTAGTCAGGGAATCAAATTAAACTCTGTTAATTCATGGCGGTTTAAGCATTGCACGAACAAAGCAGAGTATATGATGAGCTGTGAGCCTGACAAGAGATCACTTTCTTGTTCTCGGGGGGGGGGGGGGGGAATAGATTATTCAAGAATTCCATTGATTCTGTTGATTGTGGCAATTCCTGGCAGAAGAAGGGTTAAATGAGAAAGTGAAAATCAACTTGATGGTTAGCTGTGTCTCAGAAGACAAGAGATATCATTTACACATTCTTTGATTCTTGGAAAAATCTAACAGAATTCGGCGATTGCAAGTCCTAGCAGAAGAGTTGTTACATGCAGGATGGAGGATACGAGCTGTGTGCCAAATGCAAAAATATAATTATAATTTCTTTAGCTCTTTGAGCAATTTATCGCAAATCTGGGGAGGGGGATTAGGAGTCAAGAAATTGATACATTTCTGCTTGATTCTATCGATACTTGGGAAAACAAGCGTTGTAAGAAGAGAGAGGACAACAAAAGATAACAATCTAAGTGCGAAAATATCATTTACAATTCCTTCGACTGTGGAGGGAATGACTGGAATCCTTAAGGGATGCAGATTTTGTTGTAAGATTTAGATTTTCTCTTAAAATATTCCTTCAATATGGAGCAGCAGAGCGCAGTAATATTCAAAGGAAAGGTGGCGGTAAGCTGTATGCCAGAGAAGGATTATATCATTTACAATTTCATATGTAGGACGTATCCTAGGTAAACTGACTGGAACGAAGGAGCGGAAGGGAACATATTTTTGTTATAAATTGATTTTCCCCGCTGGACCATGTTTACTATAGAACAACACAAATAAAAGACATAAAATTCAATATTGGAAGGAAAGAGGGTTGTACAAACCTCTGTGCTAGGCGAGAGGTATCATTTACACTTTCTTGAACCTTTTGGAAATCTAGCCGGCATTGTATGAAGTGGGTCATGCATATTTTGTTAAAAAGATTTTCCCCTTCGAGAATTCGTTCAACATCATAGATGCGTAAAATTGAAAAAGATAAAATCATACTTAACTCTAGGGGAAACAAAATCCTACTCGAAAAGGGCACATGTGTTAAGGAGGAGGAAGGATTATGCATAGTTTTATCAAAAGACTGATTTATTCCGGAATCTGTTCAATATAGAGCACCATATATACGTGAAATTGGAAAGGGAGAGAGCGATAAACTGTCTATTCTGCTAGCTTAGTCGAGATATATCAACATATCACTTTTACTTCGTTTAACTCCAGCAGAAATCTTGCCTGTATCAACAAAAACGAAATGGTGGGGCTAGTGTTATCAACATTTTCATACATATTACTTTTGCCCTTCACGTGACGAGTTCATTTAAGACCCCAAAATATATCAAAGACGTGCCATTTGAAGTGAGGAGGGCGATGAACCATCTGCCAGACAAGAGATGTACTCATGATAATTACACCTTCTTGTCTTTGAGGATACCAGGACTGACAGAAGGGGCACATGCTTTAGACGAAAAGACTGGTCTTTTCATTTCCTGTTGATGTGTCTAAATTTCCGATTCAATGTTGTAGAAAGCGTGAAATTAGGATGGGGATAGTGGATTTTGCGCCAGCGGAGAGTCGTTGACTTTTGTAAAGTAAAGTAGGTTGAGTCGAACTGGTTCACCATTTGCCGTCACATTTTTTTCTCGGTCTGTTCATTATTTACAAAATCATGACATGTAGGGAAACGGAAGTGTTTGCAATTTGACATGCATATTTGAATGATATTGTGAAACACTGTGGGAGTGATACTCTTCATTATAGGAGGGACATTTTTACGTTTAGTTACAATGTAAAAGCATACTCTGTTGCACGTGTTGCTCCAGAATTGATTAGCTCTTTCCTGACATGCCGTATATTATTATCGACGAAAAGCACATTTTTCCCTTTAAAAAGACATTTGGATTTGTCATTTGAACAATACGGTAGTCTCTTTCCGATAGTGTTTCATATACTTTCATTATCTGTAAATCGTTCTCTTATCTAGCTCATGTCTGACAGCTCTTTTGCCAACATACAATATTTTCTGTGGTATTTTCCCTCCTGAAAAAAAAGGAATCCCTCGTATCGATTCCCCGTGTTTAAACCACAAAGATTCTTTGGGTAGAAAGCAGGCCTTCCCTTCACCGAACCAATCAATGCTTAGAGTCTTTAGGGAGGATTCTAATGCACATCGGCCTTCTCCCACTCTCTCTCCCCATCATGTTGCTAACCACATTGTTAATCAAACTCTTGACTGTTCATCATCAGCGATCAGATGGGACGGGTTGCTTGTGCTTTACCGCTTAATTCCTCTTTCCTTGGGGGGGGGGGGGGGATAGACCCCAGGGAAGTATTATCATGTGGGAATGCTCTATGGTCTCAAATGATTTACGAATTCAGGGACGAAGATGATGGCTATACCGATAAAATATTTCCTATTACTCTTTAGGGGAATTGAGATTCTTAAATACAACCCCGAGGAGGAGGAGGAGGAGGAGGAAGAGAAGGAGAAGAAGAAGGAGAAGAAGAAGGAGAAGAAGAAGAAGAAGAAGAAGAAGACAAAGAAGTAAAACAAATAAGAAAAAGTAGAAGAAGAAGAAGAAGAAGAAGAAGAAGAAGAAGAAGTAGAAGTAGAAGTAGAAGTAGAAGTAGAAGTAGAAGTAGAAGTAGAAGTAGAAGTAGAAGTAGAAGTAGAAGTAGAAGTAGAAGTAGAAGTAGAAGTAGAAGAAGAAGAAGAAGAAAAAGAAGAAGGAAAAGAAGCGGAAGAGGAAAAAGAAGAGGAAGAAGAAGTACACGAAGAAGAAGGAGCAGGAATAGAAGGAGGAGGAGGAGGAGGAGGAGGAGGAGGATCAATCCAAAGATCCGGATACATTCACATCTCCATTAGATAACAGACACGATTCCCATCAATCATTTAACCTTATGGCGGATACTCTTAAAGAATTGATTTACATTTATTTTCAAATAAGTATCACCTCTCCATTTCGTCCTTTACCTTGCCGCTCCGATTTCTAATAATTGATTTATAATCTAAGAATCGCGCACTGCACCTGTTCAAGATTTAGCCAAGGATTTATGTCATCTGGTTTGGGACGTGGAGTATGACATTGTATGTTACATGAACATTTGCCTTCACCCTTCCACACGCCCCCAATTATCGATTTCTTAGTAGGTATGTCGTATTTGATGTGGGCTTCTTTCAATAAAATTAATTTCTAACAAATCCTCTTCGATCTATAAATTGACTGATACTTAATTAAAAGGTGAGGTTGAAAGCCGGTCATTGGGTTGAGAAGCCTTTTACAAGAACTGGTAGAGGTTGATGATCACATATCAAATACAAATATAGTGTGATTTTGAGGATTTAGAATCATCAAAATTAAAATGTTAACAAATTGGCCCAATATTGTTAAAAATCCTTTACAGTGATAAGACACGGAGATAGATATCGGTATGTGGGACAACAAAAACACATATGGCGTCAACATTTGGTTGAAAGTTTTAACTATTTAAAAAAACTTCTATTTTAATTATGAATGCCTATGTATCTTAAATGTTTAATGTTATAAATAATAATGAGAAGGCTCACAGATTTTGTTTAACCCGTACCACAATTCAACTTTCGCTTTAATGCTGAAAGAGAACATTGTCGCGCGAGACAATATACTTCCTTGACTAGCTTTAATAACCAGCGCCCAATAAGGTCTCAACCCTATGTAGCCCCCACCCCCTCCCCATTCCCCATCCCCATATTACCCTTTACCTTGGAGAAATTAGTCCAGCTAGTCCAGACATTAGCCAGGTCTCTGCACCAGTGGAACCTGACAGCCTCACTTAATTAAAGTTCAATCATCTATGAATAAACGGAGATAATTCCACCCTCAAGTTGTATTGCAGGTCATGTTTCAGTTGCCGGTGTAAAGATTAGGGGCAATAACGAAGATCTCAAAAATATGGTTGGAATAATTGAGTTGGATATTAAGATGAATGATTGCAACTGATTAATGGTAAATTATGAATATCTCGTAGATGAATCTACTGTAGATGGTAACAGAGTTAAGTTGACGGTGATTAAGTACATGTACATGAAACAAATCCAATGTTTTATGGATCAAGGAGATTATGGGGGCTGGGGTATATTGTTTTAAGTTCGGCATTGTTCCAGGTTTTCACTCTGATTCGAGAGGTCCCTGGTTCGATCCATGCTCGGTGCTTCCATCCTCGGGCAAGGTGTTTCACCCACGTTTGATTGATAGCGGGAATGTAATTATCTTTTAATTGTATATGCATTACTAATACTTTTTACGACATTTGTTAACATGTTACCGGACATTGCAATTTGTATTTATAATGTATTTTAATCTTTATAAAAACATTTATAATTCAATCTTTGTACTGCGAAACATGTTCGAATAAACCTTTATTGAATTCAGTTTGTCTTTCTCGACCCAGATGTATCAGATGGCTTCTTGACAGTGCTGGGGTAATACTGATTAGTAATTACTGGGGTCCTTCATGAAGAGCAGTGTTAGTACTGATGTAGATATAAACTTAGTATCACATATATTTATTTTGACTACACGAGAATATGATAATGAAGAAAGAACACACATGAAGAAGTGAAAGATGACGAAGAAAAAGGAAATGGTAAAGATATTTAAGGGGGGGGGGGTGTGAAGAAAATTACTATGATAATTTGCCTACAGATGGCAGGATGATAAATTACTCAAACCAATCTTAAATTTCAGAATCAGGCAATTTGTTAAGAGTAACGCCTCGAATTCCTGTACTGCTGTCGGGCATGTCAATTAATGCAATGAATTTGCTTCTGACAAATGGTTGATGTACTTCGTTCTGTATCCTCCTTTTCAAAAATGATCTACGATCTATTAATTTAAGTATAATATACCGATATCTGTACAAAAAGTTGCATTGTATTCTATGACCGGGGTTTGATTTTGATTTGATTTATTTATTCTGTGAATTCACAATAAAAACATGATATACATACAGAACATTTTCAACATAATATAAATAAACATTTGAACAAACATAATATACAATGTAAACAAAGAAAAGAAGACAATAATGAAACCGGAATGGCACCCAGTTCAGTCAGGCCTTAGATGAGGCTGTTCTCCATGGGGTCCAAGATGATTGTTATGATATTAAATATATCTTGTGAAGTGAGGAACACGTGACTAAAATATATAATAATTAACTTCTAAATTGTATCGGCCCATAAATATAATAATCAAAAAGTCTAACCAAAGACAATCGATGTTTACGAAACACTGACCGGATTCATGTCTTTATGGAGTAGAATTTGATGATTATTACAAGTTAAGTTAAATCATGGAGTTCTATAAGGCAAAACAGAAAAAGTCCGATTTTGATTTCTTCAATCAAAATATTATTCTCTTTTATACTACTACTAGCTAAAGGTTTGTCTACACGGTGTTTATATAATATTTTGATTTTTGTCACGATTTCATTTTTTGTTGTTGTTGTTCTTGAGTTTTAAGGCTGACCAATCTAAAAAGATTATTTCTGCCTTCGTGTACGAGTAGTAAAAGGGTACCTTTAAATGCTCTCAAATTTGTAACTGAACAACATAATGGTTAAGCGATCGTTTCCTCAACCGCCACAAATTTACGAGTCATTCAACATTTTGTTGACGTCCCGAATTGAATTTCTACGAAAAAGGAGTCTTGATTTCATAGATACAGCTGATATTCGTAGATTCTGCAAACCTGATGAATTGTAAAAAAGAAATCGTGATTCGATTGGCTTCATTTCATATCGGCCGGATTTTTTTCTTTTTCTGTAGCCAATTCGATTTATCGTCAGAGTTAATAAAACTCGGTGCATCCAGGATTGTATGCTGGCATGACAGGACTTGGTTCCTTTCTGATGTGTTTAAAACCACCTATACATCATGCAGCAATAACAAAATATAAATGCATAGATGAATATACACTGAGAAGCTATCTGCTAAGATATCGTCCTTTTGATTATAATTTAATTTATATATAGATGTCACATAATTATTCTCTATAGATATGTGTTTGCGCCGTTGATTGTTATGAGCAAAAATGAAATTGGATGCACTTTACATGCTTTAATCCTAAATGCTTAAGTAAATTAAAAGCTTGAATCGAGGTGGTTAGAGTCAGTATTTGTCAATATAAATGTATTTATTTTAGTTTACTGTCGTTTGCCAAGTGCATGGTCAAAAGCTGACGATAGTGATATTAGTAAATATGATATAAGTTATGATTAATATATCATTCAATATCGTTGGTTTTCTCGTGTTATCGCGGAATCGATGAAATACAAAAAATGCTAGATAAATAAACAATTATAACAAAAAAGTTATATGTATAATTATTTACAATATGACACTGACTTGAATATTCTTTCCGACGCGAATAAATTTCATAGGCATAGTTTGGTTTTGAATCTCACTCTGAATTATATAGGCGTATTAAAGGGATAAGATAAACACATTTTCTCACTGGATGGATATCTTCTTTGATCTGTCATCAAGGGGTAAGTAAAGTAGTTTAGTAATTCTCGATTTGGTCTCGCACCTGAAGATGCAAAAAGCAAAAAGACAGTTTCACCAATTATATGGTCTTGACCAACCCCGTATTAACCGGACATAAATGTTATAAAGTACAAAATGTACATTTACATTTTTGATACCTGATGAACCATTTACACTGCAAGATGTTCAGATCAAATGCATATCGCTTGTAACATAATTCATATAGTGTTATGAATTCATGCAAGCCATGAGCGTCGCGAGGAGATATGAACATTCAGGAGAGTGCGAGAGCACTGCGGAGGATATTCAGTTACCATGCCTGGCAATCTCTTCGTATCGTTTTCATCCCCGTTGAATTATTCGCGCCTTTTTTCTTCCGGATGTTGACACTTTCTCTCTCTGCGGCACCACTGTTCGGCAATATGCTGTGTCCCCTTGGTAGTCGGAATCATGTAGTGTATATTGTTTTCGTTTAAATTCAAAATTGAGTTCTGGTCAAGCGATTACGTTTTGAAAGATATTTCCTGTAACGAAACGGTCCGGGTTTTTTATTTTATAAACATTATGTAGACCCTGAGTTTCTAGATTCATCAAATCTTACGAAATGGACACAATCAGTCTGGATAAAGCTTACCTGCACTGCATGTCGTACTTCTATAACGAGGGCAGGATTAGAGTCATCCTTGGCGGGGGGGGGGGGCAGTTTCTATGCTATACAATGAATTACAGGGCACGCAAATTATTTTCATTCTCTTCTCAGAACTACAGCTTCTCTTAAAGGGATTAGGTAACCTTTTCTCAGATTCTGAAACCAAATCCTGGATTTAGCTCATGCTGCAATCATAGTTATAAATCTTTAGGTCAGTGACTCTTACAAGCCGATCGTCTGTCTGACTATCAAGATATTTATGATTGGAAATCGAAATCAAATTTTGCGTTTTCCTAAAGGTTTTCATAACACTAGAGTCTATTGGGGAAAACGAATATAGTAAAACCGGTCACTCAAAGATTTCTATTTTTTTGAGGCACTTCTTGATCATTTTGAAGCGGATTTTTTGTTAGGGCTTCATTATTACACCATATCACGGTCACTGATAACACGTAGGACCGTGCATCTCAGATTTAATATTGTTAAACGATGCCATCTAATGAAATGTCTTTTGTTTGAAGCATTTGAAGTGTTTGATACATTTGAGATGTCTGAGAAGTATTACAGATGTCCCTTCGGACGGGATAAGAGGCATAGTGACTCCGCGTGAGTGGCGAAAGAGTCGCCCTACTTCCCTGATGCAAACCTCGATCTCCCCCTGCCTTCACATTAATGTTACGATGGTGGGGCAAGAGGGAGGGGATGAGAGAGGGGACGGGGAGAAGTGAGACCCTGGGAGAAATTTAATTGGGCGAGGGGGAAGGTAGAAGGGTAGAAATTTGGACTGAGAGAGATGAGGAGAAGATGGATAGTGGTAGGGGAGGGGGGAATCGGAAACAGACGGGAAAGGCTTTACCAAACAAAAAGACCTGACGTAGACTAGTAAACGGAAAAAACGGGTACAATAATATAAATATATATAAATAATGTACGTGTACGTGTATTACATAGGCTGATAGCAGACATGTCTGAAGAAGAGGTAAAAGGTCCGTAGGTGAAAGGATGGTGTAGAGAAAAAAAGAAGAAGGTAACATGAAAAGACCAACAAGGGCTTTGTAAATTGAATATTCATCAAACCCGATACACTAATCCCCTAGAACACTATTTTGCCTGACCCCGAGGAGCTAAACCGTGCGCATTAAGCGAAGGGAAATTCCCGGATTACATGGAGAAAAAAAAGAGTAATTTGAAAAAGTTAAAGGGGGAAAGAAGACAAACTGATGGAGACTTATATTCACTATGTACTTCATAATGTTGGCACAATCCGATAATAAACCTAATTTTTGAAAGACTTCCTTTCCTAAATATAAAAAAAAGAAAACACAAACCCAAAAGTCGCTGAAAAAAGGTGAGATCTTTCCTTAGTCTTCTTTATTATTTTCTCTTCACTTTCTTCTGTTGATAAAAGTCGGGATGGTATAATTGACCGCGAGTGCCAAAAAAACACCCCCAAAACTGTGCAAATCCGTGCATTTCATAGTACCATAAACACAACCAGATGGCAATTTTTGTCGTCGATAACATTTTATTCCATACTACCCCGGCGTCATCGCCATCAATGTCATCGTCCATTTCAGACGCTTACACGTCAGTCAAACTAGTCTAGCTGTCAGCCCGAGCACATGCCTCCATCTTATAAATTAAATAAATTTGACTAAGTCTGGACCAAAAAGACTACAGAACTGTTTTTTTTTAAATCCCATTGTACCTCCCATGTACTGAAATGGTACTTCACAGTGTGTAGATACGTGCCCCCTCAATCTTGAGATGAGAACGAGAAAAAGAGGAGGAGAGGGGTAAAAGGGGAGAATGAGAAGAAAAAAAGCACAACGAATGTGAAAACAGGACCTTTCAACCTTCTGAAATACATATTTTAGTCTATATTTAGTTGCGTAATGCTCTCAAATATTCATCATAATTGCTTTCTTTCGAGGAAAAAAAAACCTCTTCTGTCTCAAGGCTAAGCTAAGGTCAGCCCCCATTAACTTTTCATGGTACTTTGTATTCATAAATATTACTCGAAATTCCATCTTCATGATGAAGAAAGTACCTGTCTATAAATAGAAACGGACGGATGTCCGAATGCATTAAGAAAACTAACCGTATTCTCGCTTCCGCCATGGCTTTATATTTTTTCGAGTTTGAAATTATTCTTTAAAGTCCAGGTCAACTTTGTTACAAACATTTTCATAATGTTTTTATATTTTGAGGATTGATAATGTAGATGAACTCACGAAGCTATTTTTTGCGGAATAGAGGCCAAAATGATCTCCTTAAATTGTCATAATTCTACTTCCCTGATTGTAATGTTATTCGAATTAAATTATTATGCCCATTTACTATGCGTTTATTATTATTTGTTTTATAAGCTTTATCTCAAAAACGTAATATTGATATGTGACACAGTCGTGAATCAGTTTTGATTGATTTAGGTATTGAGAGGTAAAAAAATCTCGAACGTTATGCAAAACACTATTGCTGAGTCTAAGCTCAGTGTCATGCGACAAACAGATTTACTTGTATATATGAATTTAAAACACAATTGTCATAATTATCAACTAGCTTCAAGGGAATTTGATATCGTCTGTGGTAAAAAAAAAAAATGCCTCCCACAACATTTCACCTTTTGAAAAGTTTAAAATGCCTATACAATCAGTTTCAGTTTCAGTCGCAATTTGTACCATGTCCAGACTCGTTCTCTTTTGGGTCATCTTGCAATTGTACTTCTCCCCCCCCCCTAATCTTCAACCACTTTGGGTCTCCACTCATTACCTCGTTTCATTGTTGTTGTTTCAAATAAATTGCTTTACTTAAGGCATGTCTTATAATGTCATATCATTAAATAGTTTTGTTGTTAATAAAAATACTACAGTTTTTCTACTTGTATTTTAGTTCATACTCCTTAAATTGTTTGGTTGTTCCAATTGATTAATTGAAATATATCTTCTACTTTCTTCGTACTCATTAGAAGTTTATTAAAGCATCCCAATTTCTATAATTGAAATATGCCTATTAATAAATATTCATATTTGGTCTGTAGATTTATAAAGTGGATCATGTTAGTATGCACACACATGCATACTCAAGGTCAAGAAAATACACATATATAAAATATTATATTCCCAAACATATATCTTTCATTAGGTCCATTTCCTCGAGTCTACAAATTAATTCTTTTCTTTAAACACGTGAGCAGAATATTGACGTGGGTTCTATTTGATGTCTGAGTCCATTAAAGAAAACGGGCCGATCTCAATTAAGCCCCTTGATCAAAGAAGCCGAGAACTTGGGTCCTGCTTTTTACATTGATATTATTCTGATTTCATTTAATTTGTATTTTCCAAACAGATCGAGATATTGCTTCTGCCGTTCTTCGATGTTCTGTGTACTTGGACTTTGAGTCTCATCTCATTCACTTGAATGTAATTAATTTAGACTAGATTAATGATTAATAGAAAACAATATCGCAATTTGCCTGGAAAATGCCATCCCTCCTTGCTTCAGCATCTTAATCACTGCAGTGGTTTAGATGGTTTACTATCACGTTTGTGAAAACAAAACGTGAACCCTAGGAATTCGTAATTAGTTATTTTACGAAAGGCATTTGAGTCACAAATCTAAAGTGGTTGATCTTTATGATGCAAAACCCTGAGATACATAGTCAGATAATATCAATTCGATAAATTGATATATTTAATTCGACTGCGCCAGATGTTAAAAGTAGGAAAATAGTTTTGGGGAGGTAAGGACAAAGCCTCCATGGGAATGAACGTTTCTCCTTTTTCTCGATCAATAGCGAGAACGTCACATTTCTAGTCCTCAAATATTCACTCTATGCTCCCTTC
The DNA here is from genome assembly GCA_035222895.1 of Strongylocentrotus droebachiensis. Lineage (NCBI taxonomy): Eukaryota > Metazoa > Echinodermata > Echinoidea > Camarodonta > Strongylocentrotidae > Strongylocentrotus > Strongylocentrotus droebachiensis. The sequence continues at coordinate 153,576 of JAVYIG010001317.1, forward strand.
AGATTTGAAGATAGCCTGTGGCAGTAGGTTCAGCATGCTTTCCAAATACATCTTTTCATAAATGTGTAGTCTTTATCTTTAATATGTATATCGCTCTTCGTTCCCGATTCCCCGACCTTAACTTTTTTCTTTCCTTTCGCCGTTCACTTTCAATGAATAAAGCCCTTCAAAACTGCAGCTTCTCGTTCTTAGTCCCGTCTATCAGCGTTAGTAGACACGTACCGCGGCATCTTAAACCAACATGTCATCTGATTAGATTCGCTTTTTCAAATAAAAGAAATACTCTCTCTTTCCCCCCTCTCTCTCTTCCTCGTATCGCATCTTTTGTCCCGTACGTCATCCTGTGTATCTTAACCATAATTCATTTCATTGAACGAATCAATTCCAATATGTTTCAATTTGGCCCGGAGCAAGTAAATGTCGGGCTTACCGCCTTACCAAAGGAATACACAATCCACGACCGCACGCGTGTGTATGAACATGTTAATAAGTGGGGGAAAATGACTTTGAACTTCAAGGACTGTTTGGACTGCCATTGTTTTACCTTCATGTGCATCTTCGAAAATATTGTCATATCTTTTGTAGACAATAGTTGTATATTAATTCATAAGCAAACCACATAAGCGTAAAAATCGTTTTACATACAAATTGCAATGCAACAAACACGTATTCAAAATCTTTCTTGAGCATATTTATTTGGCAGTGGCAACATGGCTATAGTTAAGATATGATATTCTAAACATTTGCAGGATATTGTTCCTGCAGTATTTCTAAAATATGTATTTTTAGTCTAAGGTGATTTGACCAAAAGCCGGGGGGGGGGGGGGGGGGGTAGTGGCTTAGAATAAGATTTTGAATCAATTTTATTTCTCTACCGACACAATGTGGATGATATTTCTGAATGTATTTGAAGTAGAGGAATGCAATGTGAAAAAAAGAAGACATTTTAGTTAGATTGAAGAAGAGATAGAAGAAAGAGAGGGGGGGGGGTTGCAAAGAAGAAGAACATGGAAGAAAGAAAGCAGGAAAGAAATAGAGAAAGAGAGAGAGAGAGAGAGAGGGGGGGGGGGACAAAGAGATAAAGAGATAGATAATGAAGTCAGTCGGAGCTCAATGTACGACTTTTTGTTCGTCTTCTTTTCGACGGTTTACAACATTTTTATTGATCACTGCTGAAAATCAGCCAATGAACGTCATGAAGTACGTATCTCAACTAATGGATTACGTCCAATCTCCATATTAATTAGCTCATTTTCCACCTGAAAATACTCAAAATTTACAACCATCTCATGATTCTTTTTCCCTATTAGATCAAAATGACTTTAGATTGATCTCCTAAATCTTGCGAATGCGTCCTAAGTTTCCATGGAAACTAGATTAGTTTCCAGGTGCGTTTTGCGTATGTTGATCATCATCATGCACCCTCCTAAATACAAATCTCATCATTTTACATCTGTACCCGGTCTACATCAATAAGATCGCACCCTCCTGGAAAATAATTTCTAAAATATTCCCTGTGATTAGGTCTATAAGCGAGAACTTGATATGATTTTATTCTATTTTATTTAACGATGCAAAAAGCGATATAGAAATAATGACATAAATGGCAAACAAATGCAAATGGTACAAATACCCTAGCCGTGCATTTACAGTTCAGCTGGTAACTAGGTGTCCTCATTTTTGAATGAAATAATTACATCATAACATTACTATCATTTTTTTCCTTAGGGGGGGGGGGGGGTCTCCGCTTTCCACTATGCATTCTTTAAGTGATTATTGCATGCACATGTTTTGCTTATGATGACGTCAGCTCAAGCTGTGCTTAGCTGTGCTTATAATATGACGACCCTTTTTTCATGTACGATTTTATGTGACCATACATTTTGAAAATGTATATATTTGCGATGATGTATATGGAAAACAAATGAAAATAACTAATTAAAAACATCAGATTCTGACTGCAATAGCCCAAGCACTGTTAACTCCACGTCCGATAAAGGAAAACTTAGAATTCGGACCAACTTCCTATCTACCCGATTTCGGACAAAAATTTGATAGAAGAAAAAGTGGGCCGAGAGGGAAGCCGAGAGGCGAGAACCAACTGTGAGGAGAACATAAAGACCTTGAGTGGGATGACATTGCAAGAGTGTACTAAGATGGTAGATAACAGAGATGTGTGGACAAAAAAAATTGCAATCAGCCTCGGAGCTGCGAGAAGATCCCATGATAGATAGACATTTCAATGTCCATGTATATTTATTTAGTGCCTTCAAGAGTCATTTTAGATTAGAGATGGTTTTGTAGCCGAAGGTAAGACGTTAAAACAATGTTTTGGGGCTACTGAGATGATATCAGATTAGGGTTTCTGGGCGGGATGTAGGGCTGAGTTATTTTGGAAAACATGTTTTTCAAGTTATTACAGTAAAGACTGCTCATTTATAGATTTCCGTATTTTTATTCGTTCACGGTATTAACTCCTGAACATAACGTGAATTTGGTTCGTGAAATTCAAGGAATATTACATGTATGTGGATCTTATTACAGATTCAGTAGACTCTCACGATTCGCCACAGCACACGAATCAAGGCTTCATTCCACCAGTGCATATACGCAGAGATCCAGTAGGGATACCACAAAGCAGTCTATTTTAATATGTATAACACTCTAGTATACATAGTTCTGCTATTTTAACACTCTACAACGGGACAATAATTATCAACAGGATAAAAATAAGTGAAATCAAATAATATTGACAATATATAATTATGTTGCAAGAGGGAAAAGATTACACTCAAACATTTTATTTCTGTAGTTGGAGGGGATGGGGGAGTGGATAACATTTTAGAAGTGAAGGAGTAACTTTCTGTGCGTCTTGAAACACTTAGTAATCACGTGTGCGAATCATATATCTTTTAGATTAAGAAACCGGTGATTAATTATCACGCTCTGTCACCCTAGCGCTCTATTTCCATCGTCTATAGTGACGTTTCCTTTAACCACGAATAAACAGAATAACAGAAAATAGACAAAGGTAGAAGACAGGCCTACATGATCACTTACAATGAAACCAAACACCTGTGCTTTGCATACTAGGCTGAGTGGATATCATGAACACAAAAACCGTCTTCTCGTTGCCATGGTAATGAAGATAAGGTGATATGCTTTACGTGTAGCCTTCTATCTGTCTTTTTTTTCTTTGGAGATTCTTTTTGTTTCTTTTGTTGTTTTGTTTGCTTATTCATTAGTTTTGTGAGGTTTTTTTTCCTTCTTTTTTTTCTCTTTTTTTAAAGATTCTTTTTTTGTTTCTTTTGTTGGATGTTTTACTTATGTAAAAGTTTTGTCATTTCTTTTTTCCTTTTTCTTTTGGGTGAATCCATGAATCCTGATTGAAATATTTAAAACATGTGACTGTTAAAGTAGCTTAACACACATTTCAGACAGGAGGTTCATCACCACCTTGTCATCAATTTCACCATCACCATCATCATCATCTTCTCCAACATCACGATCAATATCATTACTATTACAATCATCACCATAATCATCATATTTGCCATCATCATCTTCTTTACTACCAACATCATCATCACCATCATCACCATATTATCACCCTCCCCATCATAATCACCATCAACATCATCTTAACTACTATCGCCATCATAATCATCATCGTCAGCATCATCATCATCTTCATCATCATTATCATCATCATCATCATCATCATCATCATCACCATAACTATCATCATCTCTATCATAAGGGTATTTCAACCTCTTAATCATCAGCATCTCGGTGTTCCGACTCCATATCTATTTGATGAATTTTATGACCGTGCTTTCTCCATCCCGCATCCCTCTGTGTCATACACTCTTCTCTGGAATTAATCATCATCTGAATCCTTATTACCTGAATATTTGCATTCTAATCTAACACATGAGATCCTGAATTTTCCACCCAGCCCATACTCAGTCGACCCTGCACTTTCAGCATATTCTCACAAGTCAATACCACGGAGTATTTGAGATGTATTTTAGCTGGAGGGGCCGGGCGGACCATTAACTCCCCTGCTTACGATTCCTATCCCATCTTCTTCCATTAGTCTCCATCGTATCTCATCCCTCAGGCAAGGTCTTCATTACGCCCCGCTGGATCATAGGACGGCTTCTTTTATTCCATTTTATCCAAATATTTGGATGCTTTTCTCCGGTAATGCCGTAATTATTTGCATGTTTGGTTGGTTGTAATATTCGTGTTATGAAAGCATTCATGTATGCTTGGAAGTTATTATGAAAGTCTAGGGAATAGTAGCGATACCATGCATCCAGTATATGCATCCTTTTAGAACGTTTGGTAGTATGTCTAGAAAGCTGTGAGCTGTTCACACGGATGCACGGAATATGGCGCCTTCGTCCTTTGCGCGGGTCCCAACCCCGTCCTTCATTGCGTAGCGCGGCGCCACGCGTGAAAAGCACATACCCCTTCTCGTGCTCTTGAGTGCGGCCATCACACTAATCAGCTACGGTGGCTCATCACGTGGTCTGTGCGTACGGCTTCTCGCATTGGCGCCATGTGTTCGCCTGGCGGAAAATGACACCGCGTGATGAAGGAACTCCAAATGTTGCTAGATAAGCTTCATTATGGTAATCAATAGATAGAGTTGCACTGGAGATGAGGAAGAATGGCTCGCCAAGATTGGAGATGTTAAAATATACGAGGAGATTATTAAAGGGTCGGGAGTGAATTGATTTCAGTGTAAGAGAGTCGAGATGGTTAGGTATCACTGGAAAGCCTTCAGCTCGTTATTTCCCTCCACTGATTTCGAGAAGAGTTTTCAAATAAATCAATATCTTCGAGGGATGTCTTCTGGCTGCTCGCGTTGTTGTTTGCTGTTGTAAAGGCCATCATGTCAGAGACTCATTTTTCACGACTGTTTTAATCCAATTATGATTTTGCGTTCTCTTAATAAAGTTAATAGCTCATCTTCTTGAACCCCCAACACAACATTATTTCCCATAAACTTACTTGAATAGTGAAAGCAATATAAATGTTTTCATCTACATTGGAACGACGGATGCTGTCTCTTCAGTGATTTCAAGTACGTGTTTATTAGACAAATCAATATTAGGGACTCTGTTGTCATTCTCTTCGATGCTGCATGGCGACGATTTCCTAGCTTGAAGGTCACCGTGTTAACATAGCCATTTGTAAATTAATAATGATTCATTGTTGTTTGCGTGTAAATTATTGAGGGCTCGAATCAATCGATAAATGTCTGAACTTCAGTTTGTTCGGGGGCGTCGGGGGATCTTGGAAATGTGTCTCATTTATCTGAAAATGCTGCAGGGATGCGACAGGTAGGTCGTGAGAGCAAAGGACCTTTTTTAGGAATTTAGTTTTAACAAGTTACAAAGAAACGGAGGCTTCTTTGAGTTATGAGTTACTTTGCAACAACGTAACAATATGAAATTGAAAACAACCACAACGACAGCGACAACAACATCACTATTACCACCAAGAACAACAACAGAAACAACAACAACACCTTTAACAATAACAATCACAACAACAAAAGACCATTTTGAACAAGCATCCACCCTCTTTCTTCCTGATGTCGGAGAATAATTTCTATAAAAAAATAAAGAGGGCAATGTCTTTTAAAAGCAAACTCAATTTCTGTCAACCCTAGGCATCATGGCGTTTTGGGATACATTTAAGACTACCTAGTGCATCAGGTGCAAGAAAGATTGCATTGCAATTTAGAGGTTGGGGAAATTGGCAAATAGGCAAATGGTCACTATTTTTGCCCAGCTTAAGGTCGGTCAATACTGTGACGGTTACCCATAATGACTACTTAGGTGTGAGAAATCTGAAGGCCGGTCGGTTATGAGAATCGGACTTTTTTCGAACAGAGATCATTCTGATGGTATATTTTGTGTTCATGAACACAATTGACCTTGTGTCTTATGTTAAAACAATGACACCATGACAATAAGTTATTTATCAGTGTTCAGTGACTATTATTTTATGTAGAGGGGAGCAATTAATACGTGCCTTTGAGAGTAAAGTCTTCGTGCGTTTACAGGACAGACAGCAAAGTAATAGGTTTTAATCTCTTCGGGGTTGCAAACACCTATTTCTTTGACAAGTCGAAGTGATTTATTACAGCTAGTTTATAAATTTGCCTAAAGTATAATAGTATTTACCCCCCAAAAATTGCACAAATACATCTATGAACTGAGATAAACATGAACTGCTAATATAGGTTAATCTGTAATTTCGGTCTATACCTGGATATTGCAATTTCTGAAATGCCTCTTTTGTTCTAGGATTATCTTGTCTACGACCATGATTTGTATTTTCTACAAAATACAAGCTTGTGTTTGGAGCTGTTATATGTTATCATAGGCGCGCTACATATGTCCTTATTTTACAAGTATATTCTCAAAGACAGAGAGAGAATGTGTGTCAGACAGACAGACAGACAGAAAGATTGAGAGACAAAGAAAGAGAGAGACAAAGAAGGAGAGAAAGAAAGTGAGAAAGAAAGAAAGAGAGAGAGAAAGAAAGAGAGAGAGAGAGAGAGCGGTAGGGAGGGAGGAGGGGAAGGGGGGGGGGGGGGAGGAGCAGAACCAAATGTATCGCCAGGGGAGAGCATTTTATTATTGATGTTACGCCAACCGCCCTAAAACATGTTAATAATATAGTAGCCCTCCGCCCTCATGTTCGATTATTCTTATCCTCATAAGCCCTATCCATGTATCATACCGGCCTCGCTTCGAGCAGAGTATCGATAATCAATTCACCGTGAAGCTACCCGCTGGGATGCATTACAGACACATGTACCCCAAAGGGGAGGGGCTGTGGAGGTTGGAAGATCCAGTTTCTTTTATATAGGCCTAACGAACAATTTTACATTTTTGGGTTTTATCTATGTCTATATTTATGTTTATCTTCTTAATAATTTATCGCATTTTATTGGGGGAGGGGGGGGGGGGGGGTTGTAATGGTTATATTAAGTTTTATATTTTCTTCGAATGTTCTCATATACACCAAAGAATTTCGGTCTCTGCCCCTTTTTTTTTGCATTTTCTCGATGTCTCGAATTTGACTAGTCAGAGTCTCTTCCGATTTCAATCGATTTTGATTGTAATTTCCTCTTGTTGTAATTACATTCTATAGCTCTCCCCTAGTGTTCTTGACATGAGAAAATCATAGCACATCTGCCACTTTCCCGTTATGAACATCTTATATCCTCAATGGTATTTATAGCAGAGCGTGTCTCAAGGCTCTACATGCAACCTATGAATCCATCGTGACCGTTACCTCCATATGTCAAAACATAAAGATATTCAAAATGTTGGAGATTGTTTTACAACAAAATTATCTTCGTTTACTTTTGTTTGAAAGTTATTTGTCCAATGTGTTTTTCTGAGGGGGGAGGGGGGGGGGGGGGTGGGTGGGAGATATGCAACCCAATTCTCCTACATATTGGGCCTTAACGATTTAACGACAATTATTATGGGTTGCCCCTCTCTCGACGCCTGTGACCACGCCTACCGTTGACGGTGATGACTTTCTTCAATTTTTGTTTTGTTTTAGCGCGTTGTGTCTTTACTACTTGTTTTTTTTTAGTTTAAATTTTTGTTTGCCCTATTTCTTCCTTGGCTAATTCTTTATCCTCACATATACTCACTGCCACATTGAAAGACATCATCATTGGCAGCACAAACCTACATATAAATCAATATTATTATAATCATTTATCATCTCTCTCTCTCTCTCTCTCTCTCTCTCTCTCTCTCTCTCACATCATCTCTATTTCCCTACATTGACCCTCCCATTCTCTCTCTAGTTCCCACTTTCCCCTTCTCTCTATCGCTGTTTCCCATGCATATATCATTCTTGTTCCAAAGTTTGAATATCAACCTAAACGTCGCATCCACTTTCTCATCACTTCTGTCACTGTCACCTCCGCTTCTCTCCTCTCGTTCTCTTCCCCTCGTTCTCTTCCTCCTTCTCTATTTTATATATCTGTCTCTCTCCTCTCAATCTGTGTGTGTCTTCTCTCATCTTGTATCTTGTTTGTTTATTTGGATTTCTCTTGGAGGACGAATTTGATTGGAAAATTGAGAAGAGTTACTGAATGATCTTGAGTCTGTCCGCTCACGTTTCTCTGGTCCTAGCAAAAACAAATCGAAAGAGCACTGAAGTATTTTGATATCGGGAATCGTTCTCGCGTCCTGCTTGCGGTCAACGCCGAAATCACAGAGCGATAGGGGCGTCTGTCCACTTTTATGGTACCGGGAGGGGGAGGGGAGGTAAACTGATAGGTTAGCAAGATCAGTGAATTTGTTCAGTTGTAGTGAACACTAATAGTATTTTCAACTTCACCATGAACCAAACATGTTTACATCTAACGCCATCCCGAACCCAACTGTATTTGACCCTAACCCTAACCCTATATCTCTGACGAAGATAATTATGTGGGACTCAAAATTGAAGTAGTCCAGATTCTGCAATCATACCCCCTTCATCGACGCCTCAGATGGCCGACATTTCTTGCACGGGTTTTTGCAGTCACGAAGGGAAAACAGATTCGATCATTGTCATGATTGTTTCTCTATAAAAAAAACGCATTCTATCTGATTAGCAATAAAGTAATTTCAAAGAAGTAACCATCGGCGTACAAAATTGTCGTTTTTTTTTGTCTGTTTGTATTTTTGTTTTGGGCGTTCCAAAACCACACCCAAATTACTCTGTAATGTGGTTTTACTTCTTTGTAATATAAATATTTTTACACTTCAATATATTACTGTGTAGTCTTAGACTCTATGAGATATTCTTATTCTAACATATTTGAAAAAGTGTGCGATTGTCTATTTTTTGGAGTAATTAGGTATAGGAAAATATTGAATTTACCCATTTCTCCGTTTTGCCTTTTTGATGAGTAGTCTTCAACTGATAATGCACATAGCAATTTTACCTAATATCTTTAACCCGGACGATGCCACGACCATCACAGTTGACCTATTGTGACCCTGACTTTTTGTAATCATTTTGAGAATAAACATAATTCTATCTCTGTAAATCTCTTTTTCTGTGACACCATAAAAATCCATTCTGAATGGGAATGAGACAGCAGTAGCATGAAGAAATAGTACGGGGTTGGATTCGAACCCACGATCTTTGGTTCGACAGGCAGACGCTTTACCGACTGCGCGAAATGCTTGCATTTCCATAATTTGATCAAACGAGTTCATTTTCAGTGGCTACCTGCCGTAGCAACGAACAGAGTTGACAAAAGACTTAACTCCGTTTCGTTCAAGATCAGCCATGCATCAGGTCTTTCGTCTTCTTTGTGCATGGCTGATCGTCAACGAAACGGTTTTAAGTCTTTTGTCAACTCTGTTCGTTGCTACGGCAGGCAGCCAGTGAAAACGAACTCGTTTGATCAAATTATGGAAATGCAAGCCTTACTTTAAACAAACAGAACTTTGTTATTCCTGGCTAATTTTTCCTGATTGAGGTGTCATTTGAACGGGCAGAAACTGAACTTTCTAGAAATGTGATTTTCCTTTTAAAATTCAGATACCTCCCGCCAAATGACTTTTTGGTTTCCTCTCTTTAAATTGCTTTTAATCACTTATGCGTGAGATATGAATCATATGTGTTGCATCAAATGAAAGAGGAGGATCTAAGCTTTCCAAATATGTGTCATTTATTAATTATAATTGTGATTAAGTTATGATAAAACATCGATAATTCTCGGTTTCATTTTTTCTAAGTAGCAGAGCCCCCTGTTGTTAATCCTCCAATCCTATTAACCACCTGCACCCAAATTAGACCAATATGAAGGGTACATTTGCCAAATATATTAATTGCACTTAAGCCAAATCTTTCGCATCTGAAATAGGCCATCTCTCAAATCGCCTTTATCGTAATCTTTTGCCCTTTTCTAATTTATTCAGAATGATTGAATACAGCTATAAAATACACTTCTACGCACAGTATTAAGAAGGACATTTAGAAGGTGTTTATCTTTAGACTAGGACACTTTTAACTTAATAACAACGAACAGAATAGATTTCTGCAGGAAAGTGAGGCATAGACGAGCCGAGACAAGTAATATAGAAACACCCTCTAAAATGCATGTGTCATTGTATCTACTCTACCACGTTTCCTCCCTTTAAGTGAACGAGCCATCATTGATCAAACTGGGTGTAATGCACATGGCTATTTCTCGCCTGCCATTCACGCTCTTTTTAGCTATCTTTATTGAATCCATCTCTCATGTATATATGGTGAAGTTGATTCAAGCAAATATTAAACATTAGGTTCTGGGCTGGAAACAAGCAAAGACAATGAAGCGGGGCGATGAGAACGTCAATACAGTTTGATAAGCGGGTGATGCCGAGACACGCGCAACTATTTGAACATGGATGTTTCGCGAGGTTTGAAAAGTATTGGTTTAACTCGCTCCGTGACATGGTTCAAATATTATCTTTGTAGCTATGTAACTCTCTTCCATTCGAACTCTCTCGCTCCCCCTTTTCTCTCTCTCTCTCTCCCTCTCTCTCTCTCTCTCTCTTTCCATCTCTGTCTATTCATCTCTCTCTGTTTTCTCTCTCTTTACTCTCAGTCTCTTTATCCCTCGTTCTCCTTCTCTCGCTCTCTTCTTTTTGATCTCTCTCCCCATTTTTCCCTTTTTTATAATGGCTTTCTCTCTATTCTACCCTCTTGATTTAATCTGTCAATTAAAAAGAAAGTTTCGATATGTTATCTTCGAGGTTTGTCATGTTTATAATAATGTCGACCTGGCGTGGAATAAAATCCTCGTAGCTATTATTGGATATAAAGAATTAAGATTATTTCTTTGGCTTTATTGGTTTTGAAAGTTCTTATATACCACAATGTCGTTGTTTTAATGGCTACGCGTTCGACCGAGAACAATTTAAACTCTATTATCTGCAGTCTTTTGTTTTTTTCAGGAGGATAGTGGGCGGCACCTTAGGGTTTGATCAGATCTGTCCTTACTATGTCTGAATATCTTATAATTATTTGTTTTCAAACCCTGTTCTTCAACCTACTTCTTTTCTTTCTTCCCAATGCAGGTCATACCTCCGCTCTATCTACTCTGACGTCGGTTAAAACACCCACCATCCCACTCGCCTGCCTTTGATTTGATTACTGCTAAGCTGAAATACCCTATTTCCTGCTCCAACCCTTCACGAAGTTCGACGGACGAGGGAGCGGATCACCGAGGGGTTCACGCTCTGCATCGATTTACCCTTGCGACAGGCTCGCGCAGGGGTCTATTATCTAATTTGGAAAGCCCGTCATAAATGGAGCTACGGTAAACGGCGAGGCGAATGCGTGCGTCGTACCTAGTTGACATTTCCACCTAATCAAGATCGTAAATCCGTACGACGCTGTCACTCGGAAACACTCTCCTCTTTCGAAGATTTTCAAGAAAAAGAGAGTTGGTTTGTTTTCGTCTTTCAAGAGAGGTTTGGCTTTCGTCTTCATCACGTGGGAAATTAAACGGAATGCAACCGGAGAAGTGCAGGGTGCAGATTATCGACTTTACTTCCCGCTACTGATTCACAGCCAGAAATCGTCGAGTTTCTCTCCCTCTTGCAAGTGTTAGTCATCGCCTGTGTGTTTTGGCGGGAATTAATTCTATCCGGTTTAGGGAGTAAATTCTGTCGTCTGCGTTAGATGTGAACGTGTTATACGTGGTGATACTGCGCTCCGATTACTATCGCGACGTACATCGATTGAGAACTGCGATGTGAGGAGATCGTCTGCTTGATACAAATTCTATTCATTTCTTCCCGCGTTAGCAGTTTAGTGTTATTTGAAAGTGTTAACGGCAGTTCCTGTGTCTCCGGTTACGAGGCAAAAACAACAACCGAGCGGAAGGCATTCTAAGCGGCGACACTTCAGGCGATATTAAAAAGTGTCGAATTTCAGTCTGGATTGTAAATCCCAGATATAAGATGCCTCTATTTTAACATACGAAATCCCTTTCTTCTGGCAATCTTTTTTCAAGAATATTCACTGTTTGAATGTTATGTACGAATCGAGTATGATATTTAGTAGGAGCATTTATGATGAGTGACAGCGAGCAACAATCATAAACTGATGAAAACACTCACAACACGTGCATAGTGAGAAGGAAACTTTGATATTTGCATCAAGTAAACATGGATCGAATCGATTTCAATTTTCGCGAATCGATAACTGTATTCCACGCAGCTTTCACTTGGGTTTAGTATATGGACACCTACTACACGTTGTATGACATTTTGTGAGAACGTATTTATGGATATTGTGTTTAAAATATGCTGAAGTAAATACGTCCTTTCACATTTCCGTTTTTCTGAGCGATTGGTGAGCAGTCCATGTTGCAGCTGCACGTTGTATTTACGAGGAGTGTTAACGACCGCTATTATCTGATTTCAATTACGGAAGCGTGCCTCAAGAGTGAGTGAGAGCTCCTGACACGAATTAGGCTAATGACCGAGTGATCGCAGATGTTTATACCCAAACGGTAAACGAGTGCTTATCCAGTCACATCAATACCCCCCCCCACTCTTCCTTGCTGTTCTCACCAGCCTGTGATGTGTATACACAGGGTGTACTTTTCACGATTATGGCACAATAAGAAGCTGGATTTCATGCAGTTTAGCATTCGATGCTAAGTAACGTGGTAGTTATTGTGTTGTGGCGACGAATTGAGTTTCTTCTGGAGAGGAGAGTTGTGTTACCTGATAAATCATTGCCCCCTGTCTCTGCGGTGGGAAAGCGGATATTGCCGAGCGCGAAAGGGACATATCCATCACAGAATCGACAGCGATACAGTAACCAGATTGTCTAAGCTTGGAAAATATTATGAGAAACACAGTGAGGAAGTGTCAGAAAGAAGTGAAGGTAGATTTGTAACACTAGTGTATGATTTTGTCGTCTGTGATTCGATCAGAAGAGATCAATTCTGTTTTGCAAACGAGTGTGTTTCATTTGAATACGAAGACTGAATTAATAAGATGGGTTCGGTAAGGAAATCACCAAAGCATTCAGGAAGTAGTCCTGAGCACGCGATTCCCAGCGGTAACGTACCCATCTTTTTACCCGAGTGTGGCCGTCTGTCCCTTATCCTCTTAGGTGTTGCCTTCATCCTTGCCTCGCTCATATCCATCGGGGTATTCACCGATCTCTATAATGTGTTCCGATGGTGGCCCTACGGTGCTGTCTGTTTGATAGGTTTCGTCGTCGGAGCGGTGATCGTCGGCCTCGGCTGCCGATGTTGGTTGAATGAACCAATCATCACAGCATCGGTCCAGATGAAGATGCTGCAAGAACTCGATCGCGCCGAGCAGGAGGCCAAACTAAAGAAGCGGGATTCCATCAGGAGGATATACCACAAGATGTCGCCGCTCAGGGGGAGCGACCGACGCGGACAGACCAGTAGTGTCTCGGCCGAAGCTGAGGTATGACATACAACAGGTCACCGATCGAACGATGGCGATTTGGACTTAATTGTCACGTCATCGACCTCCATGGCCACAAACAATTGTCGATCGGTGATCGTCTTGATAGAACAACCGCCTGATCGCTCGTGCGCCATATACCACCCGCTGAATAATGCAGCTTCGTGATAGCTACAGCGGTACTGTTGTTGCGTCAGGCAGGGACATCACAAGAACGTCAGGGATAATCTCGAGACCGCCAGGGATATCCGGGTAAAAGCTATGAAGCCTTTATCCTGGTCGTGATGTAGTGGATTAAGCGTGGTGCTATGGATTTGAGGATCCTGGTTTGAAACTCCTGATACGGCGCCGAAGGGAAATGGATACATGGCTAAGTGAAGACCTATACGGTCACGCCTACGTGTCGTTGTCTACACTCTCATGGTGTCCAGGTACAAGGCTCACTCTTCAAGGAATGGACATATTGCACAGAGGTGTGGATCGGAGAACATCTCCTAGAATTCTGAAGATTATTATAATGTTTGTCTAAAGCACACAAAATTCGTCAAAGTGATAAGGCATCATCGATGTAAACACCGAGTAAAATTTAGTGAAAGGCACTATAAATTAAAACATTCTTTCATTAACTAGAGAAACGTTTATAGCGTCTTGAGGGGGGTACGCTTACAGTTCATGAAGATCTCTGTTCGAAGATTGTAAGATGGTTTGTAATGGCATTCCACTATCCGTCCTGGCAATAGGGTGGGAAAGAAACCAATAATAAACATGTATAGCCTTAACGACGAACAGTTAGTCAATATATGCACTGTTCTTTACCGATTAATCAACATCCATTTCTTTAATAGCTGTTTTTTATAATGCTAATTGAAGTATGAACCACAGTGGTTTTAAACCTGCAAGAGTCATTACTAATCTTCTAGATAATATTGGAGACATAAATAGGGTAAAACATGATTCATAAAGGTTAGAATAATCTAGACCGCTGTTAAAAAATAATAACGATAGGCAAAACTTGCTGCTACCATGATTTTGCAAGACTATTTGTTTCCAACCCTCTGCCAAGGCTGATTCGTGAATGTCTCAGAAATGTGATAATACAATCATAGGCTTCTAGAATATAGTTTCATGCATGTGCATTTACACCCCAAATAGGATTGTCAGATTTTTTAGAAAAACATGTTAAACAACGGAACTTCCGAAACAGCTGATATTTCATATCCGTCGGAAGTATCAGATGTATTTGTCTTCATAATTAACTATGTGGGGGTATTTTTTTCTCGGAAAATTCAGGGATCCATCGACTAAAATTTCCCAATTCTGTTCACAGTATAAACTCTTCTCTGTTGTAAAATGGATGGAAATCGTTCAAGTTGGTAACGTGGACATACCAAATAATATGTGTTCTTGTGGTTTTCATTTAATATTAATATTCATGAAACTAGCCTTGGGCGAATTTGATGCTGAAATCGTGTCTTACACAAAAGGGAAGAAAAGGAAAACGGGAGAATGGTGGTGGGTTTTGAATTTGAAAGTGCCATTAGCATTTTCTAGTTTAAGAAGTAGAAATGATTGGATGATTCTTAAATCCATTCTTTGCTGCTCCAGCATTCATTTTGAAAACGTGTTGACTATAAAAAAAATAGTTTTCAAGTGCGTTGAAAGAGAAATGTGCATAATTATGCAGTATTTTGACACATTTCTATTGATGATTATTCTGTTGATTGTCTTGATAATCGAAACAGCATGGTTGATTTAATCAATACCCCCCCCCCTCCTCCACACACACACAATTTAGATAACACTTTAAACCCTTCAGTTAGATATTTGTACATCAATTCAAACTGCATTTCCTTTTCAACGGATACATTAATCAATCTTGCACTTTCTGACAACAGAAAAGAGATTAAAATGTACAACATAAATGTATCGTTCCATTTCGATATCATGCAACTGGCTGTTTTTGTATATTCAAAGCTGTCTCATCAAATGAAATCTGTGAAATGTATTTGTAAACGTTGTGGCGCCAGAAAGGGTAGTTTACAAAAGAAACTCGATCATTGTGGATGTAGAAGTGCAGATTTGGTATAAGGAGGGATTAAAACCACATTAGTGATGTTTTCATACAATACCTTCACGTTTTACACCGACTGCTATTTGCAGCGGTGCCCAACTTTAATATGTTGGCATAAAAAATACAAACACCTTTGCATTTTTCACACTAATACGAAAGAGAAAGGTTTTATATTTGAACTTTAGAGGGCGTAATATTATGGCATCAGATAAGAGGTCTTGGCACGGGGTTACGCGTTTTTCTGAAGGTTGTTATTTTTTTCATTTCTTTTTCGGAATTGTGAACCTATTGTTTTATTTATGGAATTATGAAGCCATAATCATCTCTGGAATTACGAACCCTGTTACAATTTTCGAGACTGCTAACCCTACTACATTTTCGGAATTATGAACTTTTTTTTAATTTTCGGAATTACGAACCATCTGAGTATAAATAACTTTCGGAAATATGAAGCTTCGGGTAAAAGAAAACGAGCCTTCGGAATTATGAACCTTCTGGAAAACGATAAGTAACCTCCAATCTGTAACCTATTTTCTGTACATAATGTATTGAAATGTATATAGGTGACCCGGCACCACAAAACCAACAAAAAGTCGCAACCAGCGATTCTCCGTAATCAGCTAAAATGTCAATTTAGGTGAAAAAAATAGATTTTTGTTTTTTTGCATTTTCTGAAAGAGTGGTCTTTTCTGTACCTAGTATCAAAATTTGGAAGTCTAAAACATAGTAGAAGATGTGTTTTAAACGGTTTTTCTAGACCAGTTTTTTTCGCACAGCCTTCGGTCTCTTCCAAAATTTGATCACTTTTCCCGAGCGAAATTATCGTAGTCCGGAAATGGTCGGTCGTTGCTAACGGGTCGTGCTAGGCGGGCTGTGATTGGTCCATTATAGCAATCAGTGCGGCGCGCCAGTGTATCCGCTTTCACATCCGAGTTCCAGATTTGCGTTCGTTCTCCGTTAACGACTTCGACTAGCTTGATTGTACATCACATATCCAGAATTTGTTGATCAAGAGTAGACCTAAGAACATTATTATATTTTATACATTTGAGAGTGACAAGTTGCGAAAAAGTCTACAACGTCGTTACAATGCCAGGTTTTGTACGTGAGCAGAGCCGTGGGATGGTACCGGGGTGCACCAACGCAGATGCCCGGGTAGCTCGGGCGGTCAACGAAGCGATGATGCGGGGGCTAGCTGCGGGGGATCAGGCCAACCTTACAGCTTTGCTTACTGAACACTTCGGGCAAGACAGCGACGAGAGAATTCCTGATAATGTGGTTACAAATAATTGCCCAGATGTATACAAAACAAGATAGGTGACAAGCAGTGTTATGTAAGGGGGAACAAAAAGACTCCGGGTCCACCATGAATAGGCATTGTCTAGTGCAGGTGTCTCGGCACTATGTTGCAGTTCACTTAATCTGTCCAATTACAACTCTATACATTTACAACATAATAACTTTTGAAAGACTTAAGTCCACACATTGAAACCTCAGAAACATAATGAACAGACTATGTTTGACCATCAGGCCAAATTTCAGCCTAATCTGAAAATCTCTTCATAGTGGTTGCTATGGCCTTTTGATTCACCCTTCTATTGATTTCCCTGTGGTTTGCTTGCTCCGCATGCTTGAATAGCCCCAAACTTTAAAGCTCTCTTTCTCACAATTTAATACCAGTAACCTCCCTCATCAGCTCTTTTCATTCACTAAATTGAAAGGGTTAGGAAGCTTCAATTTGGACAAGTAATATACCATTTTAATGAGGAGAACTTCTTCTTTCATAATCAGATGAAATCAGGAAAATAATTTTTTGCGACTTTTTGGTGGTTTTGTGGTGCCGGGTCACATAGGAAACACCCATGATGCCACATGCAAACCCAGTCCGTTCTTTTCCGTTTTTCAGTGTATATATCATGGTATAATAATAATAATAGCTCACATTTATAATGCGCCTAATACTACGTTTCTAGGCGCGGAACATATTATTACCCCGGTCATCGGATTCAGGCTTACCCGCACACAAGGTATGCACATTCTCCACTCCCTGGGGAGCATTCCAGCCAGTCGCCATTTTACAAGCGCCACTTGCTAATCAAACCACATTAGCTTTTGCATCCTACCGGGTACCCATTTTAACACCTGGGTGGAGAGTGGCAAATGTAGACACGGGGAGTAATGGAAATGTCAAAAAGGATTCTCAGAAAGAGTTTAAAATTCTGTATGCTTTTATTTTTATATCGTTGTTCTTTTTTTTTCTTTCCTCGTTTATGTTGTTGATTTTCTAGAAACACTTCCCACATACATGTACGTGTACTTGTGTCTCGTATTGACTGAAACTAAAGGGCATAGGTAATGTCCAGAGGTACAAGCGTTGCATGGAAAATAAGAAAATCATTTGTTGAAATTACAAAAATCGATTTCAAAGTACAATTGTTGATGTAAAGTAATTACTTTTGTATAAGCCTGCAAAAGAGTGGTTGCCTCTGGCAATCGGTTTGTAATATCGCAATGATCACTCGGTACAGTCTGAAGGAGGTCTAGAAAGTTTAATTTTCCAGATTGCCTACCCAGTTTTTCCCCTTCGGCAAAATGGCAACATTTGATCGCAAACTCGCTGGCAATTTAATTGCAAACAATATTTGAACCCCTCTGTCCTATGAATTTATTTGGGGATAAGACAATTGGGTGTTGCTCACTATCCTTCCTATGTTACGCCCACTTGAGGGTCATTTACACAACTGTCCAAATTTTGCGATTTTCTCGAGATCACGCTTTTTGACTCGTGGTGTAAAAGAGACTTTTATGATTTCTTTCCTTATTTGATGTATTTCATACGAGTTAAGATACATGTCTATGATAATCGAGAGGAGTAGGCGAAATCGCCCAATAAACTTTTTGAAGCGACTAAAAGAACGGTTGAATGGCGTTTTTATTTTGTATTCCATACATCTGTAATTAAGATGAATTGCTAAAAAAAGGCTATTAGGCTATTATTATTATTATTATTATTATTATATACATATACACATACATGCATAAACACAGCCTGGAAATTCTCTTCGTGTAGTTGAAATGTTAACATATTTTTTTGTTTATGACGCAGACCTATTGTAATACAAAACATACATAGAATAGTGCATGATACATTGAAACTCTGTGAATATTTTTATAGTGCAGGGTTGCATGGCTCATGTTCAAACAAAGGTCATAATTCAACATTAATTTGTTCGAAAAGTGTTATTTCTTACACCTAGACAATGGCATGGCAAAATATCTGCTAAACATTATAACTGTTATACAAAAGAGCATTGTAGTATTGAATTCATCTTTTCACATTTGAACATTTACATTTTCATGTTTTGTAAATCATGTCTTAGAATGTGGTAAAACAATTCCTAAAAGTTTGAGGACAAATTATAAATTGTCACTCAATGGAAGTAAAAACAATGAGCAATTTGACTTGAATAACTAACAGTTTACGGTTCTGAACTCTAGTATGACAATTGTGTATCGATCCTCTCTCTACCCAGATGTAGAAATGTATACCTGGTATAGCGCCACCCTCGTTGTGAATTGAAGTAGCACGTGCAACTGTGTAAAATGGCGACAGGCTGGAAGTCTCCCCCTTCTGCATGTATTAATTGGGTAGTGTGCATTACAAGCACCAAGCTGATTCGTATTGGCTACAGTGCCACGATGTTACTTGAATTGAATTGAATTGATTTATCGTCCGTTAAAAAATGAAAATTCGTTGCTCACTGGTTTTTACAAACAAAGTACACAATTAATCTATACAATTATAAAGGGGTAATAAGTTCGATTGTTCATTTCATTTTCATTTAGTATTAAATACTATTATTCTTTACTATTTTTTTGGAGGGGGAGGGGAATTCAATATTGTCTTAATTCCCACGCAGCAGTAAAAATTTGAAAAGAAGTTAAGTCGAGGACTCAGGATAATTGTTTTGTAGCTTTTACCAGGACATTTCCGGCGATCCTACTTTGCCTAAATTGTGTAAGATATGGTTCAGTGATAATTTTTTCTTTTTCCCTCCTCTATAATTTTTTCTGTCCCTTTACCTTTTGGGAAATTCCTTTTCTTCGCCTAGTATCTCACCAATCCGTTTCCTGTTTACATAAATATTAGCAAAAGGCTGGAATCATATTTGAATTAAGCCTATCAATAATAATTGTATACAATATTATTATTATTTTCATTATTATTACTATTATTATTATTATTATTATAAGTAGTAGTAGTAGTAGTAGTAGTAGTAGTAGTAGTAGTAGAAGTAGTAGTAGTAGTAGGAATATTAATAGTAATAGTAGTAGTATCATTATTTTCATTATTATTATTATCATAATTATCGTTATTAGTATTATTGTATTATTATCATCATTATTGTTATAATTATTATCATGATCATTACAAACATCATCATTATCATTATTACTAGTATTATTTATTATCATTCTTTGTAGTACATTTAGTAGTTGTATTTGTAGTAGTAGTAGTAGTAGTAGTAGCAGTAGTAGTAGTAGTAGTAGTAGCAGGGGCGGATCTAGGGGGTGTTTCGGCGGTTTAACCCCCCCCCCCCCCCCTTGGGCGGCCAAGTAAAGAAAAACACAATGTAAAACAGTAAAACGGCGCGATTTTTGGATTTTTGTTTTGGTCAACCTCCCATCCCCCCCCCCCCTTGGCGAAAAGCTAGATCCGCCCTTGAGTAGTAGTAGTAGTAGTAGTAGTAGTAGTAGTAGTATATAAAGAACACGGAGTATTCGATGCATATAATCCCATATGTTTTATACTTCTCCACAACAACTTACCGAGGCACACAAACTAACCAAAATTAACTTGAAGTCATTTTGGCTTTCCCACTATCATATCAACCATGTCAGAAACACTTCTCATCGATTAGGATATCCAATCCGTTTGGGAATTAAATTGTACTAGAAAAAAAAATCACCGGCTAAAAGGAGAAAGATCTTTTAAAATAGCTTTAGCGTATCGCCTTCACGACCTATGAATAATGGATGGTTATGGACCACCGTCTAAATTGTGTTTCAGAGAAAAGAAAAGCAAAAATAACGACGTCGTCATGGTAACAAGTGGATGCTGACGGGAGCAATAAAATCAAGGGATTATATCAGAATATTGGACGCTTCGGCTCCTGACACTAAACATGTATAAAGTGTCTGTATGAAGACCATAAGTTATGCCTTCCGTTCAAAAAATTGTCTATTTTTTCATAACCGAAAACCGTCGTGCACTTTAGAATCCTGAAAAAATTGTTACATGGTAACTTGATAGGATAATGTTTACTGACTGGTTTAAGAAACATACTCACCCTACATGTTCGTTTGATTCATGGGCATCATATATATACAAACATGTCAGGATAGGGGTGCGGTACGGTGTAGAAAGACATTGATCATAATCATGTTCACCAACTGCATTGTAAAGGTATGTATTGATGCCTTTATTTTCATGTTTGTCATCGTCAATCGGGGAGGAGGTTAACAACATTCATATCATAAACATGTTACTTGCCTCCAAGATAAGGATATTATGAACGCTTCATCACATCATATAAGAGCGGATGTGTATTCATGGGGAGCAGGCACGTAGCCAGAGTTCGATGTTGGGGGGGGGGGGGGCACCTACATGTAATCGATCGAGGTAAAAAAAAAAAAAAGGGTCTAAAAAAGTTCAACCGATCTTGGAAAATGTTAGGGGGCACGTGCCCCCCCCCCCCCCTCCCCCCCCCCCCCGTGGCTACATGCCTGCTGGGGAGCAAATGTGTATGGATTGAATATATTCCAATTAAATACACCCAAACTGGGTTTAATTCATTCATGATTACCGATGAATCGTAATTCACACATTTGGAAAACAAGTCTTCGGTGAGGCTATCTTACCTATTCTTACGGGAGAAAAATACTTGTCACATCTCAAGTTTTTAATATTTCACTTTACGTAGAAAAGAGTGGAACAGTACCTTAAAACTGATTGCACCTTTAATTCGTGACCACCACCATCGCCAAACAACTGCAACGAAATCTGACGTTTTTTTTTTGAGGGGTGAGATGGGGGCCTTAGCAAATATTTCCATGATATCGCATTTCCTGTACCGTTTCAACTGTATGAATCTAGTAGTACAGAAATTGATTTGGAATGAACAGGAATGTGACAGAGCAGCGGCATGGATCTTGTATTTAATGTTGCGACGAGAGTGGACTAGATCATGCAGGAATGAGCGGAGACGAACAGACAGTGGCGTAGTGTGACCCCAGGTATTGATGGGGCTACTCACATTACGCAGGGGCACGTGGCATAGAGGGCACCGATCATACTCAGAAGTAATGAAATGGGAGAAGGCTCTGATTAAAGGGATCCGGTAACTTTGTCTCAGATTCTGAAACGAAATCCTGGATTTAGCTCATGCTGCAATGATAATTATAAACCTTTAGGTCAGTCAGGAACCCCATGATTTTTTACAAGCCACTCGCCTGTCTGATTATCAAGATATTTGTGATTGGAAATCGAAACTAAACTTTGCCTAACGGTTTTCGTAACACTACAGTCTATTGGGGGAAAAAAGTATGGTAAAACGGGTCACTCAAAGATTTTTCCTTTTTTTGAGGCACTTCTTGATCATTTTGAAGTGCGATTTTTTTTAGGGCTTCAATATTACACCATTTTACCTACACTGCTAACACATAGGGCCCTGCATCTCAAATTTAACATCGTTAAACGTTTACTTTAAGCTGAGGGTGCCGGCGGTTTGTATCCTCTTCTTTTGTCTTTTGTCCCTATTTCCCCTATTTTGGGGGTTACAAGAATATAGTTTAACTTCGTTGGGGGTGGTTGACGTGCCCCTGTACCCAGTTTAGCTACGTCACTGTAGACAGGGCACACTATGACTCCACGCAAAGCCTTCAACGGTGGGCCCGGAAAGGATCAGGTTTTTGCACATGAATTGAGATTACAGCCAGCTTCTATTTTGAGTACGGTATAAGCTCCATGTGATATGATGGTCCACATTCCTTTGATCCTTTCCAATTCCAGCAAGGTCTTTCTAG
The DNA here is from genome assembly GCA_035222895.1 of Strongylocentrotus droebachiensis. Taxonomy (NCBI): domain Eukaryota; kingdom Metazoa; phylum Echinodermata; class Echinoidea; order Camarodonta; family Strongylocentrotidae; genus Strongylocentrotus; species Strongylocentrotus droebachiensis. The sequence goes on from JAVYIG010001317.1 coordinate 176,223, forward strand.
ACCCTCCTAGAAGATCTATGTTCTCCTTCTCTCTCTCTCTCTCTCTCTTCTCTCTCTCTCTCTCTTCTCTCTCTCTCTCTCTCTCGTCCCCATTCCCCACCCCCTAATTACCCCCCCTCTCTCTCTCTCTCTCTCTCTCTCTCATTCTCTATCTGAGTTTATATACCTTTCATATTCTGTCTCTCTCGCTTCTCTCTGTATCATGTTTATATCATCTCTTTCTCATAAAACGTCTCTCTCTCTCTTTCTCTCTCTCTCTCTCAACACACACACACACATACTCACCCGTCACCCTTGTCTGACATGTTATTTCCTATCTAATCTAGATATGAACTCACAGGGCTGGGGCAAAGCAAGGCAAACCATCCTCATCACAAGGAAGCATTTAGGTTAATTCCAAACCGTAACCTTAACGCTTATTTCGTCAACTCTGGTTTCAGTTCATGATGTTATGATGATGAGAGAAAATGGTCCTAAGATAGTGACTTCAATGCTAAACGTACAATTAAAGATTTACTGAAACTTTGAGTGAAAAACAAACGATTATTCATGATAAAAGTTGGAGAAAAAAATGATTTGAACGATTCCCAAACTCTCTCAAACCTTTATAATTATATTAAATTTTAGGTTAATGCAAATCGTCACAAAGCAATGAATTAACTTTATATATCACTCCAAACATTTAAGTGTTGGAAGATTTTTTAAAGCCTGTTTTATGTCTTATTTGTATGGGAAAACGGTTAGGATGATTCAAAAATTGGCGGGTTGGGAGTAATAACTGTTAGAGGGAGTTACACATTGACGCCTTCAAAGAAAACCATAAATATCTTTCTGGTAGATAATTGTTTCAGGATTTTTTTGCATGTTAGAGGGTTAGTACAGTAAATGAATATAATAAGTAACATTTCAAACAAAACTTGGCAGGTTTTTTTATCATCAACCTTCAACAATGTCACCGATTAACTTTAAGTCTAACTAAGAGGATTGAGTCATATTTGTATGTGTACAGTACCAATATCAATATAGAGACAAAGTTATATCAATAATATCTTTCGGGGAAACTTGATCGGGATCAATGCCGTTCTTCCTAAGAGCCTGCAGCTATATAAATAACGATGTTCATACTTGAAATAATAATCGTATTGACTAGTAACCTAATTGAAACAAAACACCTCCTTTCCTGTTACCAAGTGGTTTTGGTTGAGAGGCAATGTAAACAGAAACAGTAACAACCAAACCTGATATTCACCATGTATACCTAGGAGTGCGGATACATTTTCCACACTTTTGACATTTCTTTATGATTGTAATGAAAATATTATCTTAAATAATTTACACATATTTTTAATTTGTGTGCTGCCTTTTAACTCATAATCTAAGAGTACATAGGGATATTTGTTGTTATTTATTAACTTTTATAAGATGATGAAGCGGATCTTAATCAAATGATTGGTTGAGAGCGTACACATGACCAAGCATTTATTTTGCCTAACACGTGATTGTACTTATGGCCAGACCGGTCATTAGTAAAATCATGTTATAAAACACCATTTCATAAAACAAATAAAACATCATCATATAAAACAAATAATTCACATCATTGTGTTCGGGCATTAGTAAAATTACCCACACTCTGTACCTTCAAAACAGTCCAAACACACTCGGCTATCGCTTCGGGCGTGTTAGACTGTTACAAAGGTACCTTGTGTGGGTAATTCTTACTAATGCCCTCACTGCTGTGTATGTATATTTTTACATGGGCATAACCTCTCTTGTATCGAAGGACATATATATACATATTATATTATAATGTAATATACTACAAAATGCATCACACTTTGTAATCATTCAATACATTTTTTGGGGGGAATGGGTACCGAGGTCGATGGGTCACCCAAGTCGCATTCCTAGAGTACTTTCTGATAGATATTGGTATTATAGGTGACGTTTAAATCACGACACTACCCCATCCCCTCACTTTCAACAAAAACGACGTTCCTAATCGTGTGCTCTTTGAAATTGTCATACCATATATTTATTTATATTCAACTTATTTCATTTATGCATGCCAAAATACCCTCCCATATTCAAGTTATATTTTCTCTGTATAAACCCGGGGAACCAATACTGCAAACACGGTGCTTAACTTGGTTGTTGAAGAGCGCCTGTTGACACGATTAAAACGAAATTTACTATATACGTCACGTGACTAGAAAATAGAGACGTCCAATCGGAACTCTGTTATACCTGCGCATATACTGATGGAATTTGATTTGGGTGCACGCCGTGGACTTTTTCAATTTGCTTAGTAAATCGAGCTCCGCCATTCTCTACCCGGCCTGCTCGGGTAAATGTTGATCTATCGCTCTAACCTATTTCATTGGGTGAAAGCTGAGGACATATTCTCACTCCAAGATCTCGATCTCTCGTCATTCTGATTTCAATTATGCCAGCATGCCAGCATACTGTGATGCGTTTCTGTTTTTTTTAAACCAAATGAAGACAGAGATGTTTCCTACATAAATTTGCTCCGGTGTCATTGCTCCGTTATGTATATCGTCACATCCACAGGTTTCGGTTTAGAATTGCAATTTTGTTTCATGTAAGGTGTTGTTAAGGATTAGAGTTGGGTATGACATAGTGTTGGGTCCAGGAATGAAGTCAATAATTGGAACGATGTTGACAATTAATTTGTGAGGATTTGGGAAGGAGCATGGCTGTATCGTACAAAAGGCCGAGATCCCAATCAAATTACGATACGTGAGCTTGCATTAATGTTTCCTACTACGCGTATAACCGCCCATTAGAAAGTGCAAATGACCGGTAATTCGCGTTTTCCAATGAAAAGCCGGTTAAACCTCTAAATAATTATGTCAGTCGATTTACCCTTGATATATTGGATTTGGGACGGGGCAGCTTATTGAACGACAACGTTCGTCACCACAAGTATATAACAAAAATACATTATGATACACATCATAATGTTATTGCTCTGTCCATCACCATCGCCTTCCAAACAATCTAAACAGTGCTGTACCAAAAAGACATCTCGAGTGGATAGTTCTATTCCCTTTGAGAGAGAGAGAGAGAAAGAGAGAGAGAGAGAGAGAGAGAGAGAGAGAGAAAGAGAGATAGAGGGAGAGAGAGAGAGAGAGAAAGAGAGATAGAGGAGAGAGAGAGAGAAAAAAGGGGGAGTGGTGGGGATAAGAGAGAGAGAGGGAGAGAGAGAGAGAGTGTTAGATCGTAATTTCATGTTTTCTTCCTTCGTCTTTTTCTAGAGGGAGTTGAGAAAGGCTTCCTAATCTGATGTTTTGTCACTGAGTCTATTTACTATACCTCTACTGCTATCCGAACGTTGTTCGTTGTTTCTTCACTTTGAAGGTGTGATGTCTGCAATATAAACTGTGACTACAACTAATCACAAAAGGCGTGTATCCGCAATACTGTGGTAAAATGACGATTTTTTTTCCCCTTCACCGCATATTCTCAGCTGCAGTTTAAAGGTAAAGACCAGTTCTGGTCATACGATTGCATTGTGAAAGAAACGTTGTGGAATCGATCAGAAAAGGTTGATCATCTAGCATATAAGTATTGGTGTGTACTGCAAGGTTCTGGAATCATCAAAATGATAAGAAATTTGGCCCAGTCTTGGTAAAATTACAAGCACTGCACACAGAGTGATGTATATGGGACTACCCTATATCTATCCATTTCGGATAGATATAATAATAATTACCAAATTTATCAATTAGTAGGCGGTTTCCCGGCAAAAGTTTTATCATCACGTACAGGTGTATTAGTCAAAACATATTCTTTCAAATGATTGGTAATGAGAGCTTCCATTCCATTTTTTGAGAGGGGGGGCTCTTCCAAAACTGGTCTTTACCTTTAAAAAATGCAATAAATATATATTCTGCTACTATTCAAAACGTGTGCAATTTATCTAAGACGAGGTAATTCGAACACTAATTTCGAAACACCAACGATTTCCCCCCTGTTTTTGTTGTGTTCTTCTTCAAGTTATCTGTCATTTACCTACAATTAATTTCCATAATATTTATAGTGTTATTATGCAATTATTTCTTAAATTAACATGGTTTCTGAACAGCCGCACATGCACGGGCTAGTTAACATTTTTATAAACAGTTAACATCTCAAATTCGATTTCTCCGAATATTTCAAATGACTTTTACAGAGTCTTGATCGAAGAGTAGTCCATGGCGATGGCTAAACAAAAGTTTAGCTTTTAAAAATTCCAATTCATCCAAATCTATATATCAAAAAAAGTAAATCTAATTTTAAAGGAATACAAATCCTAAGAGAAGAGGCGTAAATATTCACTTCTGAAAGATAAACGCCTATAAACTAAAACAACAACTTAGAAAAACGCAAATGTACTGTTATAAACCCCATGTTTCTTAGAATTTCTTTGGAAAATTTAATAGATGTCTGAGACCCCGAACATTGAACCAGATGGAGATGCAGTGGAAATCGTCCCATCGATGAAAGAATGAAGTTCCCCAATGAACTTTCATTCTGATATTTAACAAGATGGTTATAATGTGATTGAGATCGACTTTTTAAAAATCGAATTATTCCGCTAGGCTTACACAAATTGCTCCGTGCCGGCTTGGGACGCTGCTGTTTCTTGCGCAAACAAACGTTGTAGTTATAGGAAATGGGCAAAATTATTGAGGGCCTAAGGATATAGGAAATATAAATGAGAGAAAAGAGATGAAGAGAGATCGGAGAGATGGGGAGAGAGAGAGGGCGAGAGAGAGAGAGAGAGAGAGGGGAGAGAGAGAGAGAGAGAGAGGGTGGGGGAAGAGAGAGAGAGAGAGAGAGAGAGAGGGGGGGGGGGAGTTTAAAATTAGAGGAACGAATATAAAGAGGAATGGAGAAAGAAAGAGACAATAGACAAGCTGGTATCGGACGGGTTTCGGAATGGATCTGGGGATTTAAGTGTGTATATGCGATAGACCACTTACACCCCCCTTCTCCCACTCTCACAAAAATAAATAAAATGGACTTTAGAAGAAGAACAAAATTGGTAAACGAATACCATCAAAGACATATATGGATTTTGAAATGTGCTGTTCAGCGAATTTCACCAATTTCCACCAATTTGCCTTGATTTTGTTTGAATCGACAGGTCCAACAGGGGGCAGTATTCAAAGAACCAAATAACTGCATCACAAGAAAATCAGTAACGCTTCATGTCAATTTCAATGCACATGCTACCTACGTATGACCCTCTCAAACAAACAAAGATTCCTTATTCCAAAAATTATTCATAACAAACACATATATTTTGTTTACTCTTAATACTGTTTAGTTTAAATTGATTACAAACATCGAACTTCCTTCAATTTATTGCGTGTACCGTAGCAATATTGCGAGTTAATTTCATCAATATCTATACACTGTACTTCAAAATGAAATTGGTGATATCGCCAGAGAATTTGATCTATTTAAAAGGGATCGTTGTACTTTCTCCATCGAAGCCCCAGAGATATAAAACACACACACTACGTAAAACCTATAGGGACACGACGTGATACAACTTGATATTTATGGGACAAATATAGGTTAATTCATGTTTTCCCTATAATAACATTATATATTGAGAAAGCAGGCTCTCTCCTAAAGTGGAAGTCCACCTTTCTATAGATGGTTTTAAAGTATGAAATTAAGAGAAAAAGATCAGTGAAAAGTTTGAGCAAAATCTGAGTAGAAATAAGAATTATGGTTTTTAAGTTGCAATCCATCTAACAAAAATATCTTTGACGTATCTTGAAGAGTTCCCTTCCATTTACTACATGTATGTACACAAAATAAAACACTTTTTTATTTCTCTGAAGAATATTTGTTATCATAAAGCACCAAATCTCTGCAAATATATTTATACATACCCCTTTGTAAAACAATTATTTTTTCTTCATTAATAGCCAAGTCAATAAATATAGTATGCCTGGGTACGGGGTGACTAAATCTGTTCAAGATGTCAGTATAAAGCATTATGGTATGTTCAGTTTGGACTTCAAGTTAATAACTCTATTTGGTTGGAATAAATGAGGTGCACAAACAATTTTTGTTTTAGTTCGGATTATGGTTGTCTAAAATACTGCTAAAGATACAATCAACTATGATAATGCTCTGCAAAGGAATGAGAGGGCGACAAACAGAGTCGCTCTCAGTCTGTATCAAGTCATTAGATTTTTCTTCAACAATTTGAGGCTATGATGATATTTAGATATCAACTAGAAAAAAATTGAGCATGCTTGTCCCCTACATACACACACATTAGGAGTCATTGCCATATAGATTAGTTGAATACAAAGTCCTTTAAAGTGTACTTACAATATTATTGGAACATGGTGAACTTCAGCAAGATTAGATAATTCTCTGACACCACACGAACGTAACAATTAGAACTTTCAGATGAAAATAGGACCAGCATGACTTTTAAACCATGGAGAATCCTTTTACTTACAATATTGTCAAGAAAATTGAGGTTACTACAGTCTACAGGTGTAGTACAGGCCTAATCAAAATAATATCTAGTTTTTATTTTTATCGACCCTTCCTCCACCCATTTTATGCCAGTCTAAATGGTATTGTTATTTGATAGTTTTCTTCTGAAATTAAATCAATGAAAATCTGAGGCGGTACACGGAGATAAGGGGGTCAACACAAATCATGAACACAATGGTCAATGCAATGTCACCTTGTTTTTAGCTTTTGTGGTGCATGTACTAATTAAATCTGAATACACAACATTTGTGTTGAAATTGACCGAACGGCATTTCTGTACAGATCTACATGATCAAACAATATGGAATATCTTCCTTATCATTTACGAAAAACCCAGACTAGAAACTATAAATCAATCTTACTTGTTTGGCTTTATCTGGAAATTTGGATGGAGTGGGGATTTCCACTAACTCTACAATCCGTGTAACACAGCAGGAAATAACAACAGGCGTCTTCAGATATTTGCGGAAGTTTTGACGGAAATTTTGAATGACTTTCGGTTTCGTTCAAATACATCTTTTCAATATTTGTAACGAAATTGTTTTCTTGGGTTTTTACCACCATTTCCTGCTACTACAGATCGAATGTTGAGGTTATATCTATTTCTCTTTTAGTTTAGTCCAAAATGTTTGTCACCATATTGCTTTAAATAGCATCACGTTTATTTAACACTTTTCTAGCTTATCAATAGAGCTAGTGGAGTGTTTCAGTCAGTTACTCGCTAAAGGTCCTACTCCAGCATACAGAAAAGTTAAACTCTCATTGTTCCTGCCTTGATTTAATAAGTGCAGAATTTACATCTTCTATTGTAGTTCTTTCCTATTGGGACACGGGCTGGTAAGAATGGCATTTGATATCCGGCGAGGTCTTCTACCATTGGTCTTAAGTTGTTATCTTCTGTCCTTCTCTATCCCTATTTTAGCTGGAGATGCTTTGGGGGGCTCTTATCATGATTATAGGAGATGTTATGAGGATCCTCTGCGGAAGACAGCTCAGTGCCAGAGAAGAGGACTTGACCTGGTTCCCCAAAATCTTCATGAGGATATCGAGCATCTTGACATGGCGTTCAATAATCTCACTTATCTCTCAAGTACTTCTTTTGCAAGATACCCTCTAATTACTTCCTTGAATCTTGTTGAAAACGATTTAAGAGCCATTGACTCCACTGCTTTTCACCCTCTCAACAATTTGAGCATTTTATTGTTAAATTTCAACTTTAATATTGTGCTACCAGATACGGGCCTTTTTCGATTAGCACGAAATTTGACTTTTGTGGATTTATCAAACACTAATCTGAAACGGCTTCCTAGCGACACTCTGCAATGGACAACGCGGTTAGAGGATATCCTCTGCTACAACAATGAACTCTCGGTTATAAACATCAGTGCGTGTGGCACGATCACAAATGCTGAATTCTCTCGAAATCAAATAGAAGACCTCACTGTAGAAGCTTTCAACTTTGTGTGCCACACTACGACCCTGGTTCTGGAAGGAAACCCTATCAAATCGGTCGATCCTAGAGTGATTGCATCACTGCATGTGCGACAATTGAGTCTTGGAAACTTCCCCTTGAACTTAGAGGTGGTGAGAAACGTATTCATCGGCGTTGCCCATTCTGAAATAGAAAAACTTTCGGTTACGAATGCTCACTTGAAGGCATTCCCCAAAGACTTCTTTGACCCGCTGATGGATTCATCTCTTTCTGTGCTCGACCTCTCTGACAACCACGTCTATACGCTCTATCCCCTCGTATTTTCGAATCTGACCAAACTAGATCAACTTATCCTTTACCTTAATCGCATAGATATAATCGAACCAAACTTCTTTGACGGCATGAGAGAGATTAAAGTACTGAATTTCAACCACAACCGCATACGTCATATAAACCCCCGGAATCAGACATGGAACATAGGTGTTCTGGAATTACACTTGTCTACGAATCGTTTGACAGTGATTTATCAATCTGCGTTTCTAGGTTTGGAAAATCTAACTTTCTTAGATTTGAGATCTAACGACCTCCTTGTGTTTGAACTAACAGACTCTACAGACCTTCGTAGAATCCAAACCATCGATTTATCGTCTTGTAGTATTTCTCGTTGGCAATTGGAATCATCAACACTAAAGACACTGACCTTGAAATACACCAGGATCCATTTAGAACCAAGCAAATCATTTAAACAGTCACTATTCCTTGAGCATTTGGACTTAAGCACCGCGGGCCTTGGTACATTAAATGTATGGGATGCGACTGTGAATATTTCTCTTTTTGACGGACTCTTGATCCTAACGACTTTGGACCTGAGTAGAAACCATCTTCTTGGCCGTGAAGGAGCCTTGACAGCTGGCCTTTTCCGGCAACTCTCTGCTTTACAAGAGCTCAATTTACACGATTGCGATGTGGCAACCGTCAATCCTAATGTCTTTAAGGGGTTGGGATCGCTACAGAAGTTAAATTTAGAAGGAAACAGGATCAAACGACTTCCCTATGGCGCCTTTAATGGACTGGGGCAAGTAAAAATCATCAATCTTGATGATAACAATGTAGCATATCTCGAAGACAGAATATTTTTGAACAATACTTATTTGACAAGTATTTCGTTAGCAAGCAATAACTTGACTCATCTCAAACTAAGCACTTTTCAACCAATCATCTCATCCCTCTCATCTCTCGATCTTTCAATGAACCCAATTGTCTGTAACTGTGATCTTAAGTGGCTCCCCGGTTTCCTCCATAGACAATTAATGCTCACCAATGCAGATGAAACAATCTGTTCCGAATCATCTTTAGATCCCCTTCGGGCGAAACCTCTTCTTCAGTTTGATCCCGATGAACTCTGTAAGCGCAGTGTTGTCCTCTTCTACTCGCTTCCCCTCGCTGCCATTTGCTTGATTGTTATCATCGTACTCGTACACCACTATCGTTGGAAGGTGAAGTTTAAATTCTTTCTGCTGAAACTTGCGGCTATTGGGTACAAGGAGGTACGAGACGCCCGAGACCACATTGACTTTGAGTTTGACTTGAATATCATCTTCTATGACGATGACGAAGAATGGATTCGGGAGCATCTTCGACCAGCTCTTGAAGAACAGCTGCCGCAGTTTCAGAGGAACGTCTTTGGTGACGAAGACCTCGTTGTAGGAATGCATTACTTGGAATCCGTTGACTATGTTGTGAGCCATAGTTACAAAACCATCATTCTTCTCAGCAGAGCCGCTGTGCATGATCGCTGGTTCATGCTCAAGCTTCGCACCGCGATGGACCATGTGAGCGACACCCAGACCGAATTTGTGGTCGTGGTTTTTCTCGAAGACATCCCAGATGAGGAGATACCTTTCTTGGCCAGGTTGTACCTCAGTGATGGTAGACCGTATCTCTACTGGACTGATGACGTGAGAGGACACGGGTATTTTTGGTATGAACTGACCAAATATCTGACCATTAATCTAAGAACGAATGATTGGATTCCACTTGAATAAAAAATGACATTAATAGATCGATAAATAGATCAACAATCATAATAGTTGGTTCTCGTATAGCGCTCATCTCTATCAGACTTGACACTCCTGGAGATCCACATATTACTCCACTAGATGTGATCGTGATCGTGATCCAAAGGATACGTCACCGGACTGTGGATCACATGGTTCCCGGTTCGAGTCCCCCCGCGACACTAATGCCCTTTAGTGAGACATCTCTATCTAAATGTATCACACTCTACCCATGTGTAGTAAATGGGTACCACGTATGATTTAATTATTCATTGAACGATTTGAGCGCCTCAGGGCAGCTGGGCTTAAGCCAATGTACTGATACTATTTGGTGGGCATCTTGAACATATTGAGCAATCCTGGGAATGATATGTGCGCAAAAAATGTATATATTTTGTATTATTGTCATTATTTAGCCTAGATGTTTAGTTTTCATGATAGTCAAACAAAATTCAGAGTCATAGTGGTGGACCAAAAGCTTGATCCAACTCAATGAAAATGTTCGTAAAAATAAAATTGGTCCGCCATACTATCATGACAGTTTTGTGTATTCTGTTTTTATTTGTTCATCCGTTATGTCGAATCATTGACATGTATCATGTGTATGCCTCGATGACGTCAGACTGCAATCTTTAGTCCATCGCTGTAAGAAATACTGAACTGGTGAACAATTAATATTGTACAGATAGAAGGTGACATCATACGGAGTACGCTGTGGAGGTCATGGGAAATCCAGTTCCATTAGTTGTCCTGTATGATGTTTTTCCTGAAATCTTTCAGTTCCATATATTTGCGATATACACAATTATTGTTACCAGTTTATTTAACGTCTTTTTAAGAAGCCATCCTGTGCCAAGTTGGTACTTGTTTTTTGTAACTGTAAATAAAAAAAAAGGATACAATTAAACAGTTGAAGTCTACATTTAGTAGACATTGACTAATACATAATTTGTGACAAAATAGATTTGTCTGGGTTTTATAATGTAAGTTGGAAATTAATCAGATGAGATAATTAGACACCGCTGGTTATTGCTAAGACTGGGGATTTTGAGACTATTATGATACATAAGGTTTATGAGAAAAGGTGTTATTTTCATGTATATAATAAGGCATGTTTATTATTACTTCCAGTGAGATGTTTGGTTTTCATGATGAAGGTGTTGAAGGAGGGGTGATTGTTCGGTTGAACTTGTTCTCAGGAAGATTTGAGGAAAGAATGGAATTAAGGAATATATGCATGTAGGTTGTTTGTAATGTGCTTAACAGGTTGTTAGCATTTTGTACCATATGCCATTGATTGTGTTATGTTATTAATTATTATAATTACCAGTTGACTTTGGGATGTCATTGTGTTGTCCTTGTAGCGGTTACACCCTTCCATGTTTGGGAGCAGTTAAAATCGAGTGATGATGTTTATACCTGCCTTTGATTTGAAGGTCTAGGGATACCAGCTCCAAAGAAGAGGGAGGGCATAACATTATATTCTGTTGGCTGGGTTATATTTGCAAGGTGGGCAAGACAAATGCATTTGCAAGTCTTCCTGGTCAATTGGTTGGAAGAAAGATTAGAAATGTTGTTGTTGTTGTATAACGTAATTATGCATGGGTAAGGAGTAATTGACATTACAAAGAGAATGTTAATTGTAATTATTTTATTAGAGCTTCGGCTGAGTTTATAAAAGTTTTCATTTGTTTCTGATCCCATAGTCACCGACCCATTATGGACCCATTACAGTAATATAAATGTTTTCATTAGTGTTCTAATTAGCATGATACGTTTATAATCTGCATGTTCGAAAATGTTTCCAATCCTAATAAGTTCACACATGACATGATGGATTTCTGAGGAATTTTTTTATGTTTAGTGTTCTTGAAAAGATATGGCTCAAGTTATGTATCTATATGTATATTCTTTATCTGTACAACATACAGTGCTAGACTTGTCTTCTATTGAACCATTGAACTGAAGTCCTTACAAAAAATCATGAACAGACTGCTTGTGTAGATTAGGATGAAGAAAAGAAAACAGAGTTGGAAAGTCTGTTTTGTTTTTCCCCCTTCATCTGCTAGGGTTCTTTATTTTCAAAACAAATTCCATCATATACGGTAAATCCATAAGTTATATTCAATTAATCAAAGAAATGATTTCCACACATAATGGCTAAACAAAGATATTAATCATCACGACCTAAAAATTTATGGCAAAAAAAAGAAAAATGCCAAAATTAGTATTTTAAATATATACAAAAGGTGTCTTGAAATTGAATTGAATTGAATTTATTGAATTGAATTTGAATTTGAATTTATTAACAACAACACATCAAAATAATGACAGTACATATGAACGATCATACAATGCAAAAAAAATAAAAAAAAATAATACTGATACATGTATACATAACATAAGAGTAATGTCGATTGAACAGTAATGGTTTTAAAACGATATTTTTTAGACATACATCTGCATACTATTAAATGTACAAAAGATATATACTTAAATATGCATATTACTATGTTTAGGTGAAGTTGTTAATTGGAACTAGAAGTTAGCACAAGTGCTAGTCGAGCCTAGTTCCATTCTTTGGCAAGTTTTTTTTCTGTTAATTTGTTTTTGCATATGAATGTAAAACTTGTTTGTTTTGTATTTACATATATACAGCAAAATAATACAATATTATGTAACTTTTTTTCTTTACTAAAATGAAAAAATAAAAATAAAAAAGCTTAAGCGTAAAGCATTATAATGAAAGAAAACAAATCTTCGAAGAAATAAAATCATCAATGTGTTCATAAAAATGAAAAGGATGTATTAATAAAAATAATCATACACATGTACGTACATGCACAAATACTGTAATAGCTTAAGGCCGCTATAAGTGTATACATATATAAAAGGACGACAAGTAATATAAAAGGAAAAAACGAAGGGGGTGGGATTGAGCCCATGTCATTTACATAGAAGGTAGGTGGAAAGATGTCTCCGAAACGATAACCTTGATGTTTTTAATCTAATTTCATCTGGCAGATCATTCCACAGCTTTGTTCCTACAAACGAAATACAAAATTGCCCTTGCGTTGTCTTACATTTTGGTTGATAAAGTAAGCCACTTTCTTTTCTCCTAGTTGCATATCTATGCTGTATCATCTGACAATAATCCACTAAAGAGTGTGGTAAAAAACCTTTTACCAAATCGTACATAAATGTTGATACAAGAAGTTCATGAAGTTGAAAAATATTTAAAATGTTTAGACTTTGGAAAAGAGCTTTGGAGTCTGTTCTAAGTGGACTGAATGTAATTGCTCTCATTGCCATTTTTTGACTTAAATATATACAATTTAGATTACTTTTGTAAGTGCTCCCCCATACTTCTACTCCATAAGAGAGGTGAGGCTGTATAAAAGCCTTATATAATAACACAAGTATATTCTTGGGAACGAAATGTCTCAGTTTAAACAGAATACCTACTTTCTTTCTTATGCATTTGTTTATCGTCTGAATGTGTTCTTTCCATGAAAGGTGACAATCAATTTCAATTCCTACAAATGATGCAACAGATACCTCTTTAATATTTGATCTTGATATTCTCACAGATCCCTTTTTGTCTATTGATCTAGCTTTGGATTTCATAATCATATAGTTTGTTTTCTGTAAGTTAATTGTGACTTCATTTGCATTACACCATTCCTGCACCTTCATTAAATTTTCACTTACAATTTCTAAATCAATTTCTGTTTGTCTAGGATTAAAAGTATGAAAAAGATTTGAGTCATCAGCAAATAATCTGAAATTGAAAAAGTTTGTGGAGTTAGGTAAGTCATTTATATATAGTAAAAATAATGTTGGTCCAAGAACGGAGCCTTGAGGGACACCACATGTTATATTCATTTTCATAGACATTTTGTCTTTATATTGTATAAACTGTGATCGTTTACACAAATAATCTTCAAACCATTGCAAGGCTAACCCACGTATTCCATAGTGTGACATTTTTTGAGGAGAATGCTGTGGTTTATAGTATCAAATGCCTTTTGAAAGTCAATAAAGATGCCAACTGTTGTTCTACCTTCATCAATGTATTTCAATAGTGTATTTGTAAGATTAATCAAAGATAACTTAGTGCTATGTTTCTTACGGAAACCGTACTGGTGTTGAAACAAGATATTATTTGCTTCCAAATAGTCAATTACACGATTATTTATTATTTTCTCAAAGATTTTACCCAGTATAGGTAAAACTGATATAGGTCTGTAATTACCAGCTAGATCTTTTCGCCCCTTTTTATAAATAGGTGTCACGTTTGCTACTTTCAGTGCGTCTGGAAATTTACCTCTTTCTATGGAAAGATTGAAAATATATGTTAATGAGCTTGAAATGTATAGGGCAGCGTCCCTCAACAATCTTGCCGGCAAATTATCATAGCCACATGCTTTTTTTGTATCTAAAGTCTGTAAGTGGCATTTCAATTCATTCTCTGTTATTGGTTTTAAAAATAGTGATTTTTCTGTTCTATATCCTAAATATTCTGTAAAGTCAGAATTCACTGGTGGTATTTCCTTTGCCAGCTTTGGACCTATGTTTACAAAAAAGTTGTTAAATTCGTTAGCTATTTCATTGTCAGAAGTTATCACTCTATTTTCTCCACCACCTGAGCTTAATAATTTATCTACATTGGTCACTTTATTTTTGACATTTCCACCACTCAACAACTCGTTAATTGTTCTCCACGTTTTACGACTATCATTCTTATTAATGAAGAAGAGGTTACTATAATATTGTCTCTTTGCATTTCGTAGAACTGTAGTTAGAACATTTCTATACCTCTTGTATTCTTCCTCGTCTTTCTGTTGGAAATTTGATGCCTTTAGTTTAAAATACAACTTGTGCTTCTTCTTGACTGATTTTAAAATAGCATTAGTCATCCATGGTTTTCTCCCAGCATTTTCCCCCTTTTTTAGGTTCTTCGAAGTTGATGATATAATTGGTGCATGCTTGTCACAGACTTGCGTAAACATGTGATATACAGAATTAATGTAACATTTGCTCTGATAATGTATTATCAAATAAATGAGGGCTAACATTATGTGATTGAATTACAGATGTCTCATTTTGTTCCATTTAAATAATAAAACATTTGTTGCTCATCATATTTATAAGTCATTTACATTATGGAGAGTTTAAAATCTTCGTATTTGATGTCGGTTAGCCCAAATTGAATTGAATTGAATTTATTTATTCACCACCATTGAAAACATTGAAACAAAAGATAAATGTACAATGACAATGTCAAAATAACATAAATGCATGACATGAATTATAAAAAATACATTTTATACAGCGATATACATGTACATTATGACAAATATAAAGTAAACTTTGCTTCAAGAGTAAAACAATAAATGACTATTTACAATGAGTTTGTGATCGATGGTAAAATAGAGTAAAAAATAGCACATGTGCTAGTCGAGTCTGACTCTCGTTATCTAAAGCCTAAAATAAAGTTAATTTAAAAATACATGATGGGTTTCCAAATCTTATAAATAAGATTTGTGTATAATATTAAAATGAGACTGGTAACTATATACAACTATATAGTTACGAGGCTATGATTCGTGGTTTCACTTAAGAGTAATTTTGTAATTTTTTTACGAAAAGAGGTTCTTGATCTCTCAATTCTTAGATCAGTAGGAAGCATATTCCACAAATTACTTCCAACAAACGAAACAGAAAACTTTCCTTGGTCCGTGGAATATCCATGTTGTATCACACTGCAATAATGTTTTAAGGAATGAGGTAATCGTTCATTTATCAAATCAAACACAAAAGCACAAATAGATAATTTATGCAATTTAAAAACATTCAACAATTTGAGGTCATGAAACAGTGCATTAGTATGAGAACGATGTGGCTTGAAAGTTATAGCACGTACAGCCATCTTTTGAGTATAAAATATACAGTTCAAGTGTGATTTATAAGTACTACCCCAAACCTCGATGCCATATGTAATATGTGGCTGTATCAGAGCTTTATACAACAGTATCAATATATGTTTAGGGACAAAGTGCCGTAATTTAAAGAGGATACCGACCTTTCTCCGTATACAGTCATTAACAGATTTTATATGTGAATTCCATGTTAAATTTCTGTCAATGGTAATGCCAACAAATGTCGCTTCCTCCATTTCTCTTAATTCTGCCCTGGCCAGATATTTTTAATTTCCCTTTAAGCACAGCCTTTCTTCTACGACTACTGAAGAACATGAAATTGGTTTTTGACGCATTGATAGTAAGCTTATTTGCAGTGCACCAATTCTGTATTGATTTTAAATTTTCATTTACTTCACACTCACCTTTGGGAAAAGTATGAAAAATATTAGAATCATCTGCAAATAGTCTGAAATTGAAATAATTTGTCACAGTTGGCAAGTCGTTTATATAGATTAAAAACAGAGTTGGTCCTAAGACGGAACCTTGTGGTACACCGCATTTGATAGATCTACTTTCTGATGATGACTCTTTGTATTTCACAAACTGCATTCTGTCATTAAGATAGCTTTCAAGCCATTTCAGTGCATGTCCTCGGATGCCATAATGTGATAGCTTTTTAAATAATATGTTATGGTTTATTGTGTCAAAAGCCTTTTGAAAGTCAAGAAACACACCAAGCGTAACACATCCGTCGTCTATACTTTTCAATACCGTATTCATAAGATTAATCAATGATAATTTAGTACTATACTTTTTCCTAAATCCGTACTGATGGTGATATAAAATGTCATGCGTTTCTAGAAAACTGGTCAGTCGAACATTAACTATTTTTTCTAATACTTTACCCAAAATTGGTAAGACAGAAATGGGTCTATAATTCCCTGTTTCATGTTTATTACCTTTCTTAAACAGTGGACTGACTTTAGCAATTTTCATTTGATCAGGGAAATTTCCTGTTTCCAATGAAAGATTGAAGATATGTCTTAATGGTTCAGCCAAAATATATGCACCATCCTTAATCAGGCGTACTGGAATGTTGTCGTAACCACAAGCTTTCTTCTCGTCTAGAGCCAACATGTGGTCATGAACTTCCTTCATTGTGACCGGTTTCCAAAAAAGGGATTGCTCAACACTATTATTCAAATAATCTTCAAATAATGTGGGTACATTTGGTATTGCTGATGCTAGATTTGGACCGATGTTTACAAAGAAATCATTGAATTCATTGGCAATTTCAGATTCAGTTGTTAGAACTTTATCATTTCCATTAATACGCCTCATAAGTTTTTCTACCTTAGTACCATTGTTACCTTTATTTCTCCCAGATAGTAATTCATTTATGATGTTCCACGTTTTACTAGTGTTATTGCTGTTCTCAGCTAGCAAACCACTGTAATAATTTCTCTTGGCATTGCGAAGAACAGTCGTTAATACATTTCTGTAGTTCCGAAATTTTTGTACATCACTTACATCAAAATTAGATTTCCTTACTTTTAAAAACAATTTATATTTTTTTCGAACAGACTTCATTATTGATTTGGTTATCCAAGGTTTTTTATAAGCGCGTCCTTTGCAGCTTCTTTTCTCTTTGATTGGTGCATGTTTATTACAAACATTATTAAACAAATTAAGAAAAATGGAATATGCCATGTTAACATCTTCACAGCTATTGATATGTTGCCAGTCTTGCCCAGCAAGATCATCTTTAAAGTTTTGAACATCATAGTTTTTATAACATCTGTAAGTTACAGTCTGTGGATAATGCAGCTGCTTCAAATTACATGGATTTTCTAAAATCATGAACACAGGGTAGTGATCAGAAATATCACATTCTATAACACCTGAGTGATTATCATACTTGTTCATATTAGTGTATATATGGTCTAATAAGGTTACAGACTCATTGGTTACTCTTGTTTGATATTTTATTTTCTGCTCCATTCCTATGCATTTCATCGCTGTTGAAAACCCTTCTGTTGTTCCATCTGAACTTAATGAATTTATATTAAAATCTCCTATTATAATGGTATTGCGTCTGTCGACTTTAATGTCTTCTACAACTGTGAGAAGACTTTCTTGAAACTCTTTAACATCTGTACTTGGTTTCCTATATAAAACACCTACCATCACCTTCTGAAATTCTCCATTGTTTATTTCAAACCAGATTGATTCTCTATGATTCACTGTATAATCTTTCACGACGTATTTCAAATTAGAACGAATATAAGCTCCTACCCCTCCTCCTCTTTCTCTACCATCCCGGCACTTTACCTCCAATAAATAACCTTCCATTTCCAACGTTGATTTGTCTAAAACTCTCCATACTTCTGATAATGCAATTACATAAAATCTGAACTTAACGCAATCTTCATATAACAACTTTAAGGAATCAACATTTTTGTTTAGCGAACGTACATTAACATGGGAGATACTAATTGATTTTTTACCGTCAAGTGGTAATGTACTATCAAATGAATTTGGACATAACTTATAAGAATGTGATACAGTGTTATCAAACATATTATTAGAATATTGGTAAATTCAAAGTAAGGCCGTTTAGGTGTCGTATCTATTCATGCATCCCCACAATAAAAGAAAAATAATACGAGGATTTTTGTTCTTCTTCAAAGTCAATTGGTTTACAATTATGCACAGTAAAATTCAAATTTTGTTGTTGTTAGTTTCCATGTTTTATTTTAATTTATAAGATGGCAATGAGGGATCCCGATAGATGAAAGAGAAATCCCCACAAATAACTACATAAGAAATATTCAGAGGATTTGTAATTTATACGAGTCGATTTCCTACATAAGTCTTACAACCCCCTGATCCAACAGGAATCGAGTAACAAAATGTCTTCTTTTTTTTTGGGGGGGGGGGGGTTCAATCCAGTCCGAGAGCAAAGAAAAACAGCATTCTCTTTCACATGGGACTTCTAGTAACTCTTCCGATGGTTCACTTGATCCTATGCCCACGAGACCGACAGACTGACAGCCCATGAGACCAATATTTGTGTTTCTCATCTTTCCTCATGTATTTCGACCTTTGTTGTTCTCCTTCCCAACAAAAAATTGTCATCTTAACATGTATGTTACTACTTACATGTATTTTGATTATATTCGGTTAATCAAATCGTGTGATTCCTCATTGATTGATTCAGCGAGTAATTGGCCGTGCAAAGAGAAACAAACTACAACTGTTCATGTATTGTATTTATTAAACTTCATTGATGTACATCAATCACTTATGGACATATACATGATATAAATCAATTTATAATGCAATGTAACAAATCAATATTCTGTTTGTAAACATATATATCATATAAATCAAATTACTATGTAGTGTAGCAAAACGGAAGGAAAGTATTATACAGCAGAATAACTTTTTTTTTTGTAATAACATAACATTATGTATAAAGGAAATAATGTAATGTACCATGATACATCCAAAGATTCAGATATATCAAACCTAATATAGGAATTTTCTAAATAAATCATAACTCATGCTATACAAAACAGGCAAATGAGGTACATGAAATGCAATAGGTAATCGTTTCGCCTAAAATAAATGACGTAATAAGCCTATATGCGACCTACTGTAAAATTAAACAAAAAACATAAGATTGTAAGTGTTTCGCCTTGTCTATAAAGGTGTCTATAAAGGTGGGGTTATTGTGGTTTAATACATTAAGTCAAATACATGAAAGAAATATAGAGATAATAAAAGGGTTGTATACTTAACTTATATCGAATTGTATAAGTTTTGTTGTATTACTGCGTTGCTACATAGTATCTAAAAGTTATCCCTCACTGCATTTATATTTTTGGTGAACGAAAATAAAATATCTATTATATCCTTATTGTCTATGTCAATACCAAATTTGATAACTCTTATTAGTATAATAAAAACTTTGACAAACGGAAGTGTGTTTACATCTCGTTTTTCCACTTTTTTTAAAGATCAGAAATGGAACAGGAAACGGACCCCTGCCGCCCAACCCCCACCACCCGCGTAGTTATATAATTATACGCACTGTCTGTTTCATACAGAGTCCTTTTAAAGGCCCACTGCACTACTTGTAGCTACTTGCGCCCTCTATATAACAAACAATGCCTAATCGGTGACCATTGGTCCCCCATGATCCTCTTTTTCTTATGTTAACTGAGAGCTGAGTTGATGAGATAACCACCTGTCCAGTGACCTTGCAGGGAAGTCTAATCCCTCCTGTAAACTACGGCAGATATTAAAGCTTTAACAATCACAATCTCTTATAAGTATCTCATGATGTACGTGACATCTTTCGTTCACTTTTTATAACATGTTAGATACACTATTTTCGTTACAGATTACGTAGTAAAACTTAAAGGTATTACAAAGTTTTGGGAAATGTTGAAAGTTGGGTGGATAGTGAATCTTTACAATTTTGTTATATTTGGATGCCCCTGTGGATGTATTATAAGCACTAAAAAAATTAGCCCCTAAAACACTTCTGTTTTCGAGAAAAATTGAATATAAAAATGTACCGATGCTCGCGGTAAATTTTGATAAATTTCAATTAGCGCCTATGGCCGTACAATGGTAGCTGCGACCATGAAAATCTCAGAATATGTAGTTGTGATATATAGTTTCCAAACGGGAATAGCTAATTGGTCGATTTTAGTCAATAAACATTGTTTCATAGCTAAATTAATATCTTGACCTTGAGAGGGAGCTATACAACATAAAGAGTTAATTATTTATAATTTCATAACTTTAGACTCGATTTCAACCGCGTCAACGATCAATGAATATTGTAGGAACGCATATGCTTCCGAAATTGTTAATTTGAACCAAATTCATAACCCCATACCAAAACTTTGTAATACCTTTAAGTAACACCAACTATGCGACTCCGAAATGAAGTCGACCGTTTCTTCGCTATTCTGGGTTATTGAACACAATATTCATGCAAAAGCATCACAATATTAGCATATTATTACTCACACACATTATTCCATTGCCTTAAATGGGAAATAATGAAACAACAATTGAAAAAAAAAGAACTCCAAACAAGATTTTACCAATGTCTTTTTTAAACATGCTATACATCTCTTTTATCCTAAACTATTCAAAAAAGAAACTATTTCAACTTGGTATGAGTTGCAACTTTCTAATTGTATGCATTTTAAATGTATAAGACTAGCTGACATAGGCCTATTCTCAATTTGGGTTCAGGAGACCGCGCAACCATAGTAGCCTGTCATTAAAAAATATATATATATTTTCATCTTTTGCTTGTTGATCTCATCGTGGGCTTATCAACATGCTATTTTGACTCACAAAGTTATTTGGCATTTCCCCCCATTCATCTGTATAAACATACCTATAAACATAGAGAAGATTGAGGTTCTTTAATGTGACTTCTGCGTATTGTTTATTCTCTGTAGGATGTATGCGAACGGATGAGGCACAAAAGAACATGGATAAACCGGCCCTGTCAATGTTATCTCTCTTTGTTAACTTGTCCAGCATTTTGTAGGCTTTTTCATTTGGGGAGTTCTCCAGTTGATGAAAAAGATAGCAAGATGCAAAATACGCTTGGATAAATTTATGGAAGAATTCCGTCGTGTAGACTTTTCGTCGGGGTAGCTTGCCTTGATAAAAGTCGTGTTCTGGATTGCTGGTAAGGAAACCGATTTCATTGCCCAATCTGAAAATGGTGCAGCTTTTGAACTCGTCAGCACTAAACACAGTTTTTTCCTTTCGACCCCAGAGACCATTGTATGCTGTTTTTCCTAGAAACACTTTCAAAACGTAAAAACTGACATGGTCCTCATTCTTATTGTCTTTTAGTTTGTCTCTGTATTACTCGTACATATATTCTGTGATGTTGTTGAATACGCCAGGCACGATGTTATTCTGCCCCAGAAAACTTTCCTTCTTCGAAAGCTCACAAAACATGTTCAAAATGAGAGGATACCTTGCCATGTACATGTAGGACACGTCCTCGATATTACAATAAAAGTAATACTTATCACATGGCATGACTGTCGGTTGAATCAAGGTACTTGCCACCTGATAGCCACTAGACCAGCTGATGGTCGTTTTAATCTTTCGCCCTTTCCCAAATGCGCGCGCGTGTATGAAATGCGTACTCCCCACCAATTTACCTTCCCCGAAAAATCTGTTTCCGTACGTGTATATTATGGTGTACTAGTAATATGTGAGCGCGCACGGATCATCTAGAGAACAGTCCAGGCAGTGGACTAGATAGCCACTTGAGGAGCATATCGGATTTTGTCTCGCTGTGGCGAAAGAATTTCTTAACGTAGGCTACCACGTTCTCAGTGGTAAACCCTGTCAATTCGACATGAGTGTAGTCTCGGATTTTATCAAAGTCTTTGATTCGCCAGGGTCTACATGTGACCATCACAATCGTGTCTCGGAATGATTTATATCTTAGAATATCAAGAATTCCTTTTTGCGATTTGTCCTTCAAACTTCCATCGACATATTCGTCGTAGCCATCGAAGATAATGACAGCACTTTCTGGATTCTGGCTAATGAAGTTATCAATCAAGTCAGCCGTTATGGCCTCCTGTCTATCTCTTGGAACTAAACCTTGGTTCAGGACTTCTTGACCAAGAGTGTTCCTATGGTCTACCTCTCGTAACTTAAGAACGATTACCAGAGGAGTGCATCTGATGGAGAAACCCCAAAGACACCCACCCCAATCATGAGCTATTTTACACGCCAGCGTTGTTTTTCCAGTCCCTGCTGGTCCCCTTTTCTTTCTATCTGAAAAAGCTCTGAATGGTTCAGAGATTTTTGCACCAATGTCCTGTCTTGGTCGTCGTCGTGTAGGAGATTTAAATTCATGAACATGTCTTCAAGATCTAGAACACTGGAAGAGTTCCAAGGAAACGTCTTGATGTCGCAAAAGCTTGAATCATAATGATGAACGAGATGCCCTCGGAGTTCACTGACGTCAGCTGGCAAGAGGAGGAGGTTAACACAGAACCCACGCAATATGCACCCCTGCCATACGACAGCGAGCAGAACAGTCAACAGACTGGTGTAAAATAGTATTCCCTTTATAGTGAACTTTGCAGGAGTCAAATCATGCATGTCAAGTGCGTCTGGGATGACTTCACCTGCACGGATAAAAAGACAAACATTGATGTTAAGGTATCATATATATATACATCACAATATGATTACTATATGCTTAATGTTAGGGTCTGTGTGTCATTTGGGGTTAACTTTGAACACTAGGTAAACTAGGTTGATCAAAAGGGTTGGCACTTTCTCAATTGACCTGGACTATCTCCCCCTCCTTTTTCCTGAAAAGAGAGAGAGAGAGAGAGAGAGAGAGAGAGAGAGAGAGCAGGCCGAAATAGTTGCCTTTCATCTACACTGTTTTTTTGCGGTGGTTTACCGCGCCATATCTCAATACAGAGTTCAGTAGTCATTGTAGCAGGAAAGCTGTGTAGTTGTATTGTTTGAAGTATGAATATTTAATCATAGGTTTCATGATATGTCTTGATAGAGTTATCCTCCCAGTACATTAAGGTACCATTTTTATTTGAATCTCTGCATGCATGACTGAATATCAGACAATCTTTACAAGACTGCCAAATCTCACTTGCGCCAAGTTGCTGGGTGAGGAATAAAATAGTGTTTTGAACAAAGACAGCCGCACACACTCACACACGGACACACACACACACACACACGCACACACACACGCACGCACTCACGCACACACACACCCACACACACACACAAAGCATGCACGCACAGACGCACAGACGCGCACACACAACACACACGAGAACATTATTGTTTTATAATTTCCCCTTTTCTGATTAAGCATTCATTTTTATCAAGATCGCTGAATGTTTAAGTGGCATTTCCCTGACAATCTTTCCCACTACCACCATCATATCATCATGATCATCATCATTGTCATCATCTTAATCTTCATCATGATTACCATCATCATCATCAACATGAAGTGCACATAAATCCAATGTGCTATCTCAATACGTAGGTACATTATTAATCGTTGGCTATGTCTTTAGTTGGTGTGGCTATGTCTTTAGTTGGTGTGTGGATGTGCATGTGTTTGTGTGCTTGTGCCAGTGCGTGTGCGTGTGTGGTTGTGCCTGTGCGCGCGCGCGTGTGTGTGTGTGTGTCTGACTGCCTTTGTCCAATGCACTGTTTCATTCCTCACCCATTAACTTGGCGCAAGTGAGATCTGGAAGTCTTGTAAAGATTGTCTGATGTTCAGGCATGCATGCAGAGATTCAAATAAAAATGGTACCTAAATGTACTGGGAGAATAACTCTATCAAGACATATCATGAAACCCATGATTATATTCATACTTCAAACAATACAACTTCTAAAAAGTGGGACATTTTTTCTGACTCACTCTGTATATAACAAATTACCTTTCTGCACTCTCTCAGCGGGTTCTACCGGACCGGCGTCTTCGAGGCTGTTCACCAATACTTGTTTCTGATTCCTGGTGGATTGCATCATCCAAGAATGCAGCATTGTAATAGTGCCTGAAGAAACGTCATCGTCTAGACGATTACGTTTCTGGTAGCGCTGAACCTTGAGCCAAGTGAAGCCTAGACGGAGACCAAGTCGGTCTATTCCGGGCCCTATCTCCTCGGCGATTTCCCTTAATTCAATGTCCGTTACATCGTTGGAAACCATTTTTGCATTAGACTCGTCCGTCACATCCTTGGAAGCCATTGTTGCATTAGTCGGAGTTTAGTCACAGTGAATCAAAGCGATGTCATGGGGTTTTACTCCCTTGCCTCGTGCATTCCTACAGGCTTTATTGTAATGCCACTCTGTTCATGCGAATAACTGAATTCCAGATCTGATCAGCTTTCACCATTTACCTCATATTTATTTCATCAGCTAGTCTATCATACTAGAGATGGTCTCAATGTTTACTAGAAAGTTTTTAAACATTTCTCTCTTTCTAAACATCGTAGGATGCAAGAAAACGACGGCTGACGAATCATCAATGCAAGCACAAATTGCACTCTATATGATTGTCGTAGGTAGCTAGCTAGTACATGACTTGTATTGAAAACTGCACATTGTTTGTCAGATCTATGTGTAGATGCAAAGCTATGTTATGGGCATTCTACTTTGTTCAACTACGTGAAACAGGACTTTGAATTGGCTTGCATTGTGAGCGCAGACAAAGGCCGGGGTATGGATGGTTCAGCGAACATAAGATCATGATAACACTAGATAATATAATACTGTATGAAAAGATTGTTTTCATTGAATAGTTGGTAGATCAGTATATATCTACATGTATGACAGCCAGTGTGTTTTGCAGAGGGTGCTGTATTTCAGAGGAAGGATAGGGTAGGCCTACTGTAAACATGGTAAGCGAACTTGAAATCGGAAAGAAATTCTAAAAAAAAAAAAAATCCTTTATTTTCCTTGATTGCACATAATTATGCCAGACATTTTTGAATGACCAGGCATCCCTCAATATCCCCCGTGAAAAAAGTTCTCTCTCCTTCTCTCTCTCATCCTTTCTCTTTCTCTCTCTCTTATTCTTTCTCTTACTCTCTCTCTTATTCTTGCTCTTTCTTCCTCTCTCATTCCATTTCTCTCTCCCTTTATCATTCCATCTCTTTCTCTCTCTATCACTCTCTCTCTTTCTCTCTCTCTCCCTCTCTCTCTTTCTCTCTCTCTCACTCTCTCTCTTTCTCTATCTCTCTCCATCTTTCTCTCTCGCTCTCTCCAAGGACCTGTCTTGATGTTACAGAACCTTGAAGCATAAGAATGGATGTGATGTCCCCGAAGCTCATTGGTGAGTTTAAAACAGAACACACGCCATACTACGATAGCGAGCAGAACAGTCAAAAGGCTGGCGTAAAGTAGTATCCACTTCACGGTTCTGAACTTTGTAGGACTCAAATCATTCATGTCACACGCCTCTGGAATGAATTCACCTGCACGAATTAACAATAAATAAATAAATTATACATCACAACATGTTACTTATTTAATGGTTTACTTAGGTATTACCGGATGCTACAAAATGTAAGATATGTGTTTTATTTGGGGTTAACTTAAAACCAAGTTGATGAAAAGTAGTTTACCAGTAGTGGCACTACGCCATTATATCAGCATTGAGCAACACTTTATATAAATGTTGGAAAATGGGACTACGCTGACATTATGGAAAATTAAAGATAAGAACAAATACTTCTTCGACCAGGTAATGAAAACAGTGATAACACATACATACAAATTTTACATTCAGTTGTCCCCAGGAGGAGATACCAGCAAAGGGGAAGGATGGGGGAATAATATGGAACTTGTACTCCTAATGAAGTGTGTGTGTGTGTGTGTGTGGGGGGGGGGGGCGGTGGGGGTAATAACATGAACTCATATTTTCATGATTACTCAATCAAAATACAACAAAAAGACAGTGAACCAGAGAAAATGGTGAAATATGCCTCTAGCTTTGATAATAAATACACTGTTGCTCATAACGGTGGAATTTTTTTATTTTTTTTTATCCCAATTTATGGAATTATTTTAAAAATAATTTAAAAATACTAGATCTAGATAATAGTATACAGTCTCAGATTTTATTGAATAATAATTTGTCAATATGTGTTTTGCGTGACTGCTAAAGCATGTATATTATGCTACTATGTTTATCAACTAGGGGCCCTATGCCCTTAAGTCATAAATGACAGTAATGAGGATTAATGCCTCACAAAAGGGCACTAATATAGCACATCAACACGGTGTTGATCCTGGGGCCTCACAGTTACGAGGCCATTGCTTTGTCACTGAACCATGACTGTACGCAGCGGGGGCTAGGGTAGGGGGCAGTTTCCATAAATTAAAAAAAAAAACAGAAAATGCAATAAATATTCCAATCATTTATTGCATTTTACCCCGGTCTCCAACATAAAAAAATACTCTGGACGGCCATGCATTATGGCTCAAGGCATGGGCACACAGAAGATTTTTTTATGTTGGGGACCGGGGTAGAATGCAATAAATTATTGAAAATTTATTGCATTTTTTTTGTTTTAATTTATGGAAACTGCCCCCTACCCTAGCCCCCGCTGCGTACAGTCATGGTTCAGTGACAAAGTAATGGCCTCGTAACTGTGAGGCCCCAGGATCAACACCGTGTCGATGTGCTATATTAGTGCTCTTTTGTGAGGCATTAATCCTCATTATTGTCATTTATGACTTAAGGGCATAGGTCCCCTGGTTGATAAACATAGTAGCATAATATAAATGCTTTAGCAGTCACGCAAAACACATATTGGCAAATTATTATTCAATAAAATCTGAGACTGTATACTATTATCTAGATCTAGTATTTTTAAATTATTTTTAAAATAATTCCATAAATTGGGATAACAAACAATATTCCACCGTTATGAGCAACAGTGTAGTTAGGAGTCCAGACCAATTAATTAAAATGGCCTTTTTGTCGTTATTGGCCTACTCCTTCAACATTCGCATCGCATTTCATCACGAATTGTGGAGGTAGAGGAGGAATAAATAAAAGAACGATCGGAGCAGTGTCGGAATTATCTGACAAATTGCATTGCCAACAAAGAATATAGAATTCGATCAAAAGGGGCTTCCCCATTGTACAATGGGAGCAAATCCGCACCTATTAAAACCCTTGCTCACAAAGAGGCAATATTTGGGTATGGGTATTGTGAGTGTACAAATGTACTATTATGTTCACATATGTCTTGATTACTCTGCAGAGATGAATCAACACCAACATGACCAAAGTAGTAGTTTCATTTTTTTGAGAGAGTGGATTTCATTACCTAAATACTAAGCGACGTGATCTATAAAAGGTCTCCCAACTCAGATTGCCGACGTTCTCTTGTTCATTTTGATAGCGAGCACAGTATAGTCATTGTAGACGGAAAGCTGTATAAACAAATTACCTTTCTGCACTCTCTCGGCGAGTTCGTCCAGATTGGAATGTTTGAGGCTGCTCACCAATACTTCTCTCTTGTTCCTGGTGGATTGCATCCTCCTCCAAGAATGCAACATTTCCATCGTGCCAGATAAAGACCGTGCCCGATTACTAAGCTGGTAGATCTTAACCCAGGACCAAGTGTGGCCTAGATGGACACCAAGTCGGTCTATTCCGTGCCCTATCTCCTCGGCGATTTCACATAATTCAATGTCCGTCACATCGTTGGAAGCCATTTTTGCATTTAATAGTCGAAGTCACAGTCACAGTGGATCAAAACGACGTCATGTGGATACTATTCCAATGCCTCGTGCATAAGTACAGGTCTGGTTGTAATTCGAGTAACTGACTTTCAGATCTGATCAGCTTTTACTATTTCCCCCATATCTATCTCATTAGTCTATCATGCTAGAGATAGTCTCGGCGTCTCAGTGTTTAATAGAAAGTTTTAAAATGTCTAAACATCGTAGGCCTATAATGCAAGAAAACGATTACTGAAGCATCGATGCAAAGACAAACTGCAATCTGTATCGTCTTAGGTAGCTAGTATACATGTATCGGAACCGCACAAATTTCTCAAATCTATGTGTACATGCATGTCAATGTTATGGGCATTCTACTCGTTTAATTTAATGTAAAACAGGACTTTGAAAAGATTTTCATTGTGAGCGCAGAAAAAGGCCGGTTCAGCGAACACAAATCATAATAACACCAGATATTGTATGAAAAGATTGTTTACATTGAATGTATGGTAGATCAGCATTTTCAATCTGTATGAAAGCCAGTGAGTGTTGCAGAGGGCCATGTGTGCCGGGTAAGGGGTGCTAAAGTGCATTTAAAAGGACATTTTTATTTCTTCTTGCTAGTAAGATATTACAGACAATTTTCAATTTTGGAATGGCAAGGCATCCCTCAAACCCCCAGTGGAAAAAAGCGCCACTCTTTTATATGTCTGTCTCTTTCTCTCTCTCGCTCTCTTTCTATTTACCTCTCCCTCCCTCCCTCTCTCCCTCGTCATCTATCTTTCTCTTCGTTTCTCTGTATCTATCTTAATATCTCCCTTTCTTCCTCTCTCTCTCTCTCTCTCTCTCTCTACCATACATGGTGTGTTAAAACATTAAGGATCTTCATTTTACGATACGACTCACAACAATTACGAAAGTAGTCTGTTTTCATTAGGAATTCTATTTTATTTACAATATTGTACAGTTTTTTATGATTGCATTTTCTTTCCTCCAATTTAGCAGTTTAATAAGTCCATCAAAGTAACATTCTTTTCCATTTGGCAGAAATTCGTCAAAAACAAAAAAAGGACTATTAAACTGTTTCTGACCTTAGACCTAGGAGCAGTCAGACATAATAGCCTTAGAACATTAATTTTGTCGTTATATTCTCAAAGCATGCAACCGAAAGAGGGCGTACATACATCGTACGTACATCGTGTAGACACACGGCATCCATGAACGCAATCGCTGGATTGGGTAATTTTGTCTCAGATTCTGAAACAAATCCTGGATTTAGCTCACGCTGCAATGATAATTATAAACTTTTAGGTCAGTCAGGAACCCCATGACTTTTACAAGCCGATCGCCTGTCTGATTATCAAGGTATTTATGATTGGAAATCGAAATCAAATGTTGCGTTTTCCTGTCGGTTTTTATAACACTACAGTCTATTGGGAGAACGAGTATGATATTAAAACCGGTTAGTACTCAAAGATGTTTACTTTTTGAGAATTGGAGGCACTTCATGATCATTTTGAAGCGCAATTCTTTTAGGGGTTCATTAAGACATCATAATTATCAAAAACACTGATAGCACGTAGGGCTATCAGAGTTAACATTGTTAAAAGATGCCTTTTAATGGTGCATAGGTGAATCAATTAATCAACAATGCGAGAATAATAGGAATGATCTAGAGATAACATTCCCTAAAAACTTAGGCTTCTATAGTAGCAGTAAAACGCAATGATGATCAATAGTGGCCAATGAGGATAACCTATTACTCAAACACACATAAAGAGCTTCTCAATGAAAATGTAACCACACTTTTGAAGAAAAAAAAAATCCTCTAAAAACAGGATATAAGTTTACATAACATAATTTTTACAAGGAAATTTCCATATTATCCATGCTTGTCGCACATGCATGGCCAGAATTTCAGTCGCATGCTAGTACTGTGCATCATCATGACCACTGTCTAAAAATAAAACAGAAAATGATTTACTTGTTTCCTACGTTTGGCCAGGGACATGCTAGACATAGCATGTCCCTGGATTGGCTTAGCTAAACCAAGGACATGCTATAGACTCAGAATAGAAACAAGTCTGTAGACTTTCAAAATAGATGGCGCTATACAAATACTTGTATCAGTGCCATTGATTAGGAGGGTTTGGCGAAACAAATTTGAGCTGGGCACAATGTGGCGTATACTGATTCGTTGGGATTTAGCATGAAACAACTAAAGAATTTACGCATTTATGTTGTGAGCAACGAAACCAAGTTGGCCAAACTCTTTGTATAGTAGGCTCTGACTCTTATCCGAACCATGTATTCAAGCGTTTGCTTTTCGAAAGCTCTGATATTAGGGTACATATTTATTTTGTGGGTGTGTTTGTGTGTCCGTGTGTGTGTGTTTGTGTGGGTGTGTGCTTGGCCTTTGTAAGTCTTTGTATACCTATTTTTGATTTATAATACTCATAGTTATATCATAGGTTTGTTGCTAATCATAATAATAATAGTAATAATCTTATTTACTAGGAAAGCCTCATCAGCATTGATACTGTTCACCCAAGCACTGCCCAGTAATTTACACTTTGGCCAAGAGGGACAAATCAGGAAGAAACAGCTTGTTTAATCGTGTAAGCATCGAGCAAAGGATCGAGCGCAGGACTTCTCGTATGAAAGTCACCAATCTTTACCAATACACCACAAGTCATCTTTATTGGCTTGACGCTGTATTCAGAAACATGACCTAAAGATCAACTAGGTGTCTTTACCTGATGCCACAATGACACCCGGTATGCTATCACTGTCCATGTCTTTGCTCTCCATGGTCGCTTTGGAAGAGGATGCTTTGTCATTCTCCTCCTCATCCTCCTGGTCTTCGGGAATGGCGCTCATGTTGATGGAACCCTGGAGGTTCATGCTAGTCCGGCTCACCGATCGGGGAACGATGCCGGCCGTGTCCGACGTCGTGTCCGCCGTCGTCTCGTCGTTTGCCACGCTGTCATTGAAGATGTAAGAAGAAGTATGTGACATTAAACGTCATCATTGGTCTCGTTTTGGAATGAGATTTGAGGCTTAACAAAAGAGATAAACGAATCATGACTTGGTAGTGATGGGATGAGGCGCATAAGAAAATCATTATACCGGCTTTTTTTTAACTTTCTGTTCTATTGCCCTCAGCTTTTTGAAAGCTTCATCCGGGAAGTTCTTCTGTAGATCAATAAGGTAGAAAGATGCAAAATACTCTTGGATGAATTGATGGAAGAATTCCGTCGTGTAGACCTTTCGTCGGGGCGGGCTGTCTAGATATAAGTCGCGTTCTGGAATGTTGGTTAGGTAACCGATTTCACTGCCAAATCTGAAGATGGTTTTGTCTTCAAACTCGTCCGCATTAAATACAGTTTTTCGGTTTCGGTTTCCGTCCGGTAGACCCCAGAAACCGTCGTATGCTGTTTTTCCTAGAGACACTTTCAAATCGTCAAAACAGACAAGGTCCTCATCCTCCTTTTCATTTAGTTTGTCTCTGTATTGCTCGTACATATATTCTATGATTTTTGTGAATACGTTAGGCACGGAGTTTATCTGCCTTAGGAAGCGTTCGTTTTTCGAAAGCTCGCAAACCATGGTCAAAACGAGGGGATTCCTGATCATGTAGGACACGTCCTCGACATCACAATCAATGAAAATGTTGTGATACATAAAACATTGACCAATGGGCTGCAGTGCACTGTTGGTTGAAGTAATTAGGTACCCGCGACTTGAAAACCAATTCAGCAGCTCATTAGATTTTGTTTCGTTGTGCCGAAAGAACTTCTTAACGTAGGCTTGCACATTCTGAATTGTAAACTCTGTCAATTCGACATGAGTGTAGTCAGGAAGATCATCAAAGTCCGCGATTCGCCAGGGTCTACACGTGACAATCACAGTTGTGTCCCGGTATGATTTATATATTAGAATATCAAAGACTCCCTCTTGAGTTTCTTCCTCCAAAATGTTATTCACATACTCGTCGTAGCCATCGAAGATAATGACAGCACTTTCTGGATTCTGGCTAATGAAGGTATCAATCAAATCAGCCGTAATGGCTTTCTGTCTATCGCTTGGAACTAAACCTTGGTTTAGAACTTCTTGACCAAGAGTGTTCTTAGGGTCTACAAACCGTAGCTGGAGAATGATCACTAAAGGAGTGCATTTGATGGAGAAATCCCAAAGGCCCCTACCCCAATCATGAGCTAGTTTACACGTCAGCGTTGTTTTTCCAGTCCCTGCCGCTCCCCTTAAGAGAATCCTTCTTGCAACCCTACCTTTCCTATCTTTTAGCTTGAAGAGCTCTGTGGGGTCAAGAGATTTTCGCACTAATTTGCTGCCTTGGTCGACGTCACGATGTAGGAGATTTACTTTGATGTGTAGGTCTTCAAGATCTAGAACACATGAAGAGTTCCAAGGAACCGTCTTGATGTCGCAAAAGCTTGAATCATAATAATGAATGAGATGTCCCCGAAGTTCCTTGATGTCCGCTGGCAAGAAGAGGAGGTTCAAACAGAACACTTGCCAGACGATAGCGAGCAGAACAGTCAACAGACTTGTGTAAAATAGTATTCCCTTTATAGTGAACTTTGCAGGACTCAAAACATGCATGTCATGTGCGTCTGGGATGAATTCACCTGCACGGATAACAAAAAAACATTGATGTTAAGGTGTCCTATATATATACATCACAATATGATTACTGGATGCGCAATGTTAGGGTTTGTTTTTCATTTGGGGTTAACTTTGAGCAATGTAGATTGATCAAAGGTTTGGCCATCCCCTCGATCCCCTCCCACTTAATAACACTTCAATCGACCTCGACTATCAGCTCCCCTTTTCTTTCCCTGAGAGAGAGAGAGAGAGAGAGAGAGAGAGAGAGAGAAAGAAGGCCGAAGTAGTTTCCATTCATGTACACGTTTAACAAAACGAAACAAAATTGCGGTGGTTGTTTATGGGGTGGTTAACCGCGCCATAATTATATGAACACCCCTTTAGAGAGTTCATAGTCATTGTAGCAGTAAAGCTGTTTCAACAAATTACCTTCCTGCACTCTCTCAGCGAGTTCTACCAGACCGGCGTCTTGGAGGCTGTTCACCAATACTTCTCTCTGATTCTTGGTGGATTGCATCCTCCTCCAAGAATGCAGCATTGCCATGGTGCCAGAAGGAACGTCATCGTCTAGACGATTACGTTTCCGGTAGCGCTGAATCTTGAGCCAAGTGAAGCCTAGACGGAGACCAAGTCGGTCTACTACGGGCCCTATATCTCCTTGGCGATTTCACTTAACTCAATGTCCGTCACATCGTTGGAAGCCATTGCTGCAGTAGTCGGAGTCTAGTTACAGTGGATCAAAGCGACGCGACTAATCCCGTGCCTCGTGCATACGTACAGGACTTGTTGTGATGTCAATGTTCATGCAAATAACTTAATTTTGGATCTAATCAACTCTTACCATTTACCCTATATCTATCTTATTAGTCTATCATGCTAACGATGGTTTCAGTGTTTAATACATGTAGAAAGTTTTTAAATGTCTACACATCGTAGGATGCAAGAAAAGAAGAATCAATGTAAACAC
The DNA here is from genome assembly GCA_035222895.1 of Strongylocentrotus droebachiensis. Classification (NCBI taxonomy): domain Eukaryota; kingdom Metazoa; phylum Echinodermata; class Echinoidea; order Camarodonta; family Strongylocentrotidae; genus Strongylocentrotus; species Strongylocentrotus droebachiensis. The sequence goes on from JAVYIG010001317.1 coordinate 210,059, forward strand.
AAACTGCAATATATATTGTCGTAGGTAGCTAGTACATGTATTGAAAACCGCACAAAGATTCTCAGATCTTTATAATTATACATGCATATCAATGTTTAATATGGGCATTGTACTTGCTCATCTATGTAATGCAGGACTTTGAACAGGTTTTCATGGTGAGCGCAGACAATGGCCGGGGTATGGATGGTTCAGCGAACACAAAATCATGATAACACCAGATATTGTATGAAAATATTGTTTACATTGAATAGTTGGTAGATCAGCATTTTCAACCTACATGTATATGAAAGCCAGTGTGTGTTGCAAAGGGCCATGTTTGCCGTGTTAGGGATGATGCAAGCATGCATAAAGTGCATTGAAGCCTTGGAAGACAGTCCAACAAATTAATGTGGGGACATTAATTTTTTCAACTTTGGAATGGCAAGGCATCCCCTCAAACCCCCAGTCGAAAAAAGCGCCACCCTTTTATATGTTTGTCTCTCTCCCTTTCTCTCAACCCTCTCTCCCTCTCTCTCTTTCTCTCTCTCTCTCTTCATCTCTCTCTCTCTCTCTATTTCTCTCTCTCTTTCTATCTACCCCTCTTTCTCTCCCTCCCTCGTCATCCCCCTCTCTCTCTCTCTCTCTTCGTTTCTCTCTATCTATCTTTCTCTCTTTTTGGCCCTCTCCCTTTCTCTCTTTCTCTCTCTCTCTCTCTCTCTCTCTCTTTTCTCTCTCTCTTTTTTCTCTCTCTCTCTCTCTACCGACCATGGCGTGGTTGCGGATCTCCATTATACGACACGACTCTCAATTAGATTACGGAAGTAGTCGGTGTTTATTAGGAATTCTATTTTATTTACAATATTGTACAGAATATGACTGCATTTTCTTTTCTCCAATTTGGCAGTTTAATAAGTCAATTAAAGTATCATTCTTTTCCATTTGGCATAAATTCGTCAAAAATACAAACAAGACTATTAAACTGTATTTTACCTTAGACCTAGGAGCAGTCAGTCGTTATGTTCTCAAAACATGCAACCGAAAGAGGGCGCAAACGTACATTGTGTCGACACGCGGCATCTCTGAACTCTATCAAATAAATTAACCAACAATGTGAGATTTATAGGAATGATCTAGAGATAACATTCCTTAAAGGCATCGTTTAACAATGTTAAATCTGAAATGCATGGCACTACCTGTCATCAGTGTTTGTGATATGGTGTAATATTGAAGCCCTACCAAAAATTGCGCTTCAAAGTGATCATGAAGTGCCTCAAAAAAGTAAAATTCTTTGAGTGACCGGTTTTACCATACCCATTTCCCCCAATAGACTACAGTGTTATGAAAACCATTAGGAAAACGCAAAATTGATAATTAGACAGGCGATCTGCTTGTAAAAGTCACGGGGTTCCTGACTGACCTAAAGGTTTATAATTATCATTGCAGCATGAGCTAAATCCAGGATTTTGTTTCAGAATCTGAGGCAAAGATACACTATCCCTTTAAAGACTTAGGCTTCCATAATAGAAGTAAAATGCTATGTTGATCAATAGTGGAAAGTCGACATCCAGGCCGATGAGGGTCACATGTTATTCACACACATAGAGCTCTCAATGAAAAGGTAACCACACTTTAAAAAAATATCTTCTAAAAACAGGATTTAAGTTTACATTACATAATATATACAAGGAAAGTTCCATATTACCCATGCTTTTCGCACATGCATGGCCGGAATTTCAGTCGCAGGCTAGTACTGCACATCATCATAACCACTGTCTAAAAAATAAACAAAAAATGATTTTTGTGTCCTAAGTTTGACTTAGCTAAATTCAGAATCATATAAATAACTCTGTAGACTTTCAAAATAGATGGCGCCATACAAATAACATTATCCGTGCCATTGATTAGGAGGGTTCGGCGAAACAGATTCGAGTTGGGCGGATACTTATTCGTTTGGAAAGCACAAAACAAAAAATAAAGAATATAAGAGTTAATACGTTGTGACCAATGAAACCAAGTTAGCCAAACTCTTTGTATAGTAGGCTCTAACTCGTATTAGAACCATGTATTAAAGTGTTTGCTTTTCAAAAGTTTTGATATTAGTTTTTTGTGGGTGTGTGTGTGTGCGATTGGCCAAGTCCGTGTATACCTATAATTGAATAAGAATACTTTTATTTACAATAAGTTTTTGGGTCGTTATAACAACAAATAATACCCATCTTATTTACCAGGGAAGCCTCATGCAGGGAAGGCCCTGCAATTTTTACTGAAACACTGCCCAGTAGTTAACATCTTGGCCGAGAGGGTCGAATCAGGAAGAAACGGCTTGTTTCATAATGTAAGCATCGAGCAAAGGATCGAGCGCAGGACTTCTCGTATGAGAGTCACCAGTCTTTACCAATACACCACAAGTCATCTTTATTGACTTGCATTGCGCTGTATTCAGGAACATGACCTGAAGATCGACTAGGTGTCTGTACCCGACGCCACAATGACACCGGTATGCTATCGCTGTCCATGTCTTTGCTCTCCGGGGTCGCTTTGGAGGATGATGCCTTGTCATTCTCCTCCTCTTCCTGGTCCTCGGGTATGGCGCTCATGTTGATGGAACCCTGGAGGTTCATGCTAGTCCGGCTCACCGATCGGGGAACGATGCCGGCCGTGTCCGACGTCGTGTCCGCCGTCGTCTCGTCGTTTGCCACGCTGTCATGGAAGATGTAAGAAGATGTATGTGACATTAAAGGCCGTCATGGGTCTCGATTGGGATAGAGAGAGATGAGGTTGAAAGACAGAGAGAGAGAGAGGTAGAAGACAGGAGAGGGTTAATTTGATGGAGAAAGCTAGTGAATGATCGGACAGAGATCAGATGGGTCACAGGGAGTAAAAGAGGAATGGGGAGAGAAAGCGATTGAGATAGAAAAGAGGTTTAGATAAGTATTAGGGGTAAAGATTTAATTTTACGCATCCCAGAAAAAAATTATCCGCAATATTTCGTTTTGTTTAAACTTCCTACATTTCGTTATAATTTGGGGAAAAAAACGAAAACGAGAGAGAAATGGAAGTGAATGAATCGAGCGTTTTTTTTACTTAAATCTTGAGTTCGTATTTGAAGCCACAGTGGCATTAAGCATTAAGGAGTAAAACCTTAATACAGGCTTCTTTAGATAATAGACGAAGAATAGTGTCTAATTTATCTTTAGATAATAAACACAGGATAGGGTTAAGACAATGTACACAAAAGTCATGCAAGTTTGTCAATTTACACTCAGTACTATAGAAAGAGGAATAGAGAAAGACAGGGACAACAGACAAGCTGGTATCGGACGGTTTCGGAATGGATCGAAGGAGTGTGCATGCGATAAACCACTCCCCCTCCCTTCCTCACAAAAATAAATAAAATGGACTTTAGAAGAAACAAATGGTGAAACCAATACCAACAACAAAAGGAAGGATTTTGAAATGTGCTGTTCAGCGAATGTGATTTCCACTAATTTGCCATTATTTTGTTTGTATTGACAGGTCCAACAGGGGGCAGTATTCAAAGAACCAAAAAACTGCATCACAAGAAAATCAGTATTGCTTCATGTCAATTTCAATGCCCATGCTATGCCCCTAATTGAGTTATGTTTACCTACGTATGACCCTCTCAAACAAACAATAAAATATTCCTTATTCCACAAATTATTCCTAACAAACACATACATTTTGTTTACTCTTAATACTGTTTAGTTTAAATTGATTACAAACATCCAACTTCCTTCAATTTATTAAGTTAAGTTAAGTTATTGAGTTAATTTCATCAAGATCTATATACTGTACTTCAAAACGAAATTGGTGATATCGCCAGAGAATTTGATCTATTTAAAAGGGATCGTTGTACTTTCTCCATCGAAGCCCCAGAGAAATAAAACACACTTCATATTACTGGACTACGTAAAACCGAGGGACGTGACGTGATACAACTTGATATTTATGGGACAAATATAGTTTAATTCATGTTTTCCCTATAATAACATTAGGACTTGAAAAAGTAGGCTCTCGCCTATTAAAATTGGAAGTCCACCTTTTTATAGATGGTTTTAAAGTATGAGATTAAGGGGAAAAGATCAGTAAAAAGTTTGAGCAAAATCTGAGTAGAAATAAGAGTTATGATTTTTTAGTTGCAATCCATCTAATAAAAATATCTGTGGCGTATCTTGAAAGGTCCCCCCAATTATTATTACAAAAAATAAAACTTCAAATTTTAATTTCTCTAAAGAACATTTTCGATCATAATGCATCAAATCTCTGCAAATATATTTATACATACCCCTTTGTAAAACAATTATTTTTTCTTCATTAATAGCCAAGTCAATAAATATACAACTGTGAATAGAGTATTCCTACGGGGTGACGATATCTTGTCAAGATGTCAGAATAAAGCACTATGGCATGTTCAGTTTGAACTACAAGTCAATAAATCTAAGGTTGGAATAACAAATTTAAAGTTTTAGTTCGGATAATGTTTTCCTAAAATACTGCTAAAGATACTTTCAACAATAATGATGCTCTGCAAAGGAACGAGAGGGCGACAAACATAGTCGCTCTCAGTCTGTATCAAGTCATTAGATTTTTCATCAACAACTTGAGGCTATGATGATATTTAGATCTCAATTAAAATACAGAAGTATACATTAATTTGATCATGTTCGTCCCCTATATACACACACAGTAGGAGTCATCGCTATATAGATTACTAATACATAGTCCTTTAAAGTGTACTTACAATTATTGGAACATAATGAACTTCAGCAAGATTAGAAATTCTCTGACACGACACGAACGTAATAATTAGAAATTTCAGTTGAAAATAGGACCAGCATGACTTTAAACCATGGAGAGTCCTTTTACTTACAATAATAATCAAGAATTTTCGGTTACTACAGGTGTAGTACAGGCCTAATGAAAATAATATCTAGTTTATCGTCCCCTCCTCTATTTGATAGTTTTATTCTGAAATTAATTCAATGAAAATCTGAGGCAGGACACGGAGATAAGGGGGTCAACACAAATCATGAATACAATGGTCAATATGTCATCTTGTTTTTCGCCAGCGTGGTGCATGTACTAAATAAATCTGAATAAACCAAATTTGTTTTGAAATTTACCGGACGTCATTTCTGTAGAGATCTGTTAGATCAAACAATATGCAATATCTTCCTTCTCATTTTCGAAAATTCCGGACGAGAAACTATGTATCAATCTTACTTGTTTGACTTTATCTGGAAATTTGGATGGAGTGGGGATTTTTGCTAACTCTACAACCCATGTAACACAGCAGGACATAACATCAGGCGTCTTCAGATTCATAAGATATTTGCGGAAGTTTCGACGGAAATTCTGAGCGACTTTCGGTTTCGTGTAATAGATCGAATGTTGAGGTTATATTTCTTTTCTACCCATGTTTGTATCCTCTTTCGAGGGACATTATTTGTTCACATCATATAATAACAGCTATTTACAACAATATTTATATACAGAATTTATGCAATTCATTGTAATTGAAGTTATATTTGGTTTCGTTCAAAACTGTTTGTCACCATGATTATTGCTTTAAATAACATTACGTTTATTTAACACTTTTCTAGCCTATCAATAGAGCTAGTGGAGTGCTTCAGTCAGTTGCTCGCCGAGGGTCCAACTTCAAAATGCGATTCATTGCAATTCATTGTAATTGAGGTTATATTTATTGCTCTTTTGGTTTCGTTCAAAATTGTTTGTCACCATAATTATTGCTTTAAAATAACATTACGTTTATTTAACGCTTTTCTATCCTATCAATTGATCTAGTGGAGTGCTTCAGTCAGTTGCTCACCGATGGTCCTACTCCAAAATTGCGGAATTATAAAATTATCATTGTTCCAGCCTTGATTTAATAAGGGCAGAATTTACATCTTCTATAGTCCTTTCCTATTGAGACACAGGCTGCTAAAAATGGCATTTGATACCCGGCGAGGACTTCTCTTGTTGGTCTTAACTTGTTTTCCTCTCTCCTCCTCCACCCCTATTTTAGCTGGAGATGCAACGGGGGCTGCTTCGGGGGGCTCTTATCATGGTTATAAGAGATGTTACGAGGACCCTCAGTCGAAGGCAGCTCATTGCCAGAATAGAGGACTTGATTTAGTCCCAACAAATCTTAATGAAGATATCGAGTATCTCGACATGTCGTTCAATAATCTCATTTATCTTTCAAACACTTCTTTTGCAAGATACCCTCTCATTACTAACTTGAATCTTGCACATAACGGCATAAGAACCATTGACTCCACCGCTTTTTACCCTCTCAGCTTTTTAAGTATTTTATCGTTAAATTTCAACGTCAATATTGTGCTTCCGGATACGGGCCTTTTCCGATTAGCACGAAATTTGACTTTGGTGCATTTATCAAACACACATTTGAAATGGCTTCCTAGCGACACCCTGAAATGGACAACACGATTAGAGGATATCGTCTGTAACAACAATGAACTCTCGATTATAAACATCAGCGCGTGTGACACGATCAAAAATGCTGAATTCTCTCGAAATCAAATAGAAGGCCTCACTGTAGAAGGTTTCAACTTTGTGTGCCACACTACGACCCTGGTCCTAGAAAGAAACCCCATCAAATCGGTCGATCCTAAAGTGATTGCATCACTGCATGTGCGACAATTGCGGCTGGGAAACTACCCCTTGAACTTAGAGGTGGTTAGAAACGTATTCATCGGTGTTGCCCATTCTGAAATAGAAGAACTTTCGGTTAAGAATGCTCGCTTGAATGCATTCCCAAAAGACTTTTTTGACCCGCTGATGGATTCATCTCTTTCTGTGCTCGACCTTTCCGACAACCACGTCTATACGCTCTATCCCCTCGTCTTTTCGAATCTGACCAAACTAGATCAACTTAACTTTTCCAATAGTCGTATAGATTCAATCGAACCAAACTTCTTTGACGGCATGGGAGAGATTAAAGTACTGAATTTCAACCAAAACCACATACGTCATATAAACCCCCGGAATCACACATGGAACATAGGTGTTCTGGAATTACACTTGTCTACGAATCGTTTGACAGTGATTTCTCAATCTGCGTTTCTCGGTTTGGAAAATCTAACCTTCATAGATTTGAGATTTAACAACCTCCATGTGTTTGAACTAACAGACTCTACAGACCTTCGTAGAATCCAAACCATCGATTTATCGTTTTGTAGAATTTCCCGTTTGCAATTGGAATCATCAACACTAAAGTCACTGACCTTGAAATACACCAGGATCCATTTAAAACCAAGTGAATCTTTCAAACATTCACTATTTCTTGAGCATCTTGACTTGAGCAGCACGGGTCTTGGGATCTTGAATGTATGGGATGCGACTGTAAATATCTCTCTTTTTGACGGACTCTTCAACCTAACGACTTTGGACCTGAGTAGAAACCATCTTCTTGGCCGTGAAGGTGCCTTGACAGCTGGCCTTTTCCGGCAACTCTCTGCTTTACAAGAGCTCAATTTACACGATTGCGATGTGGCAACCGTCAAACCTAATGTCTTTAAGGGGTTGGGATCGCTACAAAAGTTATCTTTAGCAGGAAACAGGATCAAACGACTTCCTTATGACGCCTTTGAAGGACTTGGGCAAGTAACAATCATCAATCTTGAAGATAACAATGTAGCATACCTCGAAGACAGGATATTTTTGAACAATCCTAAGTTGACAAGTATTTCGTTAGCAAGCAATAACTTGACTCATCTCAAACTAAGCACTTTTCAACCAATCATCTCATCCCTCTCATCTCTCGATCTTTCAATGAACCCAATTGTCTGTAACTGTGATCTTAAGTGGCTCCCCAGTTTCCTCCATCGACAATTAATGCTCACCAATGCAGATGAAACAATCTGTTCCGAATCATCTTTAGATCCCCTTCGCGCGAAACCTCTTCTTCAGTTTGATCCCTATGAACTCTGTAAGCGCAGTATTGTCCTCTACTACTCGCTTCCCCTCGCTACCATTTGCTTGATTGTTATCATCGTACTCGTGCACCACTATCGCTGGAAAGTGAAGTATAAGATCTTTCTGCTGAAACTTGCGGCTCTTGGGTACAAGGAGGTACGAGACGCCCGAGACCACAATGACTTTGAGTACGACTTGAATATTATCTCCTACGACGATGACGAAGAATGGATTCGGGAGCATCTTCGACCAGCTCTTAAAGCTCAGCTGCCGCAGTTTCAGAGGAACGTCTTTGGTGACGAAGACCTCGTTATAGGAATGCATTACTTGGACTCCGTTGACTACGTTGTTAGCCATAGTTACAAGACCATCATTCTACTCAGCAGAGCCGCTGTGCATGATCGCTGGTTCATGCTCAAGCTTCGCACCGCGATGGACCATGTAAGTGACACCCAGACCGAATTTGTAGTCGTGGTCTTTCTCGAAGACATCCCTGACGAGGAGATACCATTCTTAGCCAGGTTGTACCTCAGTGATGGTAGACCATATCTCTACTGGACTGGTGACGTAAGAGGACACGGGTATTTCTGGTATGAACTGACCAAATATCTGACCATAAATCTAAGAACGAATGATTGGATTCCAAACGAATAGAAAATGACAATAATAGATTAACGACTGATCAAAATCCCCTCTTAACAATAACAATAATAATAGTGGGTTCTCGTATAGCGCTCATGTCTATCAGACCTGACACTCCTGTCGCTTCACATTTTTACCCCACTAGATGTGTCGTGATCTAAAGGATAAGTCACCGGACTGTGGAACACAGGGTTCGCGGTTCGAGTCCCGCCCCGACACTTATGTCATTTAGTGAGACATCTATCTAAATGTATCACACTCTACCCATGTGTAGTAAATGGGTACTTCGTAGGAATTACTTATTCATGGAATAATTTGATAGTCTTAGTGCAGCTAGTCTCAAACCAACGTAATAATACTATTCGGGCACTCCTGGGAGTGATATGTGCACAAAATAAATGTATATATTTGTATTATTATCGTTATTTAGCTTAGAAGTTTAATTTTGATGATAGTCACATCTCATTATCAAAATTTGTTCAGAGTCGTACTGGTGGACCAAAAACTTTATTCTACTTCATGGAAATGTTCGTAAAAATGAAATTGGTCCACCGATACTATCATGACTATTTTGTAAATTCTTCCTTTTTCATCCGTTATGTCGAATCATTAACATGTATATACCTCGATGATGTCAGAATGCAATCTCTAGTCCATCGCAGTTAAGAATACTGAACTGGTGAACTATTAAAGATAAAGGTGAGTTCTGGCCATCCGATTGCATTGTGAAAGAAAATGTGTGGAATGGTTCAGAAAAAATGATCATGTAGCATGTACAAATGTACGTATTGGTGTGTACTGCAAAGTTCTGTAGTCATCAAATCATAATAAATTTGGCCCAGTCTTGGTAAAGTAACAAACACTGTACGCATAAAGATGTATATGGGACTACACAAATGCTGTCGGGGATACTAACCTTGATGTCCTAATCTGTCTATGCTCATTACCCAGCCAGTATACATTTTCTACCAAAATCTTGTAATCCTGTAATCTTGAACATTTAGTGTAATTTTCGTTTGATTCTGCGAGAATTTAAAAAAAAAAAAAAAAAAAAACAGAACTCACCTTTATCTTCAATATGTAATATATATATGTTTTCACTAGTGTTCTAATTAGTATGATTCGTTTATTATCTGCATGTTCGAAAATGTTTCACATCAAAATAAGTTCACAAATGACATGATACATATGGATCGCTGAAGATTTTATATGTTTAGTGCTCCTGAAAAGATATGGATCAAGTTATGTTTCTATGTATATTCTTATCTTTACAACTATAGTGATAGACTTCTTGTGTTCTAATAAACCATTCTTTTTGTAAAACAGCTTTCGATCTGGTTGATTTTCAGCTCTGTAAAAAGATTTTGAGTTAATGATAATCGAAATTGACCTAAAATTAAAGTTCTTAAGTAGTATGAACCATATAGTTAATCAGACTACTTGTAAAGATTAAGATGAAGAAAAAACAAACAGAGTTTGAATGTCTTGGTAATTCTAAATCAAGGCCGTTCACAGGTGTCGTTTTCAATCATTCACGCATTTCTACAATGTCCAGTCTTCTGTAACTTTAATGTAAAGAAAAATAATACGAGCTAGTAAAAAAAAATCAATTGGTTTACAATTATTATGTACAGTTCAGTTTGATTCAGTTTCAGTTTATTTTCATATTTCACATGTTGAATAATACATCATTACATTTGGCATGTTACATTTTGTACTCATTTTAGGATGCGTTTATACAAACAAAAAAGAATAATACATAAGACTAAGTTGAATAAAGGAAGAAATATGATGGAGCCTAAAGAGAAAGCAATGCTTGTAGGTCATAGGCTCCGGAAGTTACAACAATGGCATAATTTGATTAAATTGAAACTTATTATAAAGAAAAAATAAACTATATTCATATACTTAGCAATATTTGTATTACATTTATTTTCACTACCCGTACGCAATGGCAATTCTCATAGGAGCATACACACTAAGAAATAGGGGTACATTTGGGGTGCAGATTACGCGTAGTTGGCCGAGGGTACTAATTTGCTCCATATAGGGCGCACTCAGTGCATTCAACGTAAAATGTGCACCCTGAGGGGTGCAAGAATTTGGAGGGTGCAGAATGTGCACCCCGCTAGTCTTTATCAAAGCATTATGAAATTATACTGTAGTTTGAAGATTGATCTGTTCTCAAGTCTGTGTATATATTTCAAGAACAACATAACACAACAATAAACAATTATACCCTTTTTATGCATCGTTATGAAAAATCATGGACTATAAGTTTTATGAAACAAGTTTAAGTCAGTCGATCTTTTGCAGAGACTTTTAATTCCGTTCAACTGCCGAGTTTAATAAGCGAGTTCGTAGTTAGATCCTGCGCATGCGCGAAAAATCCTCCGTGACCTTTCCGCTGGATCAATTGGGATAAATATTGGTCGGTGCTGTGCTTACACACAACAGTGAATGGGGAATGTTAGCATTTATCACGTTCTAGATACGATTTGTTTACATCATGACATCATTCCTTTTCCACAAATCATCTTGAGCAGGTAACTGGATATATTTTCCTTCTTTTCCTTTTGTTTTGTACGTGGTCAGCAAATGATTTAGTGTTTTTCTTCTTTGCAATCGGCAGTTGCCTCCACAGAGGCGAAAGTATGCAGTGTCCCGACTGTTGCCCCATACAGTATATTTTGTGTAAGCCGTCTGCTTCGCATGGCAATCGTTAAAAAAGGTCGTGATTCTGACTTTAAAATTTAATAACCGGTGTTAAGAATAACTCATATGAAGGCTCTTCCCTAGCTAGTTCAGCCTGTATATCACTTAAAATAATTATGGCCTACATGATCTAAACTTACCTGCTTACGCATATTTTGTTTGTTATTTTGCCTGATCATGTTGATTGAACTGAAGTGAAGAAAAAGAGTGACTAAATTCAGACTAGATCTAGATCTCTAGTCTATGTAATCGAAACAAAAGACACTGAGACCGATTTGAAAAATGTATACAAACCGTATAACAAGGACTGGACTTCTAGTTATGCCTATCCATTGACTAAAATAAGTAGTTTCACTTCACTTCCTGTTAAAATTCTTTCAATCAATGACAATGAATGCTGCCACTGTGCCAGCTGTAAATTCACCTTCACTGTCCTGCTTGCCCAGTGACAGCATAAGCAGTGCTGATGTCCTCTTGGCAATGCCAATGGGCTGTTTATTCCATTACAGCTAGCATGTGTTATAGGGAACAAGGCAGATTTATTTGGTAAATTTGTATGATCATTGAGATTTTAACCTTAATTAAGGCAATAATTTAATGTTCTTCCTTTCTTGGGGGGGGGGGGGGGGGTTGAGACTATCAGCTGTGCATTTTTTTTCTCCCAAGAAAGAAGAAATATTTTCCTGCCCAAATAGAAACCATTATAATTTGTGTTAACATGAAATATTTTTCTTTCTTTTTACAATCCGACTATCATCATGGGGAGAATCTGTGCTGTTATTGGGTGCTCGAACAGTACATTCAAGCTTGATAAATGGTATTCAAAATTGTGTGACAGACATGGCCTGAAATACGGGGCCTGCGTATGCACACTACCTTCTGTACCATTCCCTTTTCCTTTGCAAAATAAAGATGCAGACGGCCGTCGACGATGGATAAAGGCGATAAATCGAAAACGTCCAAATGGCAAAAACTGGGAGCCAACGTATGGAGATAGGGTTTGCTCATATTACTTTCGAGATGGACAACCTAGTGCAGCGTGGCCAGACCCAACAATGAATCTGGGATACAGCTCAGCACGCCAGTCTTCACATAAATCTCCTCGTCTGCCTCCAAGAGAAAGACCTCAGTGCCCAGAAAAGAAGAAATCAACAAGTAAACGGAAGAGAAAGAATGTCGACTTGACAGGAGATCCTGACTCACATGAAACCTCTACAGCTGAGGAGCACCTAGGAGTTAGTGAGACAGCTTCAAGTAAAGAAAAGAGGAAATCAATATGTAAACGGAAGAGAAAGGATGTCGACTTTCATGGATCCTCTACTCTTGATGAGCACCAAGAAATTGATGAGACAGCTTCAAGTAATAAGGAGAAAAGATCTGATCATATTGTTGGTGCACATCTCACTGATCACACTTATGGGCTACATTGTGATAAAAGATTTTGTACCTGCCTTGGATGTGTTGCAAAGCAAAAACAAATTGAAGATCTACAACAGAGGAATAGTAATTTACAGGCAAAGCTGAAAGCTACAAAGAAACAGCATGGCAAGAAAGGTGATTTTGATATGACTACTAGTTGTCACGAGAATTGATAAAACTGTCACGATTGTACACTGGATTTGAATCCAAAAAGTCACGAGTAATATGTCATTTCCTTTTATTCGTCTGATGAAAGGGACATAATGTTTCTGGTGATTTGTTGTCACTATTTGATTGGAGCCAAGGAGCCCTGTGTCTATATTAATTAAGAGAAGCAAACATAGGCTGTGCAGGAATACAGTAATTGTGCTAGTCAAATGCACGGGTATGAACTGGTTAGTGATTATTTCTGTCTTGAGGCTAGCTTAACTTGATACATTTATTAGAATATCATATATTGAATGTACCTCTTTATATCTTGTATCAGGGCTGAACATTTATGAAATAAATAAAACATGGACATGTGAAATTGACTAACTACATGTATGTATGTCGGGTTCCAAAGTATTACAAATTTACCGTTTTTCTATACACATTTACAGGTGTATTTTCTTGGGCTATATGAATACATATTTTTTTTGAATAATTGAAGTGTGCTATTTACCAAAGTATTGTATGTTTTGTGTGTGCTTATATTTTTATAAAGACAGAAAATAGGATTGTTGTATTCTTATGCAATAATAAAGCAGCTAACTACATTATGATATGCAGCTCAAAGAGATATCTTGATCATGAGAATAGTTACATTTCTCATCTTATATTTCTGTTGTAAATAGTGACAGAGAGAGGTTTTCTTCTCCAAGCCGAAATCAGATTTCCGCATGTAGAACACGTGATCGGACTTACAATCGATTGTATCTCTTTCTGCAACGGGGCCCAGAAGTGATTACTGTTCTTTTACTACTATAAGTTCCAATCGATGTGCATTCTAGTATTCTTGTATGCCCTGTAGAGTAGTATTAATTTAGTTTTGTACAATATATTTGCTGTCCCCAAATTATTTGGTGGAATTTATTCTTATAAATGAAGATAACATTTTCAGTAGTCATCTTCATTTATAAGAATAAATTGGTGTTGATTCCCTGACTCAAGCTGTTAAAGTTTGTTCTCTTGCCTTTACTTCATGCAAGAAAAGCATACTGTATTCAAAGGTGTAATTGTAGATTTCACCTTTTTTGTACCTCAAGTTAGAATGTTGATGTTTGCCAACAGCCCAACATGGTATATTACACGCACATTGATTACTTCTTTATATTACTTGTTACTTTTGTCTAGATATTGCAGAAGGTAAACCGCATATATATGGCAACAGTGTCATATGTGGTTATTTTCTCTTACCCACTATGCATAGTTGAAACTGAAACCGGTCATTCATGTTGTCAATAAAATGTGATTTTGATATGAAAACAGATTGTTTGATCTTCTGATTTTATTGGTTATAATGTGATGTAAAGGGTGCATGTGCACCCTGCAATGTGCAATTCTACACCATATAAAGGCTGTAAATCTGCACCCCATAAAGGTGCTTGCTTGCATCCCAAGGGGTGTATGTATGCACCCTTCAGGGAACAATTGTGGACCCCAAACCCCTGCACCCTATATGGGACAAGTCTGCACCCCAAACTGGGGTGCAAACGAGCACCCTTAGGGGTGCAGACCGCTGCTACAATAGCAGCCACCTATAGGGTGCAAGTCTGCACCCCAAATAGGGGTGCAATTTTGCACCCCAATTGGGGGTGCAAAATTGCACCCTATAGGTGGCTGCTATTGTAGCAGCGGTCTGCACCCCTAAGGGTGCTCGTTTGCACCTCTAAGGGTACTCTTTTTGCACCTCTAAGGGTGCAAGTCTGCACCCCAAATAAGGGTGCAATTTTGCACCCCAATCGGGGGTGCAAAATTGCACCCTATAGGTGGCCGCTATTGTAGCAGCGGTCTGCACCCTATAGGGTGCAAATTTGTACCATTATTTTTTAGTGTGTATCAAGATGTCGGCATCCATTGACAGGGAGTGTCGCCGGCTGTGTGCCGGTAAAGTACTATGTTGTAGAAAATTTAAGTGTAGCCGCGCTGGCGAACAGACTGGTTGTCAATGACGCCAGTGATATTACTTATGACGTTAAATCTGCTAAATTGACCAAACAGTAGGCAAGTAGAGAAGACGATGACACCAAGTTAGGATACGTTGCATAAGATGCAGTTCATTTGTAATATTAAACATAAAACAAACAAACATAAGCATGTGTACAAATTTACGAACATTCATGAATTTGCAAGAATAAAGAAAACATATATTGTATTGCACAAGTAGCTTGCCACAATTACCTTAATTTTCATGCATATTGTAACTGCTATTCATCACTGTGTAAAGAAACCTTCTTGAATAAATTTTGTGAGTGACTTTATCCAAGAAGGTTTCAAGAAGGTTTCAAATATTCAAGGTTTCAAATATGCATCAAAATTAAGGTAATTGTGGCAAGCTACTTGTGCAATACAATATATGTTTTCTTTATTCTTACACCGTTCGATGTACGCTGATTGGACGAGTGACCGGACAATCACTTCATATGGCCCGTAATCTTGGTGTTGTTATGGATTCTTCCCTTACTTTGTCTGAAAATGTTGATGCCATTTATAAATCTGCTTTTGTAGCTATAAGGAAAACAGGAAAAAATCGTAGGTTTCTCGACCAGAATACAGCCCATCGTCTTATCCATGCTTTCGTCACATCCAGGTTAGATTGTTGCAATTCCCTTCTCTTTGGTCTTCCTGCAAAAATAACCTCAAAGCTCCAGCGTATCCAAAACACAGCAGCTCGTCTTGTTTCTTGTGTTCCTCGTACTTCTCACATTACCCCTGTTCTTCAAAAACTTCACTGGCTTCCTATCACTTCTCGCATTACCTACAGAATCCTCCTCCTTACTTTCAAGACTTATCATGGTTTCGCTCCTTCATATCTTTCTGAACACCTTCCTCAATACATTCCTGTCCGGACTTTGCGATCTGCTTCTCAATCTCTCCTCTCTCGGTCTCACATTATTTCATACAAACAATACGGTCAACGTTCTCTCGTTTATACAGCTGCATTTCTTTGGAACAATCTCCCCCTTCAAATTCGCAATGCTCGCTCTGTAAATACATCTAAAACAATGCTAAAAACACATCTCTTTAAGTCTTGTTCCTGAATAGCTCTTTTGGCCTTTTGCCTTTTTAAATATTTTTTGTAGATTAACGTAGGATACTATTAATTTATGAACTATTTGTATTTTGGTTGTAAGTGATTTGTAATTATGTACATGTATTATTTTCATTTGCAAAGTTTTAATGGTAATTTAAATTGATATAATTTGTAATGCAATTTTTGTTTCCTTTACTTATCAGCTATTTTCTTCTAAACCGTTTAGAGGCAATTTGCAATTTGCGGTATACAAATATCTTATTATAATTATTATTCTTCATAGCAATATGTATTTTTTCTGCCTTGCTCACGACGATACTATTCTCAATGTAAGGATACCGTAATAAATGTTCGAAAATTGTTTAAAAGAGTGTTTATTACTAAGTTGCTTATTACATGTTTATATGATCACATAATCCTCTGTGTGTTCAAAAAATATAAATTTTGGAAAACTATGGAGCAACAAAATAACTTACTATTGAAAATAAGAATAAGTTGAGTTGATACTGACGCCTGAGATTGTAGTCCTGTGGAGTCGCGCACCTGTCAATACTGTATATATGGGCAATATGCCAGGTTTAATATACATGTATGTACATACTGAAAATGGAAACATTTATACTTTATCATTGCAATTCAGCTTGTTTTGAAATATTTGTAATGAATCCTGTTATTATATTCCAATGCATCTGGGTGTTATTGTCGTTATTATTCTTATGATTATTATCAAAGCATTTATTGTTATTAATGTTGTTATCGATATCATTTACATGGATTTTATTTCACTTTTGAAATAATTTTCATCAATGTTAGATTACATTCTAACAAATACAAGCCACGAAGGAGGATTCCTGTATATTTTCCAATGCTTGGTCGCTTTGGTGTTGAATAAACGACCTTTATATTATTATTATTGTTATTATTATGAATGTTATCATTAGCCTATGATTATTATTATTATTATTATTTTAATCCTTTTTACACGGAAAATATATTTTTGTTAATAATTTTATTCTATCTTGCGATTACAATAATTGCAACAAATACGAGCCTCGAGGTGAGGAATGTCGAGGTACATTATATATGTTTCAGTGTTTGAATGCGTAGATGTAGAACTCAGGGCAATGGTAATTATTGTCATTTTAAAAAATTATCATTACTATTATCATAATGCCTATTGATATTATTAGTATAAGTGGTAGTAGTAGTAGTAGTAGTATAGTAGTATAAATATTTGTTATACTTCATTAAATTGCCATTGTGCTTTGATGTAGAATACAACGACCATTATTATTTGTATGATCGTTGACCTGTGCAATAATTGAATACATACAATTTTCCTTCTCTCAATGCAATATTGCATTTCGTGTTCACTGCGCAGTTAATAGGATAATATTCGAATTTTATTATCCGACTTATTCTGACTTAAACTGTAACTCAATGTTGTGATTACATTGAAAGAAATGAGGTTGTTGTCGTTAATATTATTGTTTGTTTTGATTTTATTTCTGCATTTGTTTAAAGGGATAGTTGAGTTCTGTTGCAGAGGGCGCTACACAAAATAATTTTTGTGTGAGATAATGAAAAACTGAGTGGCAAATTTGAAATCATCTTTGTTGGATCAAAATCGGTTCAAAGACAGCTGAAATATCCACAAATATGACGATTTCTAATATTTGCCTACCACCACAAATATTCGATAATTTGAAAAAGCCGTTGAAATAAGTGAAATAGCGCCTTTTACGTTGTATTTCAGGCAATTCCGATGTTGGATGTTTTTGTTGGCTTTGTCGTGTTGGTTATATTACGCACAACCAGCCAGCCCATGTATTGTTATTAATTAATTAATTAATTAAATAATAGTCACCGTATTTTTTTGAAAGTGGACCTAAATTGGTATGATCGTATTGACTAAATTTTTACATATTTCGGGGTCTAAAATTACCTTCATATAACTTTTAGGTCCCAAAGGGCACTAGAAATGTCATAGATAAGAATAATAGCAATGAGCATGCACTTGGAAAGAATCCGCGGTCTGAAAACCGAACTCAACTATCCTTTTAAATAATCAAAAGTAATATACAAACTAGGTACATTAACAAAGGTCAAAATACATATATAATCATTTTATAATATTAATCAATTAAATAATTATATCTTTCAAAAAATACTTTGTTGACATATCATTTCAAAATGTTTCATTTTCGTAAAAAATCAGTGTGCAAAGCAAATAAACATGTTTGAATACAGCAAATCAATACAAGTACGTAGTATGTCATCGACAATGTAGGCCTACATAATAAAATGTTCCATTTTAGAATTTATATAGATTGAAAAAGATAACTATTCCTAAAAATCCGATTTTGGTATTTAACCCTAATAAGGCCGGGGGGGGGCATTATGCCCCCCCCCCCCTCCACGATTTTTCCGATTGCTCGGGAACGCATATGGATGGCGCCCCGCCGCTCGCTGACCTTTTTCTTTCGAGTCTTGCGCAACTTTCAAAATATTTTTTTTGAAAATCGGACCTACGGTTACAAGGTCACGTGACCTTTTGTCTTTGCATGTCAGCCCGAAAATCGCTCATTTTCGTGATTTGTGTACAAAACATATGGAAAAGTCATTTTTCCTAAAAGCAGATCAAACATGGGTTATTGGGTCTTGTTTAAAGTTTAGGTGGTTGTTTTGGGAGTCAAAATAGTTGAATTGTAGTAAGAAATGAAATAAAATAACAAAAACAATGAAATACATAATAAATTATCAAAACATGGGATAACATAAGGAATAAGCTGGCTCTTCCGAATTTTTTTGTCGTTCAGAATGGACTAATGAATATATGTAGTGAAAAAGAATGTTTAAGTATGAATAATATATGATTTATGGGTAAAAATGTGATTTTTATGACTTTATTTGCATAAATTACCATAAATATGCAAATGAGTGAATTTTTCAAAAATTGAAATTGTCATATTATTCTATACACTTCACTTGACATGCGTGCAGATTTTCGCGGCAATCGGCCGCTTTGCGGCCGAGATCTCAGGGGGGGGGGGGGGCATAATGCCCCCCCCCCCGGCCATACTAAGACCTCAAATAGCCCGGCCTTTTTAGGGTTAAAACAGAGTTCCCCCTAAGGTATATCATTATTTGATAAGGTATCATATATTATACATCACAAAGATACTAACTAATAGTTACAAATACAACAAGAAAAACAAATAATATCACAGTGGAAAAGAGGGATTCGGAAGGTAAAAGGTTGGGTGTGTCAGTTTTAATTATTTTTGGCCATGGCCATAATAATCACTTTCTGTACAAATACATACAATATTTTTAATAGTATTATTATCATCATTATTATTATTATTATTATTATTATTACTACTACTACTACTACTACTACTACCACTACTACTATCGTCATTATCATTCTAGAAGTAGTCGTAGTAGTTGTAATAGTAGTACAGTAGTAGCAGTAGTGGACTTTACTGTATAACTTGTTTAGCTTATTAGACTAATCTACCACGAGGTACATTTTCATAAATTAAAAACAATTTAGATACGAACTTTTAACACTTTACCTGCAAAATAGGAACGTCGTATGTTTTAAAACATTAATATTGAAATGTTTTCATAACGGCAAAGAGAGAAACAACAGAATTTAAAAAAAAACATACAATTATCAGTATTAATTCGAAATAAAGGCAAAGTATACTGCCTTCTTGTTAATGCTATAGTAATATTGTAGTAGTATATAGTATTTACATTATGTCTATTTCGATTGTGAAATACATTTCATCTATATTTGGATTATATTTCAACGAATACGAACTACGAAGAGGAAATCTATAGTATAGTAATAGTAATAGCACTAATAAGAGGCCTATATAGTATTATATTTTTGATCAATGAAATCCTGTTCAGTGATTAGTCAACATAGCATCATGTGACCAAACATAACATTGCTATGATGTAACGTTGCACTATTTCAAGCCACTAGTTAAAATTATGGATTCCTAGCCGACAGAAATGGCACTATTATTATTATTCATTTAATATCATGCTATTATCATATATTATTCGCAATTTTTTTGAAATTATTTGTTCTACTTTTTCAAATGTATTGCAACGAATATGAGCCACAAAGGACAATTCTAGAAAGGAATCTTCGATGCGGTTTCCGAATATTGCGCACATTATTTGTTCAACATTTTAGGAACGTAATTATTTTCATCAATAGTTTTCTTACATTCTACACAACTCATTTAGATCAGGTGACAGCAACAATTCCGGAGATCTCTTAATTTGAAGCCAGATCGGAATGAGCCACAACTTAAACAAATTATATACTATGTATATCATTATAGAATAAGGATTCATAAATTCGCGCTAGAGAGTTTACAGCTGATTTATACAAACAGCAATATATAATGGCATGAATTGGAAGTCAGAATCTCATTGAATCTAGACAAGAAAAAAAATGTGCATGTGATGAGATCGGTATTACTAATACAAAAGTAAAAAGGCTCAAAGTTCCAATCAATTTTTCAGTGTTTTCCCTCGGGGCAGTGCGGGTAGTGTTTCAGGCAGGGCATGCCTAATCGCTGCCGATTTGAATTACACACAAAGTACACACACAGCTCGGCGATGTCACTGATGCATATCCATTAGAACATAAGCCAACTAGGTACTCCGTCATGATACATTGGCCCAAACTTATTATTGTTACCTTTTGCTTGTTGATCCAATCTTGGTACTATCGACATGCAATCGTCTATAACCGCTGGGCCTCCACTGCACACGTAATTAAATCTTTCTGGAAATTCACCCGAATCGGGATTTTGGGTATTGTCATAGTGCCAAATATAGAGAAAATCGTAGTTCTTTAATCTGGCTTCAGCGTATTGCATTTTCTTAGTAGTTGATATGTGAGGGGATGGGGCACAAAAGAAGATGGCTATACCAGCCTTGCCAAAGTTGGCTCTCTTTTTTAACTCTTCCACCATTCTGCAAGCTTTTTCGCACGAGGAGTTCTCCAGACTATGAATAAGATAGCAAGATGCAAAATACTCTTGGATAAATTTATGGAAGAATTCCGTCGTGTAGACTTTTCTTCGGGGCAGCTTGCCTTGATAAAAGTCGTGTTCTGGATCGTTAGTTAGGAAACCTATTTTACTGCTCAATCTGAAGATGGCGTCGTTTTCAAACTCGTCCGCACTAAATACAGTTTTTTCATATCGGCTGTTGCCCGGTCGACCCCAAATACCATCGAAAGCTGTTTTTCCTAGAAACACTTTCAAATAGTCAAAACCGATAAGGTCCTCATTCTCCTTGTCTTTTAGTTTGTCTCTGTATTGCTCGTACATATATTCTATGATGTTGTTGAAGACGCCAGGCACGGTGTTCTTCTGCCTCAGGAAATTTTCGTTCTTCGAAAGCTCACAAAACATGGTCAAAAAGAGAGGATACCTTGCCATGTAGGACATGTCCTCGATATTACAATCAAAGTAATAATTATCACATGGCATGACTTCTGCTTCCTGTAGTAAACTGTCGGCTGAATTAAGGTACTTGCCACCTGAAAGCCATTTGAGGAGCTCATCGGATTTTGTCTCGTTGTGCCGAAAGAACTTCTTAACGTAGGCTACCACGTTTTCAGTGGTAAACCCTGTCAATTCGACATGAGTGTAGTCTGGGACATCATCAAAGTCCGCGATTCGCCAGGGTCTACATGTGACCATCACAGTTGTGTCCCGGTATGATTTATATCTTAGAATATCAAGAACTCCTTCTTGAGTTTCGTCCTTCAAACTTCCATCAACATACTCGTCGTAGCCATCGAATATAATGACAGCACTTTCCGGATTCTGGCTAATGAAGTTATCGATCAAGTCAGCCGTTATGGCCTCCTGTCTATCTCTTGGTACTAAACCTTGGTTCAGAACTTCTTGACCAAGAGTGTTCTTAGGGTCTACCAACCGTAACTGAAGAATGATTACTAGAGGAGTGCATCTGATGGAGAAACCCCAAAGGCACCTACCCCAATCATGAGCTATTTTACACGTCAGCGTTGTTTTTCCAGTCCCTGCCACTCCCCTCAAGAGAATCCTTTTTGCAACCCTACCTTTCCTTTCTTTTAGCTGGAAAAGCTCTGTTTGGGAAATAGATTTTCGCACTAATTTGCTGCCTTGGTCGACGTCACGGTGTAGGAGATTTAAATTGATGTATATGTCTTCAAGATCTAGAACACTGGAAGAGTTCCAAGGAACCGTCTTGATGTCGCAAAAGCTTGAATCATAATAATGAATGAGATGTCCCCGAAGTTCCTTGATGTCAGCTGGCAAGAAGAGGAGGTTAACACAGAATACAATCAACACGATAGCTAGCAGAACAATCAACAGACTGGCGTGAACTAGTACCGGTATCCAGTTTATAGTGAACTTTGCAGGACTCAAATCATGCAAGTCACGTGCGTCTGGGATGAACTCACCTGCACGGTTAAACAAAAAAGATAAGGCACTATATACATCACAATATGACTACTGGATGCGTAAGGTTATGGTTTGTGTTTCGTTTTATTAATAACTTTGAACAAGAGGTAAACTGGGTTAATCAAATGGGTTGCCCCCCCCCCCCCCCCACATTCCCACTTAATGTCACATTCCCAATGGACCTGCACTATCACTCCCTTGAGTGAGAGAGAGAGAGAGAGCCGACCTATGTACTTGCCATTAATTTACACGTTCAACAAAACATTTGTACGCCCCCGTTTATAGAGACTTCAGTAGTCATTGTAGCACGAAAGCTGTATACAAATAAATACCTTGCTGCACTCTCTCGGCGAGCTCTACCAGATCTGCATGTTTGAGGCTTTGAACCAATACATGTCTCTGTTTCCTCTTTGCTAGCATACTCCTCCAAGAATGTAGCATTTGCATAGTGCCAGATGAAGACCATGTCAGACGATTACGTAACTGGTATAACTGAACCTTGGTCCAAGTGTGGCCTAGATGAAGACCAAGTCGGTCTATTCCGTGCCCTATCTCCTCGGCGATTGCCCTTAATTCAATGTCGGAGTCTAGTCCCACTGGATCAAAGCGATGTCATGTGTGTGATCTTGCCACGCTTCTTGCATACGTACATACCTCGCTGTAATGTCTTTGTTAATGCAAATACCTGAATTCCGGGTCTGATCAGCTTTTACCATTTCCCATCTATATATTAACATCTATCTCTATTATAAATATCAGGTTATAAAATAATCGGTAAGGAATCAATAATGCAAACACAAATTGCAGTCTATATTATTTGTCGTAGGTAGATAGTATTGTTCAACTATGCAACGCAGGATTTTGAGTAGACTTGCATTGTGAGCGAAGACAAAGGCCGGGGTATGAGTCAGTGAACACATGGTTATGATAACACCATATATTGTATGAAAAGATTGTTTTCATTGAATAGTTGGTAGATCAGTATTATACATACATATGAAAGCCAGTGTGTGTTGCAGAAGGCGATGTTTGCTGTAGGCAGGATAGGGGTGCTGCAAGCATGCAATAAAGGGCCACTCTAACCCAACTGACATAGCCTTTTAAAACATGAATACACCTCTACTTTATTCCAGCCTCTGATTTTTGAAAAAATCTCTAAATTGACCAAAAAAAATGATAATAACCATCCATACGCCCCTCGAAAAAAAGGGTAATGCGGTCACGTGGCTTGATGACGCATTTGACGTCATTTCGGGAATGTCCAATTTTTAGGAATCCTACAATCTCATTGTAATTCATAATTAGGAATTACGAAATTGCCAGAAACGTGCTTGAATTATTAAGTGCATATTACATTTCGGATAATTTTTTTTCTTCAATTAATATCATAGTTTGCCTTTTTAAAGAAATTGTTATGCCTATTAACTCTTATCCTGCCACAGGGCTAATCCCCCCAGTGCCAGATTTATAACGAGATAATCGGATTAACGCGATGGTACTAAATAGCGCGTGCAAAACACTAGGCACAGTCCAATGGGCATGAACAATAACTGCTATTACGAATGTTTGCTAGCATGCAAGAAGCAGCGTAACAATAGCGTGCACGCAGCCTCATGGCAGGCTATGAGTTAAAATGATCTTCCTTTTCACCGGAGAGGCTCCTGCAGTGACGTCATATGCTATTGCGCAATACATCTCCGAAACTGGGCTTTTCTGAGCGTTCTGAGTCGTCATTTTTAAAGCTAGATTCCAGAATTATTGATGATCATCGAAGAAGAATCGTTGTCATGTTCGGAATATCCGTCAATTTCTTTTCTACATGTCTTTTTTTTCATGTTTTGTAGCCCGTTTTGGTCAGAGTGCTCCTTTAAGTGAATTTGACATTGGGAAGGCAGTCTAACAATTTAAAGTGAGGTCCTTTTTTTCTTCCCCTGCTTCTAAGATATGGCAGACAATTTCCAAATTTTGGAATGACAAGGCATCCCTTAATACGCCCAATGGAAAAAACGCCCCTTTCTCCCTCCCTCTCTCTCTCTCTCTCTTTCTCTCTCTCTCTCTCTCTCTCTCCCTCCTAACCATACACACACGCCCAAACACGTTCCATCTAATCCTTTTCCATCTTACAAGACAGTAAAACATCCCGGATATCCACAATACGATTCAATTCTTATTAAATTACAAAAGTAGTCGGTGTTTATTAGGAATTCTATTTTATTTACAATAATATTATAATGTAATTGCATTTTCTATCCTATAATTTGGCAGGCTAATGAATCAAAGTAGCATTATTTTCCATTTGGCAGAAATTCGTCAAAAACAAAACAAAAGACTATCAAACTGTCTTTTACCTTACTAGTATCTTACCAGACACAATAGCCTAAGAACATTAATTTGGTCGTTATATTCTCGAAGCATACAACCGAAAGAGGGCGCATACGTACATTGTGTCGACACGTGGCATCTCTGAACTCTATCGCTGGATTGGCTAAAGATAGTGGTGTACAGGTGAATAAATAACCAATAATGCGAGATTTATAGGAGTGATCTCGAGATAACATTCCCTAAAGACTTAGTCCATAAAAGCAGTAAAACGCTTTGTTGATCAATAGTGAAAAGTCGGCATCCTGGCCGATGAGGATCAAATGATATTCACACACATACAAATAGAACGTCTCAATGAAAAGATAACAACACTTTTTGAAAGGATATAAGTTTTATACATTACATAATTTATACAAGGAAAGTTCCCTATTACCCATGCTTTTTGCACATGCATGACCAGAATTTCAGTCGCAGGCTTCTACTGCA
This sequence comes from Strongylocentrotus droebachiensis, assembly GCA_035222895.1. Lineage (NCBI taxonomy): Eukaryota > Metazoa > Echinodermata > Echinoidea > Camarodonta > Strongylocentrotidae > Strongylocentrotus > Strongylocentrotus droebachiensis. Next base: position 235,310 of record JAVYIG010001317.1, read on the forward strand.
CACCATCATGACCACTGTCTAAAAAATAAACACAAATGATTTGCTTGTGTCCTAAGTTTGACCTATCTAAGTTCAGGATAGAAACAACTCTGTAGACTTTCAAAATAGATGGCGCCATACAAATAGTCGTATCAGTGCCATTGATTGGGAGGGTTTGGGGAAACAGATTCGAGCTGGGCACAATGTGGCGGAAACTGATTCGTTGAGAAATCATAAAACAAAACTAAAGAATATACGCAGTCATGTTGTGACCAACGAAACCAAGTTGGCTAAACTCTTTGAATAGTTGGCTCTAACTCTTATCAGAACAGTGTATTTAAAGCTCCGATTATAGGGTCTGTTTTGTGTGTATGTGTGCTTGGCCGGTTCTTGTGGACAAATAATACTAATGATAATCTTATTAACCAGGGAAGCCTCATCAGCGATGATACTGTTCTTTTTGAGGGCCCTACGATTGTTACCCAAGCACTGCCCAGTTATTAACGCCTTGGTCGAGAAGGTCAAATGAGGGAGAAACATATAGTTTAATCATGTAAGCATCGAGCAAAGGATCGAACGCAGAACATCTCGTATGAGAGTCACCAGTCTTTACCAATACACCACAAGTTTTCTGTATTGACTTGGCGTTGTATTCAGGAACATGACCTGAAGATCAACTAGGTGTCTTTATCCGAAGCCACAATGACACCCGGTATGCTATCACTGTCCATGTCTTTGCTCTCCATGGTCGCTTTGGAAGAGGATGCCTTGTCGTTCTCCTCCTCCTCCTGGTACTCGGATATGGCGCTCATGTTGATGGAACCCTGGAGGTTCATGCTAGTCCGGCTCACCGATCGGGGAACGATGCCGGCCGTGTCCGACGTCATGTCCGCTGTCGTCTCGTCGTTTGCCACGCTGTCATGGAAGATGTAAGAAGAGGTATGTGACATTAAACGTCGTCATGAGTCTCGATTGGGATAGAGAGATGAGGTTGAAAGAGAGAGATATACGACATAGAAGAGGGTTAATTTGATGGATAAAGCTAGTGAATGATATGACAGAGATCAGATGGATCACAGGGAGTGGAAGAGGAATGGGAAGAGAAAGAAATTGAGATAGAAACGAGGTTTAGATAAGTATTAGGGGTGAAGATTTCATTTTACGCATCCCAGAACAAAATTATCCGCAATATTTCGTTTTGTTTAAACTTCCTACATTTCTTTATGATTGGGGGAAGAAAAAAAAACGAGAGGAAGATGGGAGTGGATAAATCGAGCGTTTTTTTTACTTAAATCTTAAGTTCGTATTTCAAGCCACAGTGGCATTAAGCAGTGAGGAGTAAAACCTTAACACAGGCCTCTTTAGATAATAGACGAAGAATAGTGTCTAATTTATCTTTAGATAATAAACACAGGATAGGGTTAAGACAATGTACACAAAAGTCATGCAAGTTTGTCAATTTACACTCAGTACTATAGAAAGAGGAATAGAGAAAGAAAGAGACAACAGACAAGCTGGTATTTGACGGGTTTCGGAATGGATCGGGGGAGTGTGCATGCAATAAACCACTTACCCCTCCCCCCTCCTCCCACCCTCATAAACATTTTTTTTAAATGGACTTTAGAAGAAAAAATTGGTAAACGAATACCAACATAAACATGTATGGATTTTGAAATGTGTTATTCAGCGAATGAGATTTTCACAAGAAAATCAGTATTGCTCCATGTCAATGTCAATGCCCATGCTACGCCCCTAATTGAGTTATGCTTATCTACGTATGACCCTCTCAAACAAACAATAAAATATTCCTTATTCCACAAATTATTCCTAACGGACACATATATTTTGTTTACTCTTAATACTGTTTAGTTTAAATTGATTATAAACATCAAACTTCCTTCAATTTATTGCGTGTACCGTAGCAATATTGCGAGTTAATTTCATCAAGATCTATACACTGTACTTCAAAATGAAATTGGTGATATCGCCAGAGAATTTGATCTATTTAAAAGGGATCGTTGTACTTTCTCCATCGTAGTCCCAGAGATATAAAACACACTTCATATTATTGGACTACGTAAAACCAAGGGACATGACGTGATACAACTTCATATTTATGGGACAAAATATAGGTTAATTCATGTTTTCCCTATAATAACATTATATATTGAGAAAGCAGGCTCTCTCCTAAAGTGGAGGTCCACATTTCTATAGATGGTTTAAAAGTATGAAATAAAGAGAAAAAGATCAGTGACAAGTTTGAGCAAAATCTGAGTAGAAATAGGAGTTATGTTTTTTAAGTTGCAATCCATCTAACAAAAATACCTTTGGCGTATCTTGAAGAGTCCCCTTCCATTTACTATATATGTACACAAAATAAAAAAAAATTGTTATTTCTCTAAAGAATATTTTTAATCATAATGCATCAAAACTCTGCAAATCTATTTATACATACCCCTTTGTGAAACTATTATTTTTCCTTCATTAATAGCCAAGTCAATAAATATACAACTGTGAATATAAAATGCCTACGGGGTGACGAAATCTTGTCAAGATGTCAGTATAAAGCATTATGGCATGTTCAGTTTGGATTACAAGTCAATAAATCTATTTGGTTGGAATAAATGAGGTGCACAAAAAAATACAGTTTTAGTTCGGATTACGGTTTTCTCAAGCCATTTCGTAAATACTATCTGCGCATGGGCAGAGAAAGGTAATTTCTGATAAAATTGTAAAACCCACCGAGATGAATACGTGCTCATGTTATGTAATCATTAGGGACTTTTAGATTCGCACAAAGACAATAGGTCTATGCTACGATCGACGTCCTTTAAATGCACTGCCTTGAATGGACGTCACACGTATCAGTCCACGCAAATCTAAAAGTCCCTAATATTCATGTGTGCACCTAAGGTTCATTCTATGATACAAGAGGGCAAACAAAAGCTTTTCATGAAGCACATACATGACTTTGGCATTGATTATTCTAAAATACAAAAAGTGGGACTTCTCCATGTGTAAATATCCGTGGATATTTGGGGTCATTTGACCCATGTACTAACTACGAAATGGTCTATATACTGCTAAAGATACATGCAACTATAATAATGCTTTGCAAAGGAATGAGAGGGCGACAAACAGATTCACTCTCAGTCTGTATCAAGTCATTAAATTTGTCTTCACAACTTGAGGCTATGATGATATTTAGATCTCAATAAAAATACAGAAGTGTACATTAATCTGAGCATGTTTGTCCCCTATATACACACACAGTAGGAGTCATTGCCATAGAGCTTAGTAATACATAGTCCTTTAAAGTGTACTTACAATTATTGGAACATAATGAACTTCAGCAAAAATTAGAACATTCTCTGGCACGACACGAACGTAATAATTAGAACTTTCAGTTGAAAACAGGACCAGCATGACTTTCAAACCATGGAGAATCCTTTTATTTACTATGATATTCAAGAAAATTGAGGTTACTACAGGTGCAGTACAGGCCTACTGAAAATAATATCTATTTTCTCGTCCCCTCCTCCACCCATGTTATGCCAGCCTAAATGGTATTGTTATTTGATAGTTTTGTTCTGAAATTAAATCAATGAAAATCTGAGGTGGGACACGAAGACAAGGGGGTCAACACAAATCATGAATACAATGGTCAATATGTCACCTTGATTTAAGCCTTTGTTGTGCATGTACTATAAAATCTTAATAAATAAAATTTGTGTTGAAATTGACCGAACGGCATTTCTGTACAGATCTAAATGATCAAACAATAGGGAATATCTTCCTTCTCACTTTCAAAAAACCCTGGACCAGAAACTATAAATCAATTTGACTTGTTTGGCTTTATCTGAAAATTCGGACGGTGTGGGGATCTTTGCTAGCTCTACAATCCGTGTAATACACAGCAAGAAATACATAAGGGCATCTTCGGATTCATAAGATGCCAATTGCGAAAGTTTAAACGGAAATCTTGAGCGACTTTCGGTTTCGTTTAATAGATCGAATGTTGAGGTTATATTTCTTTTCTACCCATGTATGTATCCTCTTTCCAGGGACATTATTTGTTCACATCATATAATAACAGCTATTTACAACAATATTTATATACAGAATTTATGCAATTCATTGTAATTGAAGTTATATTTGGTTTCGTTCAAAACTGTTTGTCACCATAATTATTGCTTTAAATAACATTACGTTTATTTAACACTTTTCTAGCCTATCAATTGAGCTAGTGGAGTGCTTCAGTCAGTTGCTCGCCGAGGGTCCAACTCCAAAATGCGATTCATTGCAATTCATTGTAATTGAGGTTATATTTATTGCTCTTTTGGTTTCGTTCAAAATTGTTTGTCACCATAATTATTGCTTTAAAATAACATTACGTTTATTTAACGCTTTTTATATATCCTATCAATTGATCTAGTGGAGTGCTTCAGTCAGTTGCTCACTGATGGTCCTACTCCAAAATTGCGGAATTATAAAATTATCATTGTTCCAGCCTTGATTTAATAAGGGCAGAATTTACATCTTCTATAGTTCTTTCCTATTGAGACACAGGCTGCTAAAAATGGCATTTGATACCCGGCGAGGACTTCTCTTGTTGGTCTTAACTTGTTTTCTTCTCTCCTACTCCACCCCTATTTTAGCTGGAGATGCAACGGGGGCTGCTTCGGGGGCTCTTATCATGGTTATAAGAGATGTTACGAGGACCCTCTGTCGAAGACAGCTCATTGCCAGAATAGAGGACTTGATTTAGTCCCAACAAATCTTAATGAAGATATCGAGTATCTCGACATATCGTTCAATAATCTCACTTATCTTTCAAACACTTCTTTTGCAAGATACCCTCTCATTACTAACTTGAATCTTGCACATAACGGCATAGAAATATTGACTCCACCGCTTTTTACCCTCTCAGCTTTTTAAGTATTTTATCGTTAAATTTCAACGTCAATATTGTGCTTCCAGATACGGGCCTTTTCCGATTAGCACGAAATTTGACTTTGGTGCATTTATCAAACACACATTTGAAATGGCTTCCTAGCGACACCCTGAAATGGACAACACGATTAGAGGATATCGTCTGTAACAACAATGAACTCTCGATTATAAACATCAGCGCGTGTGACACGATCACAAATGCTGAGTTCTCTCGAAATCAAATAGAAGGCCTCACTGTAGAAGCTTTCAACTTTGTGTGCCACACTACGACCCTGGTCCTAGAAAGAAACCCCATCAAATCGGTCGATCCTAAAGTGATTGCATCACTGCATGTGCGACAATTGCGGCTGGGAAACTACCCCTTGAACTTAGAGGTGGTTAGAAACGTATTCATCGGTGTTGCCCATTCTGAAATAGAAGAACTTTCGGTTAAGAATGCTCGCTTGAATGCATTCACAAAAGACTTTTTTGACCCGCTGATGGATTCATCTCTTTCTGTGCTCGACCTTTCCGATAACCACGTCTATACGCTCTATCCCCTCGTCTTTTCGAATCTGACCAAACTAGATCAACTTAACCTTTCCAATAGTCGTATAGATTCAATCGAACCAAACTTCTTTGACGGCATGGGAGAGATTAAAGTACTGAATTTCAACCACAACCACATACGTCATATAAATCCCCAGAATCACACATGGAACATAGGTGTTCTGGAATTACACTTGTCTACGAATCGTTTGACAGTGATTTCTCAATCTGCGTTTCTCGGTTTGGAAAATCTAACCTTTATAGATTTGAAATTTAACAACCTCCATGTGTTTGAACTAACAGACTCAACAGACCTTCGTAGAATCCAAACCATCGATTTATCGTCTTGCAGAATTTCCCGTTTGCAATTGGAATCATCAACACTAAAGTCACTGACCTTGAAATACACCAGGATCCATTTAAAACCAAGAGAATCTTTCAAACATTCACTATTTCTTGAGCATCTTGACTTGAGCAGCACGGGTCTTGGGATGTTGAATGTGTGGGATGCGACTGTCAATATCTCTCTTTTTGACGGACTCTTCAACCTAACGACTTTGGACCTGAGTAGAAATCATCTTCTTGGCCGTGAAGGTGCCTTGACAGCTGGCCTTTTCCGGCAACTCTCTGCTTTACAAGAGCTCAATTTACACAATTGCGATGTGGCAACCGTCAATCCTAATGTCTTTAAGGGGTTGGGATCGCTACAGAAGTTAAATTTAGCAGGAAACAGGATCAAACGACTTCCTTATGGCGCCTTTAATGGACTGGAGCAAGTAACAATCATAAATCTTGAAACTAACAATGTAGCATACCTCGAATATTTTTGAACAATCCTAAGTTGACAAGTATTTCGTTAGCAAGCAATAACTTGACTCATCTCAAACTAAGCACTTTTCAACCGATCATCTCATCCCTCTCATCTCTCGATCTTTCAATGAACCCAATTGTCTGTAACTGTGATCTTAAGTGGCTCCCCAGTTTCCTCCATAGACAATTAATGCTCACCAATGCAGATGAAACAATCTGTTCCGAATCATCTTTAGATCCCCTTCGCGCGAAACCTCTTCTTCAGTTTGATCCCGATGAACTATGTAAGCGCAGTGTTGTGCTCTTCTACTCGCTTCCCCTCGCTACCATTTGCTTGATTGTTATCATCGTACTCGTGCACCACTATCGCTGGAAAGTGAAGTATAAGATCTTTCTGTTGAAACTTGCGGCTCTTGGGTACAAGGAGGTACGAGACGCCCGAGACCACAATGACTTTGAGTACGACTTGATTATCATCTCCTACGACGATGACGAAGAATGGATTCGGGAGCATCTTCGACCAGCTCTTAAAGATCAGCTGCCGCAGTTTCAGAGGAACGTCTTTGGTGACGAAGACCTCGTTGTAGGAATGCATTACTTGGACTCCGTTGACTACGTTGTTAGCCATAGTTACAAGACCATCATTCTGCTCAGCAGAGCCGCTGTGCATGATCGCTGGTTCATGCTCAAGCTTCGCACCGCGATGGACCATGTGAGTGACACTCAGACGGAGTTCGTAGTCGTGGTCTTTCTCGAAGACATCCCTGACGAGGAGATACCTTTCTTAGCCAGGTTGTACCTCAGTGATGGTAGACCATATCTCTACTGGACTGATGACGTAAGAGGACGCGGGTATTTCTGGTATGAACTGACCAAATATCTGACCATTAATTTAAGAACGAATGATTGGATTCCAAACGAATAGAAAATGACATTAATAGATTAACGACTGATCAAAATCCCCTCTTAAAGGGATAGTTGAGTTGTGTTGCAGAGGGCGCTACACAATTTCTCGTTTGTTTTTGTGAGATAATGAAAAACTGAGTGTCAAATTTGAAAGAACATAATATTTGAATGACAAAATCATCTTTGTTTGATCAAAATCGGTTCAGAGACGGCTGAAATATAACGATTTCTAATACTTTTGTACCACCACAAATATTAGATATTTTGAAAATATTGAAAAAACCGTTGAAAAAACGAAAAAAACGCCTTTTACGTCGTATATCAGCCAATGCCGATGTTGGCTTTTTTGTTGGCATTTTCTTGTTGCTTATATTAAGCACAACCAGCCGGCCCATGTATTGTTATTTTTAATTAAATAATTAATTAACGGTCACCTTTTTTTTTTTGAAAGTGGAGCTGAATTGGTATGCTCGTATTGGCTAAATTTCACACATTTTGGGGTCTAAAATTACCTTCATAGCAATTTTAGGTTCTAAAAGGGCACTAGAAATGTCATAGATAAGAATAAGAGCAATAACCATGCACTTTGAAGGCATTTGCGGTCTGAAAACACAACTCAACTATCCCTTTAACAATAACAATCATAATAGTTGGATCTCGTATAGCGCTCATATCTATCAGACTTGACACTCCTGGAGATCCACATTATTACTCCACTAGAAGTTTCCTGATCTAAAGGATACGTCACCGGACTGTGGATCACAGGGTTCGCGGTTCGAGTCCCCCCGCGACACTAATGCCCTTTAGTGAGACATCTACACTGTATCTAAATGTATCACACTCTACCCAGGTGTAGTAAATGGGTACCTCGTATGATTTAATTATTCATTGAACGATTTGAGCGCCTCAGGGCAGCTAGGCTTAAACCAACGTAATGATACAATTTGGGCACTCCTGGAAACGATATGTGCGCAAAACAAATGTATATATTTGTATTATTATCATTATTTAACTTAGATGTTTAGTTTTGATGATAGTCACATCTTATTATCAAAATTTGTTCAGAGTCAATGAAAATGTTCGTAAATGTTCGTAAAAATGAAATTGGTCCACCCATACTATCATGACTATTTTGTGTATTCTTTTTTCATCCGTTATGTCAAATCGTTGACATGTATCATGTGTATGCCCTGATGATGTCAGACTGCAATCTCTAGTCCATCGCGGTGAGAAATACTGAACTGGTGAACAATTAATATTGTAAAGATAGAAGGTGACATCATACGGAGTACGCTGTGGAGGTCTTGTGAAATCCAGTTCCATTAATTGTCCTGTCCCGTATGATGTTTTTCCTGAAATCATACCTTTTCATATATTTGCGATGTACAAAATTATTGTTACCAGTTTATTTAGCGTCTTTTTAAGAAGCCATCCTGTGCCAAGTTGGTACTTTGTTTTGATTTTGGTAACTGTATATAAACAAAAAGATAACATTAAACAGTTGAAGTCTACATTTAGTACACATTGAATAATACCTATTTGTGACAAAATAGATTTGTCTGGGTTTTATAATGTAAGTTGGAAATTAATCAGATGAGATAATTAGACACCGCTGGTCGTTGGTAAGACTGGCGATTTTGAGATTATTATGATACATTTACAGGTTTATGAGAAAAGGTGTAATTATTTGTATATAATAAGTCATGTTTATAATTACTTCCAGTGAGATATTTGGTTTTCATGATGAAGGTGTTGAAGGGGGTGATTGTTCGATTGAACTTTTTCTCATTAAGGAGCATTGTGTACCATATGCCATTGATTGTGTTATGTTATTAATTATTACAATTACCAGTTGACTTTGGGATGTCATTGTGTTGTCCTTGTAGTGGTTATACCCTTCCATGTTTGGGAGCAGTTAAAATCAAGGGATGATGTTTATACCTGCCTTTGATTTGGAGGTCTAGGGATATCAGCTCCAAAGAAGAGGAAGGGCATGACGTCATCCTGACATTATATTATGTTGGCTGGGTTATATTTGCAAGGTGGGCAAGACATATGCATTTGCAAGTCTTCCTGGTCAATTGGTTGGAAGAAAGATTAGAAATGTTGTTGTTGTATAATGTAATTATGCATGGGTAATGAGTAATTGACATTACAAAGAGAATGTTAATTGTAACTATTTTAAAGTAGATTCTTTGGTCAATGCAGCCCAAATATGCTGTTTGATAGGTAATTGGCAAAATTATGATTTAAAGCAACAAAGATATGTATTGCTTGATTAAATGATTACCAGTTGGGTAATCTAATATTTCATCTTAATTTTGTTTTGTACGATCTCCAGTTGCAAGGTCATTTTAGTAGGGGAGAATAAGCCAGTTCACGGTTGCAGTCTGAGCATGAGCAGATAAAGGTCATTGCAGAACAAATTTTGAAATACACGGAGACGAAATACTGGATACGTGCTCATGAAAGTTATGTAACATTATTCATTCATGCACATTCAGTGCACTCCATTGTACACAGGTGGAAGTATTCTTTGAAAAGGGGGAACAAAGGCTATTTATAAAGCACCTCCATCGCTGTAGGAGTGATTATTTCAAAATGTACAAAGTGGGACCTCTTCATTGTGTTGAAGATCTGTGGATATTCGGGGTCATTGCAGTAAGGTGCTAACCGTGAACTGGTCTACTGTAGTGGTACGCTGATTTGGGCAACACATGACCTAAAGGGGGCTCTATAGCAATAGAGGAGTTGGGTTAAGATGATCATTTTGTACAGTTATTAGTTTGACTTTATATACATCTAAAATTTGAACAGCATTAAATATGTTCCCGATAGTATGTCAGGAACGGGTAAACAACCCCTGGACTTGAATTCCTGTATTAGATTACAGGTGTTCATTTCCGATAAATACGTTGGACTTGAATTCCTGCATTAGATTTACAAAAGTTCATTTCCGATAAATATGTTAGACAATAGACTGTTTTTCCGGGGATCTGACATTCTCGCGGGGCTGTAGGCTCCTCCCATTTTCCTCGGTACCTAGTTCAAATCACTCTATCCAATCACTCTATTGTGCTTTGTCATTGGTTATATTTAATTGAATGCATAATTCCTCTCTTGATTGGTAGATTAAACTAGTCTCGAGGTCGGGTGACCTAAGGGTCATTTTATATATCCTATCTTGTTATTGGTTGTCTTCGTAAGGGTCCTTCTGATTGGCTAATAAGATAATGTGAGTTTTAAGCCTCGTCGGGTATTTAAATGCCATGTGCTGGATTTGGTAGGTCAGTTTTATTTCGTTCAGTTACTCTGTTAAGGATGCGCTGCTGAATCCGCTCAATCTATAGGGCCGCCCAGCCTCTGAGAGAATAAGCTATTTTAAAATGTCCTTAAATAAACAATCTTCGTTTGAACTATTGGAGCTTCGGCTGAGTTTATAAAAATAATAAAGTGGACGTCAACTGTATATCCGAGCTCCTTTCGTTTTATTTTGTTTCTGATCCCATAGTCACCGACCCATTATGGGCCCATTAGAGTTATATAAATGTTTTCATTAGTGTTCTAATTAGCATGATACGTTCATAATCTGCATGTTCAAAAATGTTTCTAATCCTAATAAGTTCACACATGACATGATGGATTTCTGAGGAATTCTTTTATGTTTAGTGTTCTTGAAAAGATATGGCTCAAGTTATGTATCTATATGTATATTCTTTATCTGTACAACTACAGTGCTAGACTTGTCTTCTGTTGAACCATTGAACTGAAGTTCTTAAAAAACAATCATGAACAGACTGCTTGTGTAGATTAGGATGAAGAAAAGAAAACAGAGTTGGAATGTCTGTTTTGTTTTCCCCCTTCATCAGCTAGGGTTCTTTATTTTCAAAACAAATTCCATCATATACGGTAAATCCATAAGTTATATTCAATTAATCAAAGAAATGATTTCCACACATAATGGCTAAACAAAGATATTAATCATCACGACCGAAAACTTTATGGCAGATAAAAAAAAAGAATGCCAAAATTAGTATTTTAAATACATACAAAAGGTGTCTTGAAATGTCTTGGTAAATTCAAATTAAGGCCGTTTAGGTGTCGTATCTATTCATGCATCTCCACAATAAGAGAAATATAATACGATTTTGTTTCCCCTTCAAAGTCAATTGGTTTACAATTATGCACAATAAAATTCCAGTTTTTTTGTTATTATTTTCCATGTTTTATTTTAATTTATAAGATGGCAATGGGGGATCCCAATAGATGAAAGAGAAATCCCCGCAAATAACTACATACGAAATATTCAGAGGATTTGTAATTTATACGAGTCGATTTCCTACAAGTCTTACAACCCCGATTCCAACAGGAAACGATATAAACATTATATATATATATATATATATATATATTTTTTTTGGGGGGGGTCAATCCAGTCCGAGAGCAAAGAAAAACAACATGCTCTATCACGTGGGACTTCTAGTTACTCTTCCGATGGTTCACTGGATCTAAGGCCCACGAGACCGACAGACTGACAGTCCATGAGATCAATATTTGTGTTTCCGGCCATCTTTCCCCATGTATTCCGACCTTTGGTGTGATCCTTCCCAACAAAAAATTGTCATCTTAACATGTATATTACTACTTACATGTCTTTTGATTATATTCGGTTAATCAAATCGTGTGATTCCTCATTCATTGATTCAGCGAGTAATTGGCCATGCAAGAAAAACAAACTACACCTGTTCACGTATTGTATTGTATTTATTAAACTTAATTGATGTACATCAATAATCTTGTTATAAACATATAAATCATATAAATCAATTTATAATGTAATGTAACAAATCACTATTCTGTTTGTAAACATATATATTAAAAAAATCAACTTACAATGTAGTGTAGCAAATCAGAAGGAAAATTATATACCGCAGAAAAACTCATTTTTCTTCTTGTAATAACATGACACATAATGCATAAACTAAATAATATAATCTATCATAATACATGTACATCCGAAGACTCATATATTTATATAACCTAATATAGATATTTTCTAAATAAATTATAACTCATGCTATACAAAATATGTATATGAGGTACATGGAATTCAATAGATAATCGTTTCGCCTAAAATAAATGATGTAATAGGTCAAGTACCAAGTACCTATACATATAAGCGACCTACTGTAAAGTAAACCAAAAACATAAGATTATAAATGTTTCGCCTTGTCTTTATAACGAGGGGTCATTGTGGTTTGATTCATTAAGTCTGACATTAAATCGAATACATAAACGAAATATGACTTACTTTTTGACTTAAGCCGTCCACACCATCACTGGGATGTATGATGGCTTCTGTTTCACTATGGCTTGCCACACCTTCCTGTCTTCTGTTAACCTTGTAGCTTTAGTCAGGGAGTCAACTTGTCTGTTTTTGCAGTCCGCCTTGATGCAGTCTGTCCATCTCTTAGCTGGTCTTCCCCTTGGGCGTTTGCCATGTATATTTCCATTGAGAAGGATGTGGGGGTATCTTTTTGAATTCATTCGGTTGATATGTCCAAAGTATCTCAGTCTTTTTGTGGCAACCCTGCCGATGATAGTTTCTTCCATATTCAGTTGTGTTCGTATGTGTGTGTTCCTTAGCCTGTCAAATCTGGTCACACCCATGATTCTCCTGAGGCATGCCATCTCAAAAGTGTGAAGTCTATTTTCATCTACCTTCTTTAATGTCCATGTTTCTGCACCATATAACAGAATAGACAACACCAGGACTTTGTACAGTTCTACCTTTGTTGAGCAGCGTATATCTTGTGATGCCCAGATTTTCTTGAGTGCTTGGAATGCTCCTATTGCCTTTCCAATGCGGTGCTTTACCTCTTCCGAGCAGGATCCTGTCTGGCTTATTGTTCCTCCCAGGTACGTGAACTTATCTACTTGTTTTAGCTGTTCTCCTCCAACGTTTATATTCAATAGTTGAGGCTGTTTGCTTATGGCTTGTACTTCTGTTTTGGTAATGTTTATTTTCAGTCCAAAGTTTGAGCTGCTCTGATGTACTAGGTCAACTATTGTTTGGAGGTCTCTGTCATTGTCAGCTATAAGGACTATGTCATCCGCAAATCTTAGGTTGTTGATCAGCTGTCCCTGTACTCTTACGCCGATCTTGGTGTCATGTATAGCGTAAAGCATCACAGCTTCGAGTAAGATGTTAAAAAGTTGTGGGGACAGGGCACATCCTTGGCGATCCTACATCAGCACTTGGAAAGCTTCTTGCATTACTAATTGAGTTTTTCCAATTTCTGTTGATCATAATAAAATCAATTTTATTATGGGTGTTTTGGTCTGGTGATTCCCACGTCCACTGGCGGCTTCCTTTGCTTTGTTTGTATAGCGTGTTGGTGATGATCAGGTCGTTTGCTGCACAGAAATTAAGAAGTTTTTCTCCCCTTGGGATTGGCCTATAACCTGGTTCCATTGCTTGGAGTCTGATCCTACCTTCGCATTTAGGTCGCCCATTACTATAATAATGTCTTTTCTTGGAGCTTTCTCTATCGTTGCTTGTAGTAGGTTGTAGAATTCCTCAATTTCCTCTTCACTGTTGGCTGTGTTTGGAGCGTAGACCTGTATTATGGTCAATGATCCTGTTTGTACTTCAAATCTTGCTGATATAATTCTTGGTGAGATGGGGTTGTAACCAAGAAGTGCATTTTGGGCGGTTTTGTTAAGAATCAATGCAACTCCTTCTCTATGAATTTTATCTTTCCCCGAGCATAGGATTCTGTGTCCGTCATGGGTGAAGTCTCCCATGTCTGTCCAGTGGGTTTCTGCAATGCCGATGATTTCCCAGCGAAATCCTTTTAGTTGATGTAGTAGTATGTCTAAGCTTCCAGCTTGGAGCAGTGTACGCACATTCCATGTGCCAATTCCAATCTGTTTTTTTGTTGTTCAGTAGTGGTGCTTTCCTTGTCGGTGATTCATCAGTAGCAACTCCCCCGTTAGGCTTTCGAGCTGTTGCGTCATAATTCACTGCTTCTTGCAGGACCACGGGCTGAGTTGGCAGGTTATAGTAAAGGCAGGGGCTTTAACCCTGGTGCTGTTTGTGTGTACTTCCATTGTGAAACAGTTTCGCTCATGTTGTAAGCTAGGTGGACGAGACACTCCTCTCCTAGCCACCCTGGTCTGTTTGTCCCTGTTGTACGAGTCAACAGGTTAACAGTCCCCACCACGAGAAGGTTGACCAGGACGATTACCCGTACTCTCACAAGTCGGTCATACCCCTCACGTTTTGCTTGTTACAGCAGTTGTTACCGGGGATGTCTCCTCCTTGTATGGTCTACCAAATTTGTTACAAAATGGTAAGAGAGTATAGGCTTTTTTAGGGGACCAAAGTAAAACGAAATATAGAGAGAATAAAATGGTTGTATGCTTAACTTGTATCGAATTGTATAAGCTGTTTTGTTTTTTGTATTACTTTGTTGCTACATAGTATCTAAAAGTTACCCCTCACTGCATTTATGTTTTTGGTGAACGAAGATAAAATATTGATCATATCAATGTTGTCTACGTCAATAGAAAAAATTGATAACTTTCATTATAATAAAAAAAACTTTGACAAACGGAAGTGTGTTTACATCTCGTTTCTCCACTTTTTTAAAAGATCAGAAATGGATCAGGAAACGGACCCCTGCCGCCCAACCCCCACCACCCGCGTAGTTATATAATTATACGCACTGTCTGTTTCATACAGAGTCCTCTTAACAATCACAATCTCCTATAAGTATCTCATGATGTACATGACATCTTTTGTTCACTTTTTATAACATGTTAGATACACTATTTTCGTTAAATATTACGTAGTAAAACTTAAGTAACACCAACTATGCGACTCCGAAATGAAGTCGAATGTTTCTTGGCTATTCTGGGTTATGGAATTTTAAGCCAGAGCTTGATATAATCACACGGAAATGCTGACACTTGTCGGTTCATAAATTTTGTTATTACAATATAGAACTCTAAAAAAAAAAAAAAAAAAAAAAAAAAAAAAAAAAAATCCCTTTTTCACAAAGGAAGACCACGCATGAAGTCTCCTTTTAACGATACACAATTAATTACTCATAACTGGGCGTCTTGGCTCTCATTCATTACATGAACATAAACACAATATTCATGAAAAGCATCACAATATTAGCATATTATTACTCACACACATTATGCCATTGACTTAAATGGGAAATAATGAAACAACAATTGAAAAAAACTCCAAACAAGATTTTACCAATGTCTTTTTTAAAACATGTTATACATCTCTTTTATCCTAAACTCTTCAAAAAAGAAACTATTTCAACTTGGTATGAGTTGCAACTTTCTAATTTTATGCATTTTAAAAGTATAAGACTAGCTGACATAGGCCTACTCTCAATTTGGGTTTCAGGAGACCACGTAACCATAGTAGCCTGTCATTAAAAAAAAAACGTTTTCATCTTTTGCTTGTTGATCTCATCGTGGTGTTATCAACATGCACTTTTGAAAAAGCATATCTTCCGCTCCGTCGTAAAGACTAACAAAGTTATTTGGCAACTCACCCCAGTCACCTGTATAAACATACCTATCAAAATAGAGAAGATTGAGGTTCTTTAATGTGACTTCTGCGTATTGCTTATTCTCTGTAGTATGTATGCGAATGGATGAGGCACACAAGAACATGGATAAACCGGCACTGTCAAAGTCATCTCTCTTTTTTAACTTGTCCAGCATTTTGTAGGCTGTTTCATTTGGGGAGTTCTCTAGTTGATAAAAAAGATAGCAAGATGCAAAATACTCTTGGATAAATTTATGGAAGAATTCCGTCCTGTAGACTTTTCGATGGGGCAGCTTCTTTCGATAAGAGTCGTTTTCTGGATTGCTGGTTAGGAAACCGATTTCATTGCCCAATTTGAAGATGGTGCGGCCTGGAAAAGCTCTGTTTAGGAAATAGATTTTCGCACTAATTTGCTGCCTTGGTCGACGTCACGGTGTAGGAGATTTAAATTGATGTATATGTCTTCAAGATCTAGAACACTGGAAGAGTTCCAAGGAACCGTCTTGATGTCGCAAAAGCTTGAATCATAATAATGAATGAGATGCCCCCGAAGTTCCTTGATGTCCGCTGACAAGAAGACGAGGTTCCAACAGAACACAATCCATACGATAGCTAGCAGGACAACACCTACCGACAGTATATATGACAAACACTCAATCCCTAAACAATAAAATGGAAGAATTCACGGTCATAGTGAGAGACTACCATCCCGATGTAGTCTCTGTGAGCGAGACCTGGTTTGATGTTAACACTGTTGAGGCAGAATATAACGTCCCTGGATATGTATGTGAAACTAAAAATCGCATAGGGAGACGCGGAGGGGGAGTAGCACTTTATGTCAAGGAATGCATGAACCCCACCCCCGTGCCATTTATCAGCGTACCACCCGAACTTGAGGTTGTCTGGGTCAGACTACGGCCACACCGATTACCCCGCACTGTATCGTCTATCTTTGTGGCGTCGGTGTATTACCCCCCGAATCATCCAGATATTAACATTCTGATTCAACACTTGATTAACTCGACGGATGAGATTTTTGCGAAACGTCAAGACGCGGGGATAATCATACTTGGAGATGTTAACCGATTAGATTTGACGCAACTTATCAATAGTCATAGACTGAAACAAGTTGTTAACAAGGCAACACGAAAAGATGCCATTTTGGATAAGATAATCACTAACTTACACATGCACTACTCGCCGGTTCAACTAATATCACCTTTAGGACGTAGTGACCACAATGGAGTAATATGGCATCCAAAAGCCCACCAAGTAAGACACAGAAATCAAACCTCTCGCAAAACCATCCAACCAATGCGAGATTCGGACGTTAGATGCTTTGGTGACTGGATCATCCATCATGACTGGTCTTCAGTATATAATACGAATGGAGCAAACGCAAAGTGTGAAGCTTTCTACAGTGATCTCAACTCAGCGATCAACCTCTATCTCCCTTCCAAGGAAATTAAGGTACGATGCAAAGATAAGCCATGGGTCACATTAAAAGTCAAAGAGCTGATCCATGAAAGGCAACTCGCTTTCCACTCCTGTAAACAGGATTGGTCCCGGCTTAGAAACAAGGTCCAGAGGGAAATCAAGAAGGCAAAAAGATATTATTACCGAGATCGCATTCAAAACCTAAAAACCGAGAATCCAAATTCCTGGTATAAATTCATAAAGATCGCAGCAACAAACTCATTGTCAATTCCTGATATAAAGGTTCCTGGGCTTGATGTCACAAACAACCAGGCAATTGCAAATGCTATTAACGAGCATTTCGTCAACATCTCAGCAGATGTTCCTTCACTCGACGCCAAAGTACTTCCAGCATTTCAACCCTTACAGGAGAACAGTGTACCCCGTATCCAACCTTGGAATGTCTAATCAGAACTTAAGAAAATCAAAGTTGGGAAAAGTAGTGGCCCTGATAAGATCTCTGCCAAACTTATTCGTAAATTTGCTGTAGAAATGAGCTCCCCACTTTGTGATGTCATCAATGAATCGTTGCTCGAAGGAGTAGTCCCTATGCAGTGGAAAAAGTCCATTGTCTGTCCAGTCCCCAAAGAATCTCCACCAACTATTGACAAACTTCGGCCTATCTCATTAACTGACCACTTTGCGAAATTGGCCGAGCTATATGTCTATATCGTTGGGTGCTGGCTGACATCTGTCAAGGAATCGACAAGCAGCAGTTTGGCAACCGACAAGGTGTCTCCACTACCCACTACCTTGTTGACCTGCTACATTTCTTGCACAGTAACGCAGACAAGCCACAGACTGTGTCAACTATGGTGATAACTGACTTCACCAAGGCATTTGATTTAGTGAACCACAACATTGCTGTTAGCAAGCTTCACCTAATGGGTGCCCGTCCAGCACTCCTCCCATGGATTTGCAGCTTTTTACACCAAAGGGTACAGGTGACGAGATACCACGGTGTTCTGTCAACATCCTTGATGCCTAGTGGAGGTGTGCCACAGGGAACCCGACTTGGGCCCCTTATCTTCCTGGTGTTGATAAACGATGCTCTTGCCACAACGCCGATAGCCAGGAGATGGAAGTACGTAGACGACCTGACTATAGCATAGAGTCGCAAGATGGGTGATGAGAGCGCAATCGCAACAGCAATAACTGATTTCCAATTGTGGTGTGACGACACTCAACTACGACTAAATCCAGCAAAGTGCAAAGAGATGCAAGTGTCATTTGCACGAGCGGCCATCCCCTCTCCACACATTGAGCTGTGTAACAATGTTCTTGAAGAATTCAAGGAGTTGAAATTGCTTGGGGTTATTATCCAGGCCAACCTCCGGTGGAATAGTCATGTGAATGAAATCATCAAGAAAGCGTCGAGGAAATTCTATTTGATTAGATCTCTGAAGCGCTTTAATGCTCCAAGGCAAGATTTGTTGACAGTATATACATCGTACATACGACCTACATTGGAGTATTGCGTACCTCTGTGGCACTCTGGTATCACCGTGCAGCAAAGCAAAGACATAAAGATGATCCAGAAAAGAGCGCTTCGCATAATTCTCTCTGACCAATATGTGAGCTACAGAAATGCCCTCCAGAAGACTGAGCTTGCAACACTGAGCGAAAGAAGGGACAAACTATCCTTAACATTTGCAGAATCGCTTCAAAGAAACTTCAAAGACTGGTTGCCTGAAGCACAAAACCAACGTCTCCGACGAAGCAATAGACTGAGAGAGTTCAAATGCAGAACGGAAAGGTTCAGAAACAGTGCTCTGCCTTTTCTTGTTAGGCTAATAAATCTTCATTCCGAGTGAATCGTTATTTGTATGAACAACTTAATCATGATTATTGATTACACTCAAATTTAAATAGTTATTACAATGAAATGAATCTCAAAAGAAATGGACAGTATAAATAGTATGCAGGTTGTTTATTTTTTCATCCCTACTGGAACACTTTAATCTTTACACTGTAATCTAATCCTAATGTCCTCCTCCGCCTATTTCGGGACTTTCTAGTCACTAGCCTCGAGTCTTTTTAATTCAATTTACTGTACGTTTAGCACGACTGATATCTTTGATCATACTTAATTTCACAATAATTGTACTATGTTTGAATTTGACCACCTGGAGAGTTTCGTAACTACAATTCTACAATACTTGATGTTTCCTGTCAAACGTTTAGTTTAATAATTTGTATACATGTTTTATATATTAGTGGTTTGTACAAGCCATGAGAATCTGTACATTTTAAAGCTAATTAATAGAAGGCTCATTACACATGTTTTTCACCTCATCTTTCTTGATATATTCCTCTTACTTACCCTTCCTTTCTTTTCCTTTCATTCTTCTCTCACCTTTTGTTGATTCTTGCTCCTTGCTCCTATTCCTCATTCATCCCTTCTTTCTTTCCATACTCATTGAATTTTGATACAGAGTTTTAATATGATATTTGTATTTATATACCTCACTTAAGTAATCCAGCCATCTGATTGGTCGAAATTGCATTCATAAACTTCAACTGTTCCTGTAAAATTCCCGGTAACCATGCTTAAAACATTTCAATATTTGTAATAACCATGGTTATTAAAAAAATAAGTCAGTCTCCATGGTTACCCCATAGGTTTACATGTTAAAAAATGGTTTGAGCGATGGAGGATACCATACGTGTGCGAAAAATTGGTCGGCAGTTTCAATACAATTGAATCTCGATCGATCTTACCGACAATTTTATCTTGCATTGTTGACATGAAGACGAAAATAAACTCTCAAAAACAAAAAAACAACATCTGCCGATAGATCTTGATCTAAGTTCGTGCCAATATGCATTGCAAAAGTAAAAGAAGGGCCCGTTTCATGGAGCTTTTGCGAAGCATCCCTCACGCGGAGCCGTTTTCAATCCATTTTAATGTATATATTGGAGAAAACTGCCAAACATGTTAACGGCGCGCGATAGCCGAGTAGTCTAAGCGTTGGTTTTCGATACACCTCTTGTTGTACGCAAGAGTTCGAATCCCGTCTTCGACAAAAATGAAAAATATTTTTTATTTTTTATTTTTTAGTCTATTTTTTTTCGGCATATAAAAGTATTAATGACTGCTTTAATATTCGAGAAATAGTTGTTTTCATACGCTCTCGGGAAGGTTACAATTGGGCTATTCCCCTCGGCAAGCCTCGGGGAATAGCACAATTCTAACCTTCCCTTGAGCGTAATAAAACAACTATTTCTCTCAAAGCAGTCATTAATACTATAATAGTCCTAAGACTATTGTACTTTTAACTTGTAAATACATGTACTTTTCAATTGTATTCCAGTGGCAATTCAGTTGTAAGACTGCGACGATGGAATTTGTTCAATAAAACCTTTCTATATCAAGGGGGACAAATTACGATAGGATAATGTGTGTGTTATGTTTCCCTTTTTTCACCACTGGAGCGGGGGAAATATATTAGCTAGATTATGGGGATGTATTATCAATTATCAAAGCTAAAAAGAAAATATAGGCCTACTTTAAAAAAAGACATAATATAGGGGACGCCACCGTTTGCATAAGGTTCCCACTGCCGATCAAACCAACCCGACCAAGCCCAATCAAGCCCGATCACCCATTTTTCCCCGACTAATCCCGACCTCTTGCCTAAACACAAGCTCTTCCCGACCGTTATTCGACCATTGACGACCCACATTCGACCATTCACGACTCATGCACGACGTATAGTCGACCACAACTTCGATCTCTTCTCGATCATTCCGATCTACATACAATCCCAACGCGATCTCTACTAGACCAACTAGACGTACACACGATCTCTACACAATCTCGACCCGAGCAGATCGACCTGTTCGAACATGGATCCAAGATGACTCGTGAATTGAGGAGTTGCACAAAATATTATCGTCAGCTGATGGTACAGTACTCATTTTTGGTCAGCGTTCAGTTCATCTCAGACACTCAAGAGATGGAAATCGAACAGTTACAGTTGTGGGCTAGGTGGTTAGAGCTCCAGAGAAACAGGCTAATGGATGTGGTTCAACTCGAAGAGGAAGAAGTCGAGGAACGTAGACATAATAGGACGCGTAGGCAGCAACGGCGCAGAGAAATCTGGGTGAGGCAGTGGTTGACTCGGAGACCGCTCTTTGGACAATATGAACAGCTGCTGAAGGAGCTCAATAGGGAGGACCCAAAAGGGTTAAAAAATTTCCTAAGAGTGGACGTCGACATGTTTGGGGAGCTTCTTGACCGCATATCGCCTCGAATAAAGAAGCAGGACACTAACTTCAGGTAATTACAACCTTTTAAAACCATGATGAAATAGTCGTAATATATCAAATCAATTTCTTATAAATATAAATCTTGTAATACTCATTTTGTAATTCTCTGGTAATTACCACAGGAAAGTACCGCGGGATATGTCCTGTATTATTTTGGGACATTACCACAGACTCACTGTGTCGAAATGATAGTATAGTATCATACTGGTAATCACAGGACAGTGCCACAGACCCAGGGAATACTTACCACCAGAAGGTATCTCATACTTGCTACCACAGGACTACATGCTCTTTCGAAGTCATTGCACTAAGTCTTACTATCATTAATTACAAACGAGTCTGTACTAGTGTTCTGTAATTGTCTTGATATTTGCCCGTTCTCTGGCATTTATCATCCATGTTTATGCATGAGGTGTCATATGAAAGGGAACATACTAAAATTTTATGTGATGCTATTCTTGTTTTAAACTGATCACGCTTTTATATCTCTGAAAACTAAAAAGTCAAGGTTAAAATTCGCGCGTGCAAATTAAATTTTGGTAACACATCTTTCCTTTGTGTTGATTCATTCATGCGGGATTAATGAATGATAAGTTGTACATCATGAAAGCGAGAAGAAAACATTTTCATCCAGGTATATCTAATCAAGGAATTTGTTCATAATATACATCGTATAGTATGTTCTAATAGTTCTAACAGTACAAAATGATGGCGCAATCATGGCAGAAAGTGCATGGTTTTATGTTTTCTTGATGCGGTATTGCAATACAACACTGGAGAACAACAGAGGCAAATTAGAAGAGGCAATTTCTATGCCTACATGTACCATGACAGATGTACCACATCATGTTTTGTAAGGGCTATTAATATTTAAATACATTCTTAATTTTAGGGAAGCCCTGCAACCTGAATTAAAGTTGGCCGTCACCCTTCGTCATCTTGCAACTGGTGCCTCATATACAGACCTGATGTACTCGTTCC
Source organism: Strongylocentrotus droebachiensis (assembly GCA_035222895.1). Lineage (NCBI taxonomy): Eukaryota > Metazoa > Echinodermata > Echinoidea > Camarodonta > Strongylocentrotidae > Strongylocentrotus > Strongylocentrotus droebachiensis. The sequence goes on from JAVYIG010001317.1 coordinate 257,793, forward strand.
GAGTGGGAAAAAATACCATCTGCAAGTTCGTCCCAGAAGTATTGGAATCTTTGATACAGGAGTATTCTGAAGAGGTTTTGCCAGCCATCGTCACCCCTCAGCAGTGGCAGGAAATTGCCAGCGACTTCCAAACCAAGTGGAACTTTCCACATGTCTGCGGGGCAATAGACGGCAAACATGTCAGGATAAAGAATCCGAAGAACTCTGGTTCGTTGTTCTGCAATTACAAAGGGTTCTTTTCCCTAATTCTTCTTGCGCTGTTCGACGCTGACTTTAAGTTTATTTGGGTCAATGTTGGGGCGAATGGAAGTGCGTCCGACGCCCAGCTGTTCAACAACTGTGAACTCAAAACCATGCTAGAGGAGAACAACCTTGGTCTGCCACCACCCGCCCCACTGCATGGTGATGATAAGAACACCCCATACTACCTAATCGGAGATGATGCATTTCCCTTAAAAAGTTGGATGATGAAGCCATATTCGAGACACAACCTGACCTACGAAGAGAGGATATTTAATTACAGGTTAGTCATTAAAGTATGTCTTGTTATCGTCTCATTCAAATGTAACAAATGTAACAAGATTTGTTATTCCTTTGTTTGGCAATATAAACATTGTTTTAAGAATGAATAATAGTAGTCACAATCTCAACCTATTCACATGCAATGATGTACTTGAACTTATGTTTATGATAAAATGTATTCTGTTCTGCGAATTCCTCTTTAATTAATGAGAGATTCTTTCTTGCTATGAATTAATAAAAATGAAACTCGATTTATATTCTACTTCGGGGTTTTTTCTTTTCTTTTTAAAAGGCTTATTTCGAAGTCAATGCATTCCGCATTTCTTTAACTTCCCCCTGCAGACCCAGTGTAATTTGCCAAAATACTGTATTGCACATGATACTTAAAACATTAATTTTCTTTTTCTTTTTCAAACAGACTATCAAGAGCGAGACGTGTTGTTGAGAATGCCTTCGGGCTCCTCGCTATGCGCTTTCAGTGCCTTCTCGGCTGTTTGAACCAGTCTCCAGAGACCGTTGACTCTATCATTCTTGCGTGTGTAACGCTTCACAACCTTATCCGGATCCGATATCCTGCTATCGCGCGACAGACCATCGACCAAGAAGATGACGACAACCAACTTATACCTGGTGAATGGCGTCAGGGAAGACAGATGACAGATGGTGACCATACCCATGGAAAGAATGTGTCAACATTCGCAGGGGTCCACCAGAGGCACTACCTCAAGCACTACTATAACTCCCCAGCTGGTTCAGTGGATTGGCAACACGACATGGTTTAGTTCACTACAGTGACTCCTTGCTCTAGTCATTAGTGATATATAATTCTTGTATGCAGAGTTTCAGTAATGTTTACCGTCACTGTCATGTTCACTGTATTATAGGTCTACTGATAGTCCACACATTCATGTGAAAACACACTTTTTTGTGTGGAAAGGAGCTCTTCATATAGTCATAATGACTCTAGCAATGAATAGCATAGCGCTTCATAATCATGATACAACTTTCTAATGACTCTTGTAATGTACTCATATTATGATGATATTTAGAGTTGTATTTGTGTAAACTCGGGGAGGGGCTATACATCACCCACATTTGATAATGAAAGGATTGCTCGTACATGATTAAGATTTTATTGTTATGGTAATGAAGATTAGATTATTTTTAGATTTAACACTAAGGCATAAGAAATATACTTTCACAACAGCATAAAAGTTACACAAAATTCAACTTTTAATAACACAAGCTTTATCAAATAAAAACCAAAGTTTTCAAAACAACATTTTTTTTTAAAGTATAAAGTAAGGCATTGGGCACTCTGGAGTTCACATTACAGTCACTGTTTTTCTTTTCTTCTTGGAACTTTGAATTCTTTGAAATACTATTTCCTGCCCTATTTTTAGACAGTCCACAGTACATGCGGGATTAAATTAAACAGATACGTGCCCGTGGGACGCCTATAGATTGCATGATTCAAACTTTTAAAAACAAAAAACTTTACAAAGAATCTATGAAGATGAATTTTTTTTTAGCTCTAACACAACAAGAAAGGAAGTACATTTTCCAAACAACATGAAATAATGATATTAATAACACAAAGCTTTATCAAATAAAAACCAAAGTTTTCAAAACAAAAAAGTATAAAGTAAGGCATTGGGCACTTTTGAGTTCACGTCACCGTCACAGCGGAGCTTTGGAATTGTTGTATTAGTGTTTATTGTGCTGCTTTTTGACAGTCCACAATACATGCGACATTAGATAATATAAGTTCAGTGCCCACTGAATGCCTCCAGTTTGGTTTATACAGCGAATGAAAAAGTAATGATACAAACTTTAATTAACAACGAGGCATTATCAAAGAAGGCGTATGATATCTAAAAGATAACCAAAAAGTCAAAGTACAGAGCAATTAAAAAGAAAGAAAAGAAAACCAAAATTTCCATGAAGTGAAATTAAATAAACCCCTAAAAATAAGTTCTACAACTCAACTTCGAGCACTACCTTATGTCACTTGATATCATTGGAATGTTTGTTTATATCCTTTGATCATGATCCTCATTTGTAATATCTATGAAATCATGGAAGGTTTGGGCCAAGTCAAATGTAAAATTAGCCATTATTGTCAATGACAAACTCCTCATTTGTTAGAGGATGGATGGAGAGTATTGGTCTTGTGGTGATTATACATGAGTGTCAATAGAGTATTTTCGCTTTTCTTTTTAAGAATTCAACATGTTTTGAAATATGCCATGGTATTCAATAAATAACGTGATGAAGAATATGTTTTCTGTTTTTTAATGTGTTTTTTCTTTAATGCTTTTGTAATTGTTCGTAGAGAGTGATTTGGAGTTTGTTTCCTGAACGACTGAATGTTTGTTGGAGGTGGCCTGATAAACTATCAAGAAAACCCAAAGTTGAACAAATACCTTTGAAAAACACCCACATATCAAGTATTACTCTTTAACAGAACTGTGAAAAATCGAAGTTAAGTTGTAAAACTTTGTTCAAGGGCTTAGGTACTACTAAGTTCTGTCACAGTTTATTCACATAGGGCTTGCACGTCTCGTGCTGCTTTTGACATGACGGTTCTTCTAATGGTATTTCAGTCAATATCATGATAGATGCTAGAGTCGTCAAGGTCTGCTTCAAGTGTCTCTTGGCTGAGGCTGAAGGAAGTGTTTGGTGTACAGAAAATTTCCATGGCACGACGGATGACAGATGAAGCGGTTGTTGTGACAGCTGCAGGGAAACTGCTTTCTGGCTGTTCCGGGAGAAAAGGTTGCACATTGGGTGGCTGTAGATGGGAATAGTATGACATCTGAGGAGTGAGATGGACTGGCAGCGCAGCTGCAGCTATATTTGTGGCAAGCTGAAAGTCCTGAAATTGTTGCTGGTGTCTGAATTGCTGCTGCTGCTGCCCTGCTGATCCAGCAGCTGCTGAAGGGGGAGCCCGTCTTCTGTTTGCTGGGAATAGATGTGAGGGAGGATTAGGGAGGGTAAACGTTGATGTTGTCTGCCTAGGTGCCTGCGGAGCTGCCTCCTGAGCTGTCAGTCGCCGCTTCTCCTCTCGGCTCTCATCCACAAGGTCGAGAGCCTGCCTAGTGACTCGGGTGATGAACGAATTCATCCTTTGCTGATCCATTTGACGCATCAAGTACGACAAAAACTGCCCACTCTGAAAAGCTGCATCCCGTGTACCTGTAATGGCACCACGCACGGACTCCAACTCGGATGTCAGCGAAGAGAGCGCACGAGCTGCTTTTTGTCCGCCACCGGATGAAGTTGACGGTACTGACAAATCAGAAGCGGCGTCACCGTCATCTGTTTCCTCCGCCCTCCGGGGCAAGTTCCTTCCTTTTTTCAGCAAACTACAAATATATTGGACATAAAGAAAACGGAAATATGTGTATATTCATCCATATGATGCACAAATATGAACTTCCATTAGAGTTGGACAACAACATTAACGTTTTTGGAATGAAGAGCAAATTGTAATTAGCACTAAGTCTATTGTCTAATGATCTTTTGGCATTTTCTTTGGTATTTCAATTATAAAGTATATCGTCAGGTTATCTAGAGTACTTGTTTCATGAAAGGGTTTATTGGGTCTTATTCCAAAAGTTTTTTGCCGAAAATTTGAAGAAGGACAAAAAGAAAAACTTACATTGGATCCTCTCTGGTGACGCAACTGAACTAGGTATGGCCGGATGAATTCAAATTTGTTCAGAATCGATTCCTGTCTTGCTGTTCGCTCTGCAGCACCGGATCCTGACTTACGAGATGTCTTGATGAGTCTGGAAAACAGGGTCCTCATGTTGAGATACCAAATTGATGATAGATCTCCGGGGTTCAAGTCCAATTCGACCTCCTTTTCCCGCCATGTCCTGCTCTTTTTTTCTCTCATTTTGAACTCGGCAGATGACTTATCGTAGAGAAATGTGTGTTCTCTCAGCCACGTCACAAGATCGTCCTCTTCATCCTGAGTGAGCATTCGACGCATGGACTTCCGAGTTTTGAATTCAGTCTGAATAATAAAACAACGTTCATAAATTATACCACTGCCAATGATAATCTAAGTTTTTTTTCTCTATTGTTGTTGTTGCCAGGTGCTGCAAAAAAATATACGTTATCCAATGTATAGGGTATTGAAAGAATTACACCACGATACTAGTACATTTTTTCATTCAAAAGTCGAAATCATTAGCAAAAAATGCATCAATACATTAGTTAGGCCTACCTCTTTCTGTGAGGAGCGAGGTTGTTCCTGCTCTTGACTTTCTGTGCTATTGTTTGTGGATTGATCCGGGGATGGAGGAGCTGCCGATTGCTGCACGTTCCTTTTTTTCTTGGTCAACTGAGGAGTTTCTACAGAAGATGACATGGCCGAGGTTGTTGCTGCATTTTCACTTTCAGACACATCAGATGACGCAGCAGTAGCCCTGGCGCTTCTTCGCACGTGCTCTTGTCTTCGAGTGTGTTTGGCAGGGGAGTCGTCGGTTGCAGGTGCTGCTGACTGCTGATGTGGCCTTGTGGCTGAAGATGTTGACGATGTACTCTCATCGCCATCATCAGTGTCAGCAGCAGTGGCCACTCTACGTTTAGCTCTTCGCGGCATCTTTTCTCGTTATGTTTGAGTAGAATGTTGTTTATGAGAAGAGCTGCACGTGTCGCAGTTAAATGTTACTACTACCAATTCTAAAAGCGATTAACTTAATTAGTATCAATATACCGGTACGAAGAAAATGTGATTAGATCAGCACGTAATTGTGTCCTTGGTTGAGTTGCGATCGGAAAGATCGAATGCGGTCGAGAAGTGGTTGGGATGTGATCGAGAAGCAGTCGAGAAATGAGCGAGTTCGGTCGAGTAACTGAATAGGGCAGACATGTATCGATCGTGAAGCGGTTGAGTTGTTGATCGAGTTGATCGGGAACCAATCGTGTAGAAGTTGTGTATAAATCGAGATGATCGGGAAGTGATCGGCAGAAAAAAATCCACACCGACCAAACTAGACCTCTATACGATCTGTTCCCGATCAGCTCGACCTCTACTCGACCAATACACGATCGATGTACGATCGCTTGCCTTCTCGACCCCTACACGACATTTTTTGACATGCCAAAAAATGTCGTGTAGGAAGCCAGATCGATACCGATCAAGGTAGACCGACCCCGATCAAGGTAGACCGACCCCGATTGCCCTTGCCGACCGAGCCAGACCAGGCCAAAATAGCTTGATCGGGCTTGGTCGGGTTGGTTTGATCGACAGTGGGAACCTACCATTACGATCGCAAAATCGTATCTTATTTGACTTAAAATCTTGAAAATATTACTTCACTACATATGAGGTGGAAAAAAAATCGTGCATTATTGTATATTTACGAAAAGCTTGAATATTGTATATAATCTAACTCCCTACAACCAGGGGCGTCCCTAAAAAGGTGTTGGGTGCGACACTCCCGCCTGTCAGGATATTGTCGGTAAAATTGCGCTGCTGTCGGTAAAAATGAGAAAAAGGGGGAGGGGAAGAAGAAGAGGGAAAGGGAAAGAAAATAATAGGAAAAGAAAGGAAAGAGAAGAGGAGAAAGAAAGAGAAAAAAAGAAAGGAGAGGAAGAAAAGGAGCAAAAGAAGAAGAAAAAACAGAAAAAGAAAACAAAAGAAACAGGGGATGAAAGAGAGAGAGAGGGAGAAAGAGGGGGGGGGGGGTAAAAGCCTGAGAGAAGAGGGTGAGTAAAAGAGAGGGGTATGTTTGGTGGAGTCGCCACGTCGAGGGGGCAAGAAAGATACGCATATTTAAAGATAATTTTGTTGCTGTGTCGGGTCCGCTGTGTCGGTATTCTTGCTCGATCCTCGTATACCATATTTATGCAGAAGTTTGAAGTCGGTGAGATGTATTATGTCGGTCAGCGGGCAACTTTGTCCCTACAGAGTGTGACTTGTGGGGGGGGGGGGGGGGGGGCACGCCTTCTTCTTTTTTGTGTTCGAAAACGTTTTCAATAAATGTTTTCTACATATATTCAGGGCCGTGTGCCCACCTCCCGCCTACGCAACAGCCGTTGGGTGTCCCCTATCCATTTATTCGCTTTCTTATTAATTTTTTCTTATTGCTTATTTCATTTTCATTTTTTATGAATAGCAACCCTTAACTCTTATTATGAATAGCGAACCTCATTTCACGTTATGAATAGCGACCCTCATTCCGTTTTATTGATAGCGAACCTCTACTCCCATTATTAATAGCGACCCTCATTTCGTATTATGAATAGCGACCCTCTACTCCTATTATGAAAAGCGAACCTCTAGTAGTATTATGAATAGCGACCCTCTGCTCCTATTATGGAAAGCGACGTTCATTTCATATTATGAATAGCGAGCCTCATTTCGTATTATGAATAGCGAACTTTTACTCATATTATGAACAGCGACCCTCTATTCCTATTATGAATAGCGACCTTCATTTCGTATTATTAATAGCGAACCTCAACTCCTATTATGAATAGCGAATCTCTACTTCTATTATGAATAACGACCCTCTTCTCCTATTATGAATAGCGAACCTCTACTACTATTATGAATAGCGAATCCCTACTCCTATTATGAATAGCGACTCACTACGCTTATTATGAATAGCGACCCTCATTTCGTATTATGAATAGCGAACCCTTACTCCTATTATGAACAGCGACCCTCTATTCCTATTATGAATAGCGACCTTAATTAAGTATTATGAATAGCGAACCTCAACTCCAATTATGAATAGCGAACCTCTACTCCTATTATGAATAGCGAATCCCTACTCCTATTATGAATAACGACCCTCCTATTATGAATAGCGAACCTCTACTACTATTATGAATAGCGAATCCCTACTCCTATTATGAATAGCGACTCTCTACGCTTATTATGAATAGCGACCCTCATTTCGTATTATGAATACCGAACCCTTACTCCTATTATGAACAGCGACCCTCTATTCCTATTATGAATAGCGACCTTAATTGAGTATTATGAATAGCGAACCTCAACTCCAATTATGAATAGCGAACCTCTACTCCTATTATGAATAGCGAATCTCTACTCCTATTATGAATAAAGTCCCTCTTCTCCTATTATGAATAGCGAACCTCTACTACTATTATGAATAGCGAATCCCTACTCCTATTATGAATAGCGACTCTCTACGCTTATTATGAATAGCGACCCTCATTTCGTATTATGAATAGCGAACCCTTACTCCTATTATGAACAGCGACCCTCTATTCCTATTATGAATAGCGACCTTAATTAAGTATTATGAATAGCGAACCTCAACTCCAATTATGAATAGCGAACCTCTACTCCTATTATGAATAGCGAATCCCTACTCCTATTATGAATAACGACCCTCTTCTCCTATTATGAATAGCGAACCTCTACTACTATTATGAATAGCGACTCTCTGCGCTTATTATGAATAGCGACCCTCATTTCGTATTATGAATAGCGAACCCTTACTCCTATTATGAACAGCGACCCTCTATTCCTATTATGAATAGTGACCTTAATTAAGTATTATGAATAGCGAACCTCAACTCCAATTATGAATAGCGAACCTCTACTCCTATTATGAATAGCGAATCCCTACTCCTATTATGAATAAAGTCCCTCTTCTCCTATTATGAATAGCGAATCTCTAGTCGTAAAAAAATAGGAAAAAAATAGGGGAAAAACAGGGAAAAAATAGTCCCGAAAATATATTTTTTTTCTATTTTTTCCCTATTTTTTTAAAAGGAAAAAATAGGGAAAAAATAGTTTTGGTAATAGGAAAAAAATAGGTTTGAAACAATTTTTTCTATTTTTTTCCTATTTTTTTCCTATTTTTCAGACCTGAAAATAGGAAATAAATAGGGAAAAAATAGTGTAGAAAAAAGTGAAGAAAATAGTAAAAAAATAGTGATAACTAGGTGCTTAGTGAACAGTGAAAAGTAGTGAGGAAATAGGAAAAAAATAGTGAGAAAATAGGAAAAAAATAGTAAGAAAATAGGAAAAAATAGTAAGAAAATAGGGAAAAATAGTAAGAAAATAGGAAAAAAATAGTAAGGAAATAGGAAAAAAATAGTAAGAAAATAGGAAAAAAATAGTAAGGAAATAGGAAAAAAATAGTAAGAAAATAGGAAAAAAATAGTAAGAAAATAGGAAAAAATAGTAAGAAAATAGGGAAAAATAGTAAGAAAATAGGAAAAAAATAGTAAGGAAATAGGAAAAAATAGTAAGAAAATAGGAAAAAAATAGTAAGGAAATAGGAAAAAAATAGTAAGAAAATAGGAAAAAAATAGTAAGAAAATATGGGAAAATAGTAAGAAAATAGGAAAAAAATAGTAAGGAAATAGGGGGGGGGGGGAATCACTCATCCTTTACTTTCATAGATTTCTCAAGCACTACCATCTCACACATCCAGTCAACGACTCTGTACATTCAACTAAATCATACAGTGCAAACTTGATATAAAGAGATCAGTTATACCTGAAATGACAAGGTAATTTACCAGCTTTTGGGGGTTAAGATTTCTTGGTTGCACATGACCTCATTGTCAAAAGTTTCCACTGTAGAATAGTCACCCTACTCCTACAGCTCTTTTCTCTGCATCGATGCACCTACTCAGTTTGCCAAATTCACTTCATCCTTTCAGTCCAATCCATTCAGTAGAACATTTAAAATAGTCAATGGGTATATGGAAAATGTTATACAGTCCACTCCTATTATAACAAACATGGATACACCAAGATTTTATTATCAGGCAATTCTCATCAGTCCCAATTTTAAACAAACCAATGTGTTCAGTAACTTGAGTATAACATGATTTCATTTTAACAAGGAAATTGGCTTGGTCCCGAGCACCTCGTTACAATGGCAGTGGACTGTAACACACAAAAAGAATAAAAGGGATTGTGTCAAATAAAATACATGTACTTTATTTTCGAGAGGTGAACACAATGACATGAGTTTAGTATAGTATGTGTGTTCATATACGGTAAGCAAATAAATAAAAGAACTTAACTGATATTTACAATCTTTGGTTAAGTACTGTAGTGTACATGTTGTAGTAATAGAGTTGTTCATGGTTTGCTATGATTATACACTAACAAAAAAAAAAGACCAATGCGACTGCGTCTCCTATATGCCTCCGCCTTAAAAAAAATATCATCCACCTAGAATGTAGCTTTCTATTTTTGTTCAAATAAAGTATTCAGGTGAGTTTCAGGACTATTACTGAGCCGATGCGGATATATGCTAGGCGATCACAAGCTCTCTCCCTCACTAGTAACCAAATAAAGCAGTATTCTGGACATGAGAGTGTTGTTTTCTGTCTCTTTTATTACAATTTAATATTACAAAGTGCTCTTAATAATGTAATAACATTTTCAAACCTCAAGAAAATCATGACAAATAATATTTTTTTCTCGTTATTTACAAAGATAACAAAATAAAATAAATCTTAAAACAGATTTTTCAACAATGCATGCATGCTTTATAGTACAGTTGACATGTTACATAATTTTCTCAATCTCAACTGAACTGTCAAAATCTTAATACAATCATCATAATCTAGAAACACTTACTACAAAATCAATGACATGTCATGTCATTGAGATATATTATATAAACAAGAAAATGAAAGACTTACATGCTACTATTTTCAAATAGTTTTACAAAGTATACCATCATTACCATGTATCATAAGTAATGGTCTTATGGTCCTTTATCTTCACAATATGCAGGCACTCATTGTGTACACATACATGTTGTACTTGCCTATGAATCTCAATGATTAGACATAAGAATTACATAATAAAATGGAAACAAATACTAACGTAAAGGATACAGATGTTGGTCTTGCTGTTCACAGGCATCTAATCAAATGGTGGTTGTACGTTACATGTACATTGTAGCTTGATTAGTTTCAATGGATCTGTAAAGATATAAATGAAATGTGAGTTAGGGGTTAGAATAATCATGCATTGGTACATTTATGAACATGCAATTAATACTTAGTACAAGTATTTATGTATTTCATAATGAAAAATTCAAAGGCACAGAACATGTGTGTACAAAAGTATGATAGCAAAAAAGATGCCAGGCTGACGACGAACGGATGGTGAAACAACGGAGTCATCAAAGAGCTGTCAAGGTGCATGAAATGTAAACCACTCAGGTAGGCAATTAATTAGAGTTATTTTATTCTTAGATATATCGGGTGAACATACATAAAATAAAACATAAAACACAGAAAAGAAAATAGTAAAGGAACAATTTTTTGAAGAAAAAAATAAAAAGGAAAGAGAAAAATAATGTAGATCTAGGTAGAACTTGTGCCACCTGCAAATTATTGTTCTAGCATAATGATGAGGTAAACTACTCTAATATTTTGATGTCAGATCTTAACTAACAAACATGAAATAAATATACCCAAACAAATTATCAACAATAGATTTAGATTTCTACTTAGTAAGGACATACCTCGCAGACACACTCTCGGACTTGGAAGACTTGCTCTTCTTTATCTTGCGTGGACCGTGGTGCTTTAGCAGGTTGTGTTTTCTGATTCCTAGAAAAATAATTTGAGATACAATTTAGCCTAAAACCACATCAAAACATTATATCATGCAAGGCAATATAATTGACAGACGTAGTAATGGTAAAAAATCTGAAATTTCTACGTGGATTTATTGTAATCACGTTTGTTTACATTCACTCATTCACTATACCGTACAGACACTACACTGCACTTGGGGATTCACTTCACTCAGCACTACATGGGAATATATTGATCCGTAAAATAACATTCTATAAGCCTACTATGTACGAAGTAGCATTATATTCAACAACAGACACAATAAAAATATATATATCATAATATAATTAAGTTTCAGAAATAAACGTAACTTTTCAGCTGTTTTCTGGTGCCAGTTCCGCTCGTCGATCGTCCGTCATTCGACAACAAACTTGTTTCTCTACGAGTGGGACTAGTAATATTTTGAAAATTTGTCGGGCTCATTTTCTTGGGAAGAATCACTAAAATGGGATAAGGAGGCATCGGAGTATGAGGAGTCACTATCTCTTGATGAAATTTCATCGCTAGAATAATTGCTGGAAGACATTTTGGTGTGATTTGGAGACGTTTGATGAACGGAAATCAGCAAAAGTCCGATGCGCACATCAGTGCGCCAGTGGGGGAAAAAAAAACGGGTAATTTTCAAATTACGTCCGGGTACTTGCGTACTGTCCTCTACGTTGAAACTTTACTCACACATAGAACGGGAATATCTCGATCGAATGATTTTTTTTTTGAAATTTCTATGTGTACATTTTCTTTTTACACATGGTTTATGTATGGTTATCTTTGAGTGCACTAGTCACTACTATAGTTTTGTAAATAAAATCAAGAATATTAATAAAGGAACAAAATTGAAATTTCGTACATTTTCTTTTTACACATTGTTTATTTATGGTTATCTTTGAGCTCACTATTCAATATGTGACCCCACAGCTAAAAACCACCAATAAGTCGCAAAATGAACAACAGAGATAATGGCAGGAGAAGCGGGCTTTTTTAATAGGATGCCAGTCATAAACAATGAAAATATGCAAGTTTAGAAAATAGACAAAAAATAGTTTACAAATTTGTATCATGTCATAAAAAATGTAAGTGCAAAAAATAGGAAGAAAATAGTACTCGCAAATAGGTAAAAAGAAGTCTGAAAAAGATAAAGGTGAAAAAATAGGAAAAAATAGTCTGAAAAAGATTAAGGTGAAAAAATAGGGAAAAAATAGTCTGAAAAAGATTAAGATGAAAAAAATAGGGAAAAAATAGTCCTATTTTTTTCATATTTTTTTGGAGAAAATAGGAAAAAAATAGTCTGAAAAAGATGAAGGTGAAAAAATAGGGAAAAAATAGTTTGGTACTCGAAAATAGGAAAAAATAGAACTATTTTTTCCCTATTTTCTTTAAAAAAAATAGGAATAAAATAGTCCACAAAAGTTGAAGGTGAAAAAAATGGAGAAAAATTAGTTTGTGCTTGAAAATAGGAAAAAAATAGGACTATTTTTTTCCTGTTTTCTTATAGGAAATAGGAAAAAAATAGTCTGAAAAAAAATATAGGTGAAAAAAATAGGGAAAAAATAGTTTGTACTTGAAAATAGGAAAAAAATAGCCCTATTTTTTTCCTATTTTCTTGAAGGAAATAGGGAAAAAATAGTCTGCATTTCCAGAAAATAGGGAAAAAATAGGGAAAAAATAGGGAAAAAATATATTTTCGCAACACACAAAACTACTAGGGATATTATGAATAGCGAATCCCTACTCCTATTATGAATAGCGACTCTCTACGCTTATTATGAATAGCGACCCTCATTTCGTATTATGAATACCGAACCCTTACTCCTATTATGAACAGCGACCCTCTATTCCTATTATGAATAGCGACCTTAATTGAGTATTATGAATAGCGAACATCAACTCCAATTATGAATAGCGAACCTCTAATCCTATTATGAATAGCGAATCCCTACTCCTATTATGAATAACGACCCTCTTCTCCTATTATGAATAGCGAACCTCTACTACTATTATGAATAGCGACTCTCTGCGCTTATTATGAATAGCGACCCTCATTTTGTATTATGAATAGCGAACCCTTACTCCTATTATGAACAGCGACCCTCTATTCCTATTATGAATAGTGACCTTAATTAAGTATTATGAATAGCGAACCTCAACTCCAATTATGAATAGCGAACCTCTACTCCTATTATGAATAGCGAATCCCTACTCCTATTATGAATAGCGACTCTCTACGCTTATTATGAATAGCGACCCTCATTTCGTATTATGAATATTGAACCCTTACTCCTATTATGAACAGCGACCCTCTATTCCTATTATGAATAGCGACCTTAATTGAGTATTATGAATAGCGAACATCAACTCCAATTATGAATAGCGAACCTCTAATCCTATTATGAATAGCGAATCTCTACTCCTCTTATGAATAGCGAATCTCATTTCGTATTTACTTGGTTGGGTAATCCCTTTGGCAGCTCACTCAGGAAGCTATACTGGGATGGTAGGTGAGGCGAGTGACTACAGGGAGTGTCACAAATTGCTGGAATGGTGTGTGGACAAAGCACTTGTCAATTTACAGTAAAATATGTCCAGTGCAAGTAAAAACCAAGCTAGTAAGCTTATACGATGTGAGAACCAACAGGGGGCTGCATCATTCTGATGGAGGGTAGAGCAGCCTCCTTGAAGTTGGTTATTCCTGTTGCATTGACTGCTGAGCCTGGCAGATGGTTCCAGATCCTTATTGCTCTTGGGTAGTATGAGAACTTGTAGGAGTCGATAGTTGCAACAGGAATTACATACTTCAGGTTGTGGTCGTGTCTTCCGAAGTATGTGGCAGGGATAACAATAGTTGGTGCAGGTATGGAGACAAGTCGGTGATGGATCTTGTAGAGAAGGGTGCATTGGTCGAGGATTCGACGAGTGTGGAGCGTGTCCCAACCTAGAGCTGCCACAAGAGCTGATGGTGATGTGGTGTATCTGTAGTCACGGTACACAAAGCGAGCCGCTGTTCTTTGTACTTGCTCTAGCATTTTTGTGACCGTGATGCTGTGTGGATTCCAAGCCTCCGAGGCATACTCCAATTGGGGGCGCATTATGAATAGCGACCCTCTATTCCTATTATGAATAGCGAACCTCTACTACCATTATGAATAGCGAATCTCTACTCCTATTATGAATAGCGACCCTCATCTCGTATTATGAATAGCGAACCTATTCTCGTATTATGAATAGCGACCCTCTTCTCCTATTTTGCATAGCGACCCACTTCTTCCTTTTATATATGTCATTTCCCCTACAATTATGATACTTAAACATGAGGTCATGAAGTATATATACGTTAGAAAAGAAACGGGTGCCAATATTCAGAGCTTTCGGGCGGTCTTAGCATAATAATCTTGGGTTGATGTATTTAATTTATTGGATGCCAATGATGCATACGATATATTTTTGAATAAATGAATGTATTATTACAACAAAATATACCCTTGGTTCGAATTAAGTTAAAGAGAAATAAGGCTAAGAAACCATGGACAACGAGGGTCATTTTACCTACGATTACGATTAGCAGTCGATTATATAAGAAAGCATTTTAAAGAAGTAAAGATAATACTGATTTAGATAAATATTAAAATATATATTAATACAACCATTAATGTTAATGGACAAGACATTAATAACTTGAATGAGTGTGCTAGTTTTCAAATGATTTCTTTGTTAAAAGTACACTCGAAAAATAATTTACTTTCAATAAAAGCAGATAAATCATACAAACCAATCAAAACAAGTTTGAGCAAAATTGGATAACTAATAAGTTAGTCTGATTTTTCTGCTTCCATTGAAAGTAAGTTATTTTTGGAGTGGACTTGGGCTTTAAAGATAAACTTTAGTACTGGTAATGCGATTGCATTGTGAAAGAACAGGTGTGGAGAGGATCAGAAACAGTTGATCATGTAGCATGTAAGTATTGTGCACTGCAAGGTTCTGGAGTCATCAAAATCATAATAAATTTGACAGAGTCTTGGTAAAGTAACAAGCACTGTACACAGAAAGCTATATATGGGACAACACACATGGTGTCGGGGCTAGTACTACCTTGATTTCTTTGTCTTTCTATGCTCATTACTCAGCCAGTATACATTTTCTTCCAAAATTGTTTGGCACATGTCATTTATTTGTAATCTTGAACATTCAGTGTAAGTTTCGTTTGATTCTGTGATAATTTTTTTTTTTTTTACCAGAACTGGAGTTTATCTTTAATGTAGGTCCCACAATAGCCTCTTAAATAGATGCTGGCAATAATAATTTTTCTCAACATCTTGTAGAACCTGCTGAAAATTCATTATTCTTTACTCCCACAACAATTCATGAGGTAGTTTGTATAGTTCAATGATTGAAATCAAGTCATCAGGACCAGATGGGTTAAGTATGAATCTCATTAAGCAAATAATACACTTTATTGTTTCTCCATTGGTTTATATATATATAATATTTATCTCTCTCCTGGTTCCTGTCCTAACTTATTGAAAGTTGCTAAAGTTATACCGATTCATTAAAAAGATGACCCATCTAAACTTCAAAATTATCGTCCCATATCATTATTATCAAGTATTTCAAAGGTTTTTGAGAAATTGGTATATAAAAGAGTGATTCCTAACCAGTTTGGATTTAGGAAAAATCATTCAACTGATTTTGCTTTAATTAAACTTTGTGATAAAATAATTAAATCTCTCGCAAATAAGAAACATTTTATAGTTTTTTTTTATTTTTAATCTGAGTAAGGCCTTTGATACCATTGATCATACAATCTTACTTCATAAACTAGAACACGATGGTGTCAGAGGCCTTAATGCTCTATCCTGGTTTGAAGACTATCTTACAAATAGAACACAGTAGGCCTATGTTTATTGTCATTCTAATAGTTCCTCAAAATTGAAACTCACATGTGGAGTTCCTCAAGGCTCGATCTTTGGCCCGCTCTTATTTTTAATTTATGCAAATGATATAATAAAATCATCAAATATTCTAAATTACATTCTTTCTTTTTGCCGACGATACAAATATACTTTACTCAAACAAGAATATTGATACACTTGTTGATACTGTAAATCATGATTTGTGTAATATTTCAATATAGTTTAAATGTAATAAATTATCCTTAAATATAAGTAAAACTAATTTTATTCATTTTAGAACTATTTACTCACAAGACCAACCACAATGTAATTTGTTTATAGATGGTTTATCCTTGGTAGAAAAACAGTCAACGAAATTTCTAGGAGTTATTATTGACCCAAATTTGTCTTGGAACGAACACATTCATAATGTAAATATTTTGATTTCCCGGAATATTGGTATTTTGTATAAAATGAAATAACTGGTAAATGATAGATCTTTTTTTATTTTGTATAATACTTTAATTTTATATTACCGTATAATATTCTAATATTATATGGGCAAACTGTAGTAGAACTATTAATAAACTCAATATTTCTTTTGCAGAAGAGAGCAATTCGTATTTGTACACACTCTAACTATCTTGCAGATTCGAACCCTTTATTTAGTCAGTTAAAAATATTAAAGGTGTATGATATACATACGCTCCAAACTGCCATTTGTCTGTATAAGTACACTTCCAAAACACTTCTAACATCTTTTTTAAACTTTTATTTATTAAATGTAAACGTACACTCATATTTAACTCGACATCATGATTACCATCTTAATAATCCCAAACCTAGTTTAGCCCTACGATCGATTAGACACCATGGACCAGATATTTGGAATAACTTACCAAACCATATTAAAACTAGGACCTCCCTTTTTCTTTCAAAGCTTATATGAAAACATATTTGTTAACTCAGCATAGTTCAATAGATCTTACATAGAAATGTAAAATAATCTAATTTGTTATGTCTTGAATCATTCTGTTTTTGTTTGTTAACAGGAATGGACCATGCATACATGTAATATTATCACCCGTAACTGAAACCACCACACAATTGTTTTCACGGTATAAGTCTCTTTTTGTTCCACAAAGCTAAAGTTTTGCACTGCACAAATGCACTTCTCAACACAAAATATTTCACTAAATATATTTTTTGTTATTTTCACTCAAAATAATTCAGTCATGCTCACTTTGAATCACTTCACTTATATCGTATTGAACATTGAATACAACACACCAATTTATAATACAAATGATAATAGATTTTTAATCGCGTCCCTTGCATGGGTTGTCCTTTTATTTTGCTAACTCGGCCGAGGCCACGGTCATCTTCAAGCATTTACGCTTACGACATGATTGTGGTCTCCTGTTATTTCCTTTGTAAGAAACTTGCTAAACATACATACATGAAAGATATCCATTCTCCCCCGTATTTCTTATTTTTATACAGATTATGTTTTAATGATGGTTTGGCACCAATCAATATATTTGTTTTTGCTTGTAATTTAACTAGAAACATATTTTGTTACACTTACATGTTATTCATTATATTTATTTGTATGATGTTTCTTTGTATTGATATGAAAAAGTGGAAATAAAACAAAACAAACACACAAACAAACTTGCATTATAACAACGAAAGCGCTCACAAATTATGTTTCACCTCATCCCAGTACTCAACCTTCTCTTTAAATTCCTCATTTATTAATGTAGCGATCATTTGACCATGCATATATAAAGAAACTATACTTGTACGTATATTTGTCCAATGAAAATTGATAACTTTTTAAAATAAAAGCTATGACGAACAGATATATGTTAACAGCTCGTTTGAAGTTTAATTCAGAAATGGATCAGGGAATGGACCCCCCCCCCCCCACTACCACCACAGTCCGTGTAGCTATGTCACTTCAGGGAGGTGATAGAGAAGGAGTGGAAGCCGCTTTCCTTTGACCCCATGCTCCAAGCCGCCGAAAAGTTATGCGCTAATCTGCAACTGTTGACCAGGTGGTGAGATAAACAAAAGCGCATGAAATATCAGGATTTAGAATTCCTACATCAGAAAATGGTATCCCAGCAAATGTTTGCTGTCCCTTTCAATGATTTCTCATCAATTAATGAATGTGTAATGTGTATAACAAGCGAACACAAACTTGTGTAATTTCATCCTTTTATCCGACTGCAAAAATACAGAAAACACGCAAAAACACGCATTAGCAAACTTAAAGTTATCGAAATTTGTAAATCATGGATTTAATGACGGGACATTAAAACATGCGAAAATAAGCGCAAAATCCTAAAATTTCTCATTTTTCTTTTACCAACTCTGGCACACAAATTATAGGTAAGGCGGAGTAATAAATTCGAAAAATTGTTTGATGCACTAATCCTAATACAATCCCCATATAGAGTTTATGATTTACACTGAAGTTTTGCCGGTAATTTAATATTTTGTAATAAATGTGAAACTGGTGCCTGGCCTCCGAAACTCCCCGCAGTTGAAGAGCGGCTCGGAGCATGGAACTTCAAAGCCAATTGGAATGTTACACATCCCATTTTTGCGCTTTAGAACTCTCGCATGCGATTGAATAAATTACAAGAGTTTCCACTCCTTCTTTATCACCTCCCTGGTCTGTTTTACACAGTGTCCTTTGAACAATGTACAGATTACGCAGTGATACTAAAGCCGTAACACCAACCATGCGACTCCGAAATGAAGTCGACCGTTTTTTGGCTAAATGCTAAATGCTAAATGCTAAATGCAATTTTGCTTCGGTCTTTTTTAACTTGTAGTCGGTACTCACTGACACCGTCGTATTTCAACTTCTGCCTGAGCCTAGAGCAAAATTTAATCGTTCGGGAAATTCTGAAATTTATAGGTTTATAATTTTTGTTATCAAGGTATTTTTTTTCTTCTCTTTTCCTCAAGCGAGGTTTTTATTTCAATAATTTCCATACATATTTACATTAATTACTCAATGACTGAGTGAAAACTAATATTGGCTAAAAACTTAAGTATCTTCAACAATTCTTCCAGCTATTATTTTCTTTGCTAACACATTCATTTCTTAAAACAATCTTTTCCAAAACATGATCACATCTTTACAATATAACACAAATTGAAAAGTTGAATCAACTTGTCCACAAGTGTTGCATAATTTAGTATTCACTATTTGCCATTCATATACATTTTCTTTTGAGGCAGCAGACCTGTGAATCATCTTGAAATTAAATTGTTTAACTTGATTATCACGAATTTGATTTAATTTAAATGTAAATACCACATCCTTCCATTATTTAGAAAAGTAGTCCAAAAATTAATAACAATTGGTTCTCTTGACATCTTCCGTATTAACAAACGATAGTTATTTTTCACTTCCATAACAAAAACAAAAAAATATCCCCTGTTTCTATTTCTATAACATTCGAAATATCAAATTCATCTTCAAAATCGACACTGCGGAAATGCTTTCTTTACTTTTGTATATATTTGAAATCAAATAAAAGCTGTTGTGTGTTCACTTTTTTAATTAAATAATGTAGAGTAATTTCAAATACCATTTGTAATCTAACCAAGAATTTTAATAAACCGGCATCTTGCCATTCCCGATAAAAACAATATTTTTGTATTAAAATGACTCGGTAACATTGTTGAAGGTTGATGACAAAAAAAGTTGTATAAAATGTGACTTATTATATTCCTTCTACTGTACTAACCCTCTGACATGCAAAAAATCCTGAAAAAAATCTCAAACCACGAATATATTTATGGTTTTCCTCGAAGGCGTCACTGTGCAACACCATCTAACAGTGATTAACAGTAAATTCTCCCAACCATTTTTGAATTTTCCCAACCGTTTTTCCATGAAAAAAAGACATAAAACAGGCTATTAAAAATCTGTCAACACTTAAAGGCCAAGTGGTCTAAAAAAAAAACTTACCTTTAATAGAACCAGAAAAATCAGACAAACCAATCAAAACAAGTTTGAGCAAAATCGGATAACTAATAAGAAAGTTATGAATTTTTAATGACATGAAAAACTTTGAAAATCACTACACAAATTGGCAACTCACTCATGAGTCTGTGACGTATTTGTCCCACAGAACTCTAAAATACGTGTAACATGGTGGAATATTGGTCATGTAGTCCTTCTCTCTTCTTCTTGTATTCTCTCCCTCTCTCTCTCTCTCTCTCTCTGGCTATCTTGGTCTCTTTCAGCTGTATCTTTCTTTGTCGTAATTGGTTATAGATGTATTTATAAAATGTGCTGGCATGTCTAGTTGAAGCTATCCTGTTCCCACACTGGGGTTTAGCCTGTATGCCCCTATTGCCATTCACAGGATCCTGTTCGATACAATACTGATTACTAGTGTACTAGACCCTAATGCCATTCATAAATATGTAATAATAGAGATTAAGCTCTATGAAAGGGGATTTAGATATCAGACGGGCTCTTTGTGGTCATTCATGCTTTGTGACTATTCTTTGAAACGTGCTCTTTGAAGAACACCTCATAGGACTGTGTCTTTGGCCATGAGTGGTGACCTTGAACCAATAAGAGTAGAGTTTTAGATTAGACCCCTTCCCCCTTTTTAAAGTAATGACCAATAAGATGATCGGAGGAAAAGTCAAGTATGAATGTTTAATGAGGTATAAAAGTAGTTTGCATGAATGTTTAGATCACTTGGCTCCACCCCGACTTGGTCTCCTCTACCTGTACCCCTGTCCTCCCATCTCCCTCAAGCTGTCCCTGCACTATTAAACAACTAATTGCTGCATGTGAAAATCAACAAGTTCTGGACTCACAAAGTTATCGAAGTACAGCGTTGTTCCAGAATCGTTCAAGAAAGCCAAGTCACTTCAATCACCAAGTCGGGAATATTCAACTAAATAATACAACATACTTCAAGGGAACTTAATCTGAAAGTGTCAGGAACTGATTCATAAGGAGGAACATTGATAGGAGGAACATTGATTGCAGATACGTCGGTAAATAGGTACCATTAAACCTATGCCAATTTGATGCTGTGTTCCTGATTTTGATCCTGAGTTCCTGGATTTGATCCTGTCGTCCTGATCCCGCAACTACTTTCCCGATTCCGTTCCCGTCTTCGACGTCGTCACCTTCCATGTTCCCATACCCGTAGCATCGTAGCATCGTTGTCCATCTCTTCATCTCGTCTGTAAACGGCCGAATCGGTACATTCACTCGAATCACGAATAGTCTACCGCGCTGTATGTAAGTGGCCACAGTACTAACAATTTCTAACTAACCCCCCTCTTCCCAACCCTTAATGTCCCATTTATTTAGATTAACAAGTTAAGGCTTTTAAAGTATATTTTAGCTTAAGGTGTATTCTGATGTTGATATATGTTGAAGATAAGACAGAGATCTTATGGATTATTGATACTATTTTCATGACATTGTTTGATAATAAATACTGTTAGAAGAATAGTTGATACCGGTCAGTGATTGATAAATAAACATATATGACACCTTAAATACTATATCGTGTCCCAGCGCTTTTATTCATTGTCTTTATTTTAATCGGTGGTTTATTTGAACTAACCCCTCCCCCGAGTGGAAGTCATAGCTAGCGGACCAATACAAAAACCTGATTTCACTCGGAGCTCGATTCTACTATTTCATTATAATAGAAGACGGCGTGGTGTGGGCGGTTAGATACGTATTTTACAGTTCTGTGATTTGTCCTCACTGTCCACCAATTATTTTCTTTATATTGATAATATAAATTTCCTATTTTCCCCCTAAGAATCTTATTTCTTCACACCAGCATCCAAGTTAGATTGATATTAATATATTTTTGTGTGGATGCACTAATATAGAGTACTTTTTTTCCAGTTAAATCATGAAAAACATGAATTTTGATAATCTATTCAGATGAAAATCAATAATTATGAATATATAATATTCAGAAAATCACCTGATACCAATAATCGAGCCAGTAAGGTATCGAGGCAGGTGATCCAAAGTGGCTCAGTAATATCAGGGCAGAATATATATTCTGAAACCTAGGTGACAAAGTTGCAATAGTAACGTACTGGAACTATATTGTCTCCTGGATTATACTGATGACCCAGTAAGATACTGATAAAACTAGTCATCCAACGCGCGCGCGCTACTCAGCTACTGTATATCGCCGTCTTTGGATTATATTCTGTAACAGTAACTTACTGGGAATGCTTGTGCGGAATACGCGTGCGTATTATCAGGCAGCCTATGCGATATACATCCTGCATGCTCGACCGGCTGTAGCGGCGGATCCAAGATTTTTTTTTTGAAGGAGGGGCATGAAGTGTTATATCGGCGTGGGGTCCGGGGCCAAAGGGCCCCGGAAAAAAAAATTGAACTATAAGATGCTTTATGGTACATTCTGAGGCATTTCTGAATGCGTAAACTGAACATTTATTTGAAAATTCTGGGCTTTTCCCTGTTTTTTCGGAAGGAAAAGGGGGCATGCACGTACCCCCAACGCTCCCCATGGGTCCGGCCCTGGCAGGGCTAGCTAGCTCGACGCGATCCGGCAGGGCTAGCTCTCTGCAGTACGCCCAGGACTGGCGTCGACCGCCGGCGCCGCCGCCGCTAGACCCGCCAGAGCGCCTAGCTAGATACCGTACCTGCAGCTAGCATCAGCTACAGTTTCAGCTGGTCGGCGCAGCTTTTAAGCCTTGCCTATGCTGCTGGTGGTTCCTTGTCTTCACTCCAAAAATATCTACAATGTATACCGTAAGTTTTAAATATGTCTATAGATATTCATCTTAGAGGAATAATCGATAAGGACTAATATTGTTTGAAAACCATTTGCCTTTGTATTTCATGAATAGTCCCAAATATAAACTTTTCTGTGTGTGATTCCATCGTTATTTGAATGTCTGTGTTGGAAATTTTTCTACGAAAAAGTGTTGTACGATCAAAATTCATCCAACTTGAGCATACCAAATTCCACTTCACACTCCTATAATTTCAATGCAATAGGTCTAGCCATTAATTAACCGGTATCAACCTCATGAAACTCATTGGATTTTACTAAGTTAAGCTAACAAATTACTTTTCCACACACGCATGTAGATCTAGGTCTACAAAACAAATACCGGTATAATATAGCCTAGATCTAGATCTATAGGCCTATTATAAATAGGAGAAAATGTAAATTATTGTTCAATTGATTAATATTGAATATGAATCATTATGATGCTTCAAAATCATACTGCAGTTTAAATAACCTTAAGACATCAGTTCTCTTATTTAATTTCATGATTCGCACTCACAGCTCAAAATCGCTTTGAAAAAAACTGAAGAAACTGCCCCTTGATTTTATTCCATTGCACTTTGTATCACTAGCGTTTGCGCATCGATAGACTTTATGATAAACTCTTTCTAGATCAACAGAAAATTCAAAGAAATTTTGGGCAAACATTGATGATACTGCGGCTATTTGTACTGCTCACTCTCCTCATTTGGCATGTTTGGCGCTATAGCCAATGTACTAGACTATGTAAGTATTTCATTTAAAATAAATCTTGGCATGCTTGTGAAATATTCCACCACTCATTCAAGGACTCTGCACAGTAAAGCCTAACGGTTCATTGTGCGCAATGCTTGCACATGTTATGTCTGTAGATTATATAGGCCTACACGATAAAAAAAAAATGGTTTATTCACAAAATCAGTAGGGGTGCTAGTACGAGAATAAGCATCGTCCGCATAAACGACAATACCCTCGTTAACGCAGACCATTCGCATCCAGAAAAATAAGGATCATCCACATTTTCGTGAAGGATCCGGATTCCCGATCCGCGCGCGTTGGTGATGCGAAAAACGGATTCCGCGATGATGCTCCATAATGCATTTTACACTTACGCAGAGACTTTCACGTTATGAACAATAAATCCTAGGGAAGACGGACAACCCATAGAAAGGAGACGGTAAACTGGAGGTATTTTATTACGCGGAATCCGTTTTTCGCATTAATTGCCAGCACGCGGATCAGGAACCCTGTACCCGCAGAGCACCGAAGAAGAAAAAACGTCCGTGAAAATTGCAGACAATCCTTATTTTTTTAGGTCGAGACTTGTATGCGTTTACTAGGATATTCTCGTTTATGCGGACAATTTTCATTCTGGATCAGACCAGTGCCCCTACTGAAAATGGCAATATTCCTCACATCAATTCCACTCTTAGAGAAATAACTGAAATAACTTGGCACAAAGTACCCTGCAGGAAGTCAAGCTAGGGCCATGCAAGGACAAGTAAAAGGGCCACATCAATCGAATTTGCAATTATATATTTTTTTCTTTTTCATAAAGATAGAGAATAATAGGATAACTCATACACATCACATATGATTTGAACAAAAATACCAAACATTTTCTATTTTTCTATTTGGGACCATTAAATGGCAAAATGGAATGATGATGCATTTTGGAGCAGGCAGCATGTTCTTGGCCATCAACACGTAATAACCAGGATTTTTCACTGAATATTTTTTAGATGGAATATATTAATTTTACTTCATGTTATAATTTCATTATATTTTAATCAATGAGATTTTATATGTTTTCATTGAAATGTGTTATCAATGTAATTTTTTTTTGGTAAAATTGTTTCTTAGGATAATACACTGGCGAACCTCCCAACCTTTCCGCTTTGCATGGCTGAAAATTTCCGCTTTATTTTTCTTTTTCCGATTTTCCGCTTTGGTCTTTTATTTTCCGCCAAAACAAAAATCATAATATTGGTGTAGAAATACATGTGTATACATGTCTTCAACGATAGAGGGCAGTAATGCGGAAGTGAAAATTGCTATGCACCTCACACATGCATGTGTTATGCACGGTGTGCAATATTGCAGTCCTAGCACGGCCGAGATTCAATGAATCGAGAGGTCATTTTCGTGATAAAAGGCAGTCATTGGTCCTGACAATGCTCTAAAACGACAATAACAATACTTGTAAGTAATTTATGATTTGTATTTTGTGTTGTTACAACTTATTTCGTCCCTCTGCCTTCATTCCAGCGGTGACTGGAGTGAAGCCCTGCCTACCCGGCGGGGCCGGGCCATCGCGATCGCGTGCCTGGCCTGGCCTGGCCGCGTTTTCATTATTGGATGAATTGTACGAGTTCTACCACCTCAAACTGTTTGTACTGCTCTATGATTTTTAAAGTCATGGATTGATTAATTAATATGATTGTATTAGATCTATACAGTGTTTTTTAAAATCTGAATAGCATTTCTAAACTCAGTTCATTCATTGTTTTTTCTTCATTTTATTCAGGTTCTCCTGGATTGTTTTAAAAACCAATTTAAAACTTCTTGAAACAATCCTTTAATCACATGTAAATGTACCCAACATCAAGCTGTGTGTTGGGTAGCTGCATGATGCATATTTCTCAATGAGCCAGATATGGCGCGACGTTGCTGAGCCGCGTACAATTTTAGGAATTTTGAAAGTCAAATGTTGGGAGGTCTGCACTGGCCCAACTTCATTTTTGAAGAAAAAAATGTTATTGTTTTGGTAATTACTGTTGCAATCTAACAATACGAACAAGCAAAGGGCATATACAGTAGTACACAATAAGCACTGTCTTGAACAATTCAGGGAAATTAGCTATTTATAGTGGGATGGAGGGGGGGGGGGGGGGTAATGATCCTATGTACCTAATTCTGCATCGGTGTAATATGTGGTTCCCATCATTTGCGATTTCCCCAGTGGTGTTATAAATTTGCTTGCATCTTCACATTAGAGTGAATGTTGTTATAGGGTTCTATAGACTATTACCCCCCCCCCCCCCCGACAATCACCCCTGACAATTACCGCAAAAGGACATTTTACCCCTCCGCTCAAAACTTAGCTTCAGGGAAAGCTATTTATAGTGGGAAGGAGAGGGGGGGGGGGGTAGCTGTGTGTTGGGTAGCTGTTGGGTAGCTGTGTTTTGGGTAGCTGCATGATGCATATTTCTCAATAAGCCAGATATGGCGCGACGTTGCTGAGCCGCGTACAATTTTAGGAATTTTGAAATTCAAATGTTGGGAGGTCTGCACTGGCGCAACTTCATTTTTGAAGAAAAAAATGTTATTGTTTTGGTAATTACTGTTGTAATCTAACAATACGAACAAGCAAAGGGCATATACAGTAGTACACAATAAGCACTGTCTTGAACAATTCAGGGAAAGCTATTTATAGTGGGAAGGAGGGGGGGGGGGTAATGATCCTATGTACCTAATTCTGCATCGGTGTTATACGTGGTTCCCATCATTTGCGATTCCCCAGTGGTGTTATAAATTTGCTTGCATCTTCACATTAGAGTGAATGCTGTTATAGGGTTCTATAGACTATTACTCCCCCCCCCCCCCCGGACAATCACCCTTGACAATTTTATCCTGCAAAAGGACATTTTACCCCTCCCTCCTCTGAAATCTTAGCCCCCCCCCCCCTCAAGCCTCAATTGAAGCTGTTATTCAAACCTTACACTGATACAATTAAGCCTCTCACTGACAGCAGTGATCAAGGTTGATATCTCAGTCATGAATATAAGCCATAAAGGGGGGGGGGGGGGAGGGGGGGGGGGGGCAGGGGGTTATACTTTGCACCATACAAGTAGGGTGATCCTATACACCCAACTCTGCATCGAGTGGTTCCTATCATTTGTGATTTTTCCAAATATTATTTAAGTCAATTTTATAAATTCGCTTGCATCTTCAAATTGGAGTGATCGAATGCTGTTTAAGCAATATTTTAATTTTATTTTCATATTGCATCTTTTTAATACAAACAGAAAACCAAACATGCTTGAAGATGTAGAAGATCCTCGCTATCCATTCACCTCACAGCTTCTTTTGCTTCACAATTACCTCTGGCACAAGTCCTATCAAACACAGTGCCTGATTATGGTGCAGCTGACAGCACTGGGGACACTTCGCCTTGATTGAAGGTGTTATTCAACCCTTAGACGCAAGCCTGTTGCCTGCCTGCTATGAAAGAAATTACATATTGTGGTAAGAAGATAGAAGTAGCAACGGGAATGTAGGGCTGTCTCACTTACAGCAGATCACAGTTGACCTCTCAGTCGTATAAATCATCAGGGGCTGGGGTAATAAGTTGAGCTCTACAAAGTAGCATGATCCTATACACCCAATTCTACATTCAGTGTTCCCACCATTTGTGATTTTTCCAAATATTATTTAAGTCAATTTTATAAATTAGCTAGCACTTTCACATTAGAGTAAATGCCGTTTTAGCATTGGTGTAATTTTATTTTCATATTGCATCTATATGAACAGAAACCATACATCCTTAAACATGCAGAAGATCCTCGCTATCTTTCCACTTTCACAGCTTCTTTTGCCTCACAATTACCTCTGTCACAAGTCCTATTAAACACAGTGCCTAATTGTGGTGCAGGGAGCCTAAAGGGTATATCCAATTTCCTTTGGTTGTTGCCACATTTTTTTATGATTGCTCATGACATGTGCAGCCATTGTACTACATGTGGTGGTACGACAGAGCAGTGTGGTGCGTACACAGCCATATGGAGCCACTGCAGCTGCACCCCACCTGTGTGAGGGTTTAAATTTTACCTCAAGGTACGAGGATCATTAAAAGGTATGGAAATCGCAGGAGTTGACCTAACTACAACAGAAAATGCATGGCTGGTTGTTACCATAGCAATAGTTTGGCCAAACGTCCTAACTGACTAGACTGCACGAAACTAGGGTGTTTTAAGCCTTGTAATTGCAATATCTCAGTAATCATTTGAGGTATATGCTTCAAACCTGTTAATAGTAATATATACCGTTTTAGTTTGACTAGTTATACTAGTTACGTCCACACACAACACATTCCATGATTAGGCGTGATTCTTTATTGATTTCTAGTTCGAAACGATGCCCAATTCCGCCTTTCGTTATACAACGTATCGTTAGTAAGCGTCCACACACATTTTCATTGTATAACTATAGCGAAACGGTATAACTAATCACCCCTAATCACGGAAATTGTTGTGTGTGGACACGGGGTAAATCTAATACTTTGATCTCAAGGTATTGGTGGACCCCGGCCCTTCCATTAATATAGAGTGATCAAGACTCATACACTGATTTCAACGAACGTAATGTTGTTGACGCATAACATTATATGTTCTACACGGACATATTTCTTAATGTTTGACTGTTTTCAAGATATTCATAAGTTTTTCTTAAATTAGCACTGAGTATTACATATGTTGGATTATTTAGAAGAAAATCCACTTATGATATTTACTTATGATATTTATAACAGTGTTTAAATGTGCCATATTACCCTGTACAAAGTAACCAGGGTATGCATAGATTTGAATGATAGTGTTTAAAGGGAAAGTTGAGTTCTGTTGCAGAGGGCGCTACACAAAATAATTTTTTGTGAGATAATGAAAAACTGAGTGTCAAATTTGAAAGAACATAATATTTAAATGACAAAATTATCTGTGTTCGATCAAAATCCGTTTAGATATTATGTACCACCACAAATACATGTATTAGGTATTTTGAAAAAATTGGGAAAAAACAGTTAAAAAAACTAAATAACCCCTTTTACGTCATATTTCAGCCAATGCCGATGTTGGCTTTTTTTGTTGGCATTTTCGTGTTGCTTATATTACGCACAACCAGCCGGCCCATATATTGTTATTTTTAATTAAATAATTAATTAATGGGCACCGTGTTTTTTTTTAAAGTGTAGCTGAATTGGTATGCTCATATTGGCTAAATTTCACACATTTTGGGGTCTAAAATTACCTTCATAGCAATTTTAGGTTCTAAAAGGGCACTAGAAATGTCGTAGATAAGAATAAGAGCAATAACCATGCACTTTGAAGGCATTTGCGTTCTGAAAACAGAACTCAACTATCCCTTTAAGCCAACATGTACATGTACAATATTAATGTAAAGATTATTTAGGCCAGCAGTCTTCAATGCTTTGAAACATAGATAAAAGTCCTGCAAAGGAAATGAAAGATAGCCTCAAGAATGTTAGGAAATGTATTTTGAAGTGTTGAAATGAAATATTATCTTACTGTAGTCCGATTGGTGTCTCTTAACTCATGTGCAGCTTTGCTCATGGTTGACATCCGTCATTACATTATTCATTTTCCTACACAACCAAATGAATTCTTCTTTTCTCTTCTGTTTTATTAGATGGTGCTACTAGCAACGGAACAACTTCAACACTATTTCAAATGCCTTGTTCATACTTATGAGTGGAGTTATATTCACCCGATTTCCTTGTGGACAAAGCTGAGTCTGGTGATTTTTCCTACTCCATCAAACGGTTAATCCTGAGGCAACGTTGACATGACACAGGATATACATGTACATATCCTCAACTGTGTCTCAGTACCTGGTGAAAGAGTGCATTTTAATCTGACATTACCTAAAATGTAATGTTCATAGGTTTATTAATGAAGCGTGCCAAGTCATTTCTCAAGCTTTGAAAGTTATGGTCCTAAGGTCCTCCAGGATGACAAAACAGCACATCCCAAAGAATGTAACACACATCCAGACAAATGATATGGTGACTTTGAGTTGAAAAGACATGCCATTCTGAAACAACCTATTCCTAAAACGTGCGTTATACCCGTCCACTCAAAGAGGTGCCTTGGGCATTATGTGTTTGAGTTTTCCATTCATTTGTACATTTGTCGATTTGATATCTCATGATCACGAGACCTGTTTTAAACATTTATAGAGGCTACTGTTTGCTTTATGGAGTGATTATATTAGGCAAGAAAAGGATGCAATGAGTAATTCAATTTCCTTGTTGTGTGTTAATGACATCAAGTATCTTTCATTATTAAACTTTTTATGCAGCAGATGTATGTAAATGCATCTTAGCCATGCATTATCTCTATATCCGACCATGGATTTTCACTATCTTATTAGAAACAAATCACAAAGTACCTAATTTTTCGCAATATCTCTTGTGTTATACGGGTTGCATGTTACCGGTATTCTTTGTAAGAGAACATTTCATTGCTTTGAATATTGTATTAGAAAGAGTGGTCTACATGTTATGATGCTGTAATTTTGTGGTCACTATAAGTTATTATATGAAAGATGATTTAATTAATACATGTTCTTTTAATCTTTAAACAAAAATATTACTCTTCATGCCTGTAGTTGTTGTTGGATCAATATACAATCTGAGGTCGTCTGACTCCTAGCCTTGCAGATGTGTCTGTTTTACAAATTTATTTTGAAGTCCTTAAATAATAGATGTATCATTTGAAAAGGGACATTGATGATCTGGTCGAGTAAGATTGCTTCTCTTATTGCCTGTCTTTAATATGAGAGGAATGGAACATTTTAATTTTAGTTCTGGATAAACAAATATCTGCTGCAAACCAGTTTGGCTTGTGTACTTTTGCCAGATTTTCATCCCCATTTGCTCGTTGAAAATCAATGTGTATGTCCACTATAATTGTTGGTTGTTATGCCACATGATTTGAGGTGAATATTTGGTACATTTTTGTATGATATGATATTGCCTCTAGTCTTCCTAACCATTAACAGTAAGTTTTTTTAGTTATCGACTAAATTGTAAAAGATGTTAAGGTGTTATATTATGGACTCATTATGGTTGTTGCTGTTTCTGTCAGGAAAGGCTATACTGTACTAATGTTAATGGGCCAAGCTCCACTATAAACTTAAAAATCAGACTATATGAGATTGTTACTCAGATAATAGTTTGTATTTATATGGCAGATTCTTCACAAAATTGTTTGAAAGGCTATTTTGGTGTTGCTGGTGGTCCTAATATGTTATAAGTGATAGATATGAGTTTTATTTATTTAACTTATTCTGAACAGTCATGTTCTTGAAATATATGGGGTCAGAGGCTTTCAAAAACCTACAAACTTTACTTTACTTAGTTAAAAAATGGACAAGCATAATTTGTATTCATATGTTCTTGACAGATATATATGTGTGGTTCCTATACCTAATACCGGACAGCCCGTAAATGGCTGCATATCTTTCGAATTAAAATTAAATGCAATGAAAGGTCAACACATTTTGACAAGTTGGCTAAATGCGCTGATCATCCATTGCAACTAGTGGTGTGCATTTTCGTTTCACAGACATGTTAATGTGTGCACAAAGTAAATTACAGTCATCTACACCGACAATTCATGTTGTACAAGAACTACCGTCACATATATTTATTTCATTCTGAGAATGTGAATGCAATTTGAATGTTCTAAAAATATTTGCTCTCAAAATTTGATGTCCAGAAACATCTAATTTATGTCCCAAACAGGGATTTTGTACCCAGATGTAAAGGGAATGCTTTTTAGCTCATTCAAAGTTAAAGGTTGTATTGTTATCATGACCCTCGCTAAGAAATGCCGCAAATTAAATGCTTTTAACTCATTAGACTTCAATAATGTGTATTTTGTTTGTACATTTATGTCACCGACTTCTTATAAAGATATTTATTTGTGAAGCTTTTTCTGCATAAGAAGAAATGCCTAAAAGGAAATTTGATAATCTCTTTTGAACAAAGGGATATCAAATCGTATTCTATCAAAACTTTTTTTTCTAAGTGGGGTTCCTGTGATGTTAAAACATTTTGATGATGGTATTATTGATAATCATGTATTCCTTTTATGTTGATTCTAAAAGTGTTGTTCATTCCCTGTGATTCTGTGCTCAAAATTACTCAAAGAAACCACACAAACACAATTATTGATTATAAAACAATTCGTTTCTGAAGTCGTTTTATTAGTATTAAACAAAATGAAGTTTTTGCATTTCTTCAAACTCTACAAGTATAACTCAACTAAATAATTGTAGTACATGAACATAGTACTTCTCATGTACATATAACTGCACTTATATTTATACATTATGATTCACATATCTCTCCAGATATTGTAAAAGTCTTCTTAGGCCTGGCGCACACACTTCACGACCCTCCTGCGATTTGATTTTTGAAGAAATGTCAATTATATTTGATACAGACATATGAGCAACCATAAACATCCTGATGTAGGGTCTAATTAATAAGCATATAACTGCTATTTTATAGAGTTTTAACTTCCTAGTCAGAATAAAATGCCAACAAGCTAAAATTGTTAATAAGTTTCAAAGGTCTCAACAAATGTTATTGTAAATTCCAAATCTGATCGTGAAGTGTGCCCCAAGTCTTAATCCGAGACAGCATTTTTACTTCTGAATGTGATTGTACTGCACAGAACAAGATCCATAGAGTTGTACATCTTCAGGTGAGAGAAAAGATATTGTTTGCTAAGGAAAATATACATTTCCAGAGGTTACATGTTTGTATTAAAATCTGCCGGGGCACCCGCTATGGTACATCTTGGTGGACTAAAGCATGTTTTTATTAACATAACATGAACTCATTTTCAATGATTATTATTTGTTTAAAAACTACTTCATGTCAATTTCCTGTTAAAAATTTACCTTCAAATGCGATGAAAAATGGAGGGAAATGCTAAACTTATAAAAGAGACATCATGTAAAGTAACTCGAGACTTAAGCTGACATTTCCGTAATTTCTGACATTTGAATAAATAATTTGGAACAGCAAACAATGAAATATGTGATATTCAGTAGCAGTTCTAGAAGATTGGTTTGGGGACGCTATGCTCTATTTGTTTATATTATAATTAATTTACACGAGTCATATTCTTCTCGAACCATGCCTTCTTGTAATATAGTAAGGTATAGAAAACATCCTCATATGTACGGACTTAACAATATTGGATTTTTTTTAAAAATTGATAGGTAGGTACATTCTATTTTTAATGACCTGTAAGTATCAACATGTAATAGAAGTCACTGTCTAAATAAGATGTCAAGTTGACAGATTTTTTACACAACGGTATTCTAATTATGTGAATCAATTATTTTGATACTGTTTGGAGCAATATTTAATGAAGAAATGTGTCTCTATAATCTAATCAAACACTCCAGAATTTGTTTAACACATAAATACAGTGTACTCACAATGGCAGTTTAGCCAAATGTGACATGAATAGACCTATCGAGAATGCAATAGGCATTCTATTAACGAAAAACACTGTTCAAAGCCATCAATATAAAAATTGTACACTTACAAAATACAATCAATATAACCATTCAATAAATATCTTATTAACAAAAATACAGACAGCAACAGAAAAGGAAGAGTGATGCTGGCAGTGAGAGAGAGAAGGGTGAGGAGAAAAAGGAAGAGAGTAGAGAGAGGGAGGGGTAAGCAGAATGGGAGAGAAATATAGAGAAATAACATGCATGAAGAATGTTTACAGCACAAATGAAAAATTAATGTTACTACAGTGACACCCATACAAATCTACTATGACTGACCTACATATATTAATTAATACATGTATTCACTGTCCATCTGAAAGTTTCCTGATTTTTAATAATGTTTAAAATGAGAATAGTTTTTGTATTATTTAGCCTTACTTATTCAGTTGTAGTTATAAGTCCATGTACTACCTCAACATGAAATAGCACATCAAAGTTTCTGCCTGTACATTCAAATTTTCACAACACTTCCGTTTAGCTAATTATGCCACTTCCATTTTCTAAGCCCGTCAATGCAATGTAAAGAGGAATACCAGATTAATACAGGCAGGTTTAGTTGGTTGTAAGATCTGGTCAACCATATGCATTGATGACATAAAATAGGTTTTAAATTATCTTTATCAAAAAATCTTATTTTTTGACGTAATGTGACCAAATTTACTTTTGGATGTTATATGAACAATTTTATCAATAATAATATTTTGAATTTTCCTAGTTCCCATATACAATAAAAATTAATGCACATCAAACAAATAGTGACTAGAGCAGTATTTTGATGGCTTCCCTGATTATCTTCACCATAAAGGCATTGGTTTCTATATCCACTTACAAAAGAATTGAGACAAAAATGTCTCAGTGTGCATCTTTCTATGAAAATGGAATTTGAATTTCTACATCTTGATAGTTTTGATGGGTTACAAAATAAATAAAAAACATTATGTTTTCAAAAGTTAAGTTAAAGATTGAACAATCCTTTATGTTTTGCACAGTATTTTCGGGGTATCGTACATGTACCACTAAGTTCAAAACAGGAACTTCACCAGACAATACTTTTATTGATATTGAAAGTTTCAATACTCTTTCAGTAGACGTAAAAGTGGCACTTTAGTAAACTAGTTGATGCCCTCATAGATGCACACATATAACTTTCGCACACAGTACGCCAATCTGACTTGGGTTCAGTGTATGAAGTTTTTATGTAATCCTTTATTTCATGCACATTAATATTGCCAAAGGAATGTTTGTTAAGGTTGGTTTGCTGTTATTTAATTTCTAATATAATCATACTTGTTCTTTTATATTGCATTTCATGTCTGATGACATTTCAATACCTTTTACCTGAAAATATAATAACATTAATTTCATAGTAGTGAACTAAGTTGCCCTAAACCTCTGCTCCTTTTGCAAAATTTATGGACATGTTACATGTTATTTTGGGATAAATTCATAAAAACAAAGAAAAACGTATGTGATGATACTACTATTGGATATGTGTGGAGTGCACATGATCACCAAGCAGATATTTGTTATTATTCACTTTTTCGGGGGGAGGGGGGGGGGGGGGGGGTATAGGGGTTTGGGGGGCTTACACAGTGCACTATAATTTTATTTTTTGATTAACAAAATCACTTATTAAATTGAGTGGCACATTTTTCTCTGGCTCCCACGTTGCCTCTTCCTTTGAATATCCCGCCCAATGTATAAAAAATGACCTTTGTCCATTTTCTTCTGCCATGTCCAAGATTTCCTTCACTGTGTATATGCCATCTATAACGGTAATCAGAAATGAAAAATAAATAAACAAAATAAGATAGTATATTTAATTACAAATCTAGCTTATCACTTCACTTTATAATTTCATAGGTGGTATTTTATATTTAAAAGTTTTTGCTAAGGATTGGACTGATAAAGAGATTATGAGAAATTAACATTATTCGTTACTTCATTGACTACAGATGTTTGTTCATTGCAATGTAATGGCATCCAAATAGTTATTGCTATCTAGGTTGTTATTCTAAAACATATTTTAAGTTGCGTTTATGATCACATTAATATCCCAATATCCTGTTTTCATGACAGTGTAAGTGTTCACGATTGTCTATTGATAAAACAACTTTTGATTTAAAGGGAATGATCCAAAATTGGATGCTTTAATAAGTTTTACAGTACATAAGTTCATTTCTTAATAGGATCAGGGACCATACCTTTGGTTGATCCACATTTTGCTGGGTTCCTCTTCTTCTTTCTCTTCTTCTCCTTCCCTGCAATACGATTGATTATAATAATAATAATAATAATAATTATAGAGGCGAGATGATAAATTTTGTCAGTTAAACTAATTAGACAATTTCCTTATCCCAGGATTACGCATATAATTGGACCCTTTTGGCACTTTCTGCAGGATAAATTTTTTCTATGCATAGTTACCCCTTTAAAAATAATTACTCAATCTTTTGCTTGTAAGCAAATCAAAATTCAATTAAAAAATTCATAGGGCTCCATGTTTAGAGGGTAACACAACATGAGAAAGAGAGAACTAGAGGGACCCGTTTCACAAAGCCTTTTTTCAATGATAAATGACAAAAATCAGTGACAAATCTGCTGATAACCAATCAGAAGCAAGGATTTCAGTAGCTTATAACAAAAAACGGTCATTTGTCACTGATGACAGGTTCTGTGAAACGCCCCCCAGGCAGACATTAATCTACCTTTCCATATGAATTTCTTTCTATGTTTGTTGCCGTGGGCTGTCGGTCTAGTGAACGTATTGTAAACTTCGTCCTCGATTTGCAAACACAATTTCCGTATCTGTGATCAACAATGCTTTTTTGTTGTTGTAATAACTAAACCTTACCATCGATCAGTTTTGTGTAACGCCCCCAAGGTGTCACCATCCTTACCTGTAGTAGTCTTACTCTGCCGACTGTCTCCTTCTCCTCCCCCTCCTACTCCACTCCCATTCTTCTGAGTCCTGTTGCTGTAACCTGTAGCTGCGGTGTTGGCGGTGGAGGCGGGTTTACTGGCCCGGGGCTTTCGTCGGCTAACGTTGCTATGGCTACCGCCCACGTCGGCTGTGTCCTTGGGTAGGTTCCTGTAGGTTGAAGGAGGTTGTGCCCCAGTCTCCTCGATGGTTTGGAGATCGTGACGGATTGTAGAGTCTCTTGAAGGACCAGAGTCTGAGTGGACAATAAAAGGATGGAGGAAAGTTTTGATAAATGCTCAATAAGTTACTGTGTGCATTACTTGTTAGTGATTCTCATACATTGTAGAACTTTAGAAGGAAACAAACTTCATAATACCATAAATGTATCAGTAAAAACTCCCACTTTTTCCAGTAAATCAACATTTCTCAGTACGTGGGCAGTAGCCATAACAACGTTAGCCTCCGGAAGCCCCGGCCCAGCATATCGTGATTACAAGCCAAGTTTCATATACATGTTTGACCCTTTGACATTTGATCTCGTGACCCAGAAATCTAAGCAGTTCATTGGATCTGCAAGTTACATACATGACCCAGCTTTGGCGGGAATCCATCAATGGGTTCTTGAGCAACGCGATCACAATTTTCTTATCATCCTTACCTGTAGTAGTCTTACTCTGCCGACTGTCTCCTTCTCCTCCCCCTCCTACTACACTTCCCCCTCCCCCTCCTCCACTCCCATTCTTCTGAGTCCTGTTGCTGTAACCTGTAGCTTCGGTGTTGGCGGGTTTACTGGCCCCGGGCTTTCGTCGGCTAACGTTGCTATGGCTACCACCCACGTCGGCTGTGTCCTTGGGTAGGTTCCTGTAGGTTGAAGGAGGTTGTGCCCCAGTCTCCTCAATGGTCTGGAGATCGTGACGGATTGTAGAGTCTCTTGAAGGACCAGAGTCTGAGTGGACAATAAAAGGATGGAGGAAAGTTTTGATAAATGCTCAAAAAGTTACTGTGTGCATTACTTGTTTGTGATTTTCATACATTGTAGAACTTTAGAAGGAAACAAACTTCATAATACCATAAATGTATCAGTAAAAACTCCCACTTTTCCTGTAAATCAACATTTCTCAGTACGTGGGCAGTAGCCATAACAACGTTAGCCTCCGCAAGCCCCGGCCCAGCATATCGTGATTACAAGCCAAGTTTCATATACATGTTTGACCTTTTGACCTTGGATCTCTTGACCCAGAAATCTAAGCAGTTCATTGGATCTGCAAGTTACATACATGACCCAGCTTTGGCGGGAATCCATCAATGGGTTCTTGAGCAACGCGATCACAATTTTCTTATCATCCTTACCTGTAGTAGTCTTACTCTGCCGACTGTCTCCTTCTCCTCCCCCTCCTACTCCACTTCCCCCTCCCCCTCCTCCACTCCCATTCTTCTGAGTCCTGTTGCTGTAACCTGTAGCTTCGGTGTTGGCAGGTTTACTGGCCCCGGGCTTTCGTCGGCTAACGTTGCTATGGCTACCACCCACGTCGGCTGTGTCCTTGGGTAGGTTCCTGTAGGTTGAAGGAGGTTGTGCCCCAGTCTCCTCAATGGTCTGGAGATCGTGACGGATTGTAGAGTCTCTTGAAGGACCAGAGTCTGAGTGGACAATAAAAGGATGGAGGAAAGTTTTGATAAATGCTCAAAAAGTTACTGTGTGCATTACTTGTTTGTGATTCTCATACATTGTAGAACTTTAGAAGGAAACAAACTTCATAATACCATAAATGTATCAGTAAAAACTCCCACTTTTTCCTGTAAATCAACATTTCTCAGTACGTGGGCAGTAGCCATAACGACGTTAGCCTCCGCAAGCCCAGGCCCAGCATATCGTGATTACAAGCCAAGTTTCATATACA
This sequence comes from Strongylocentrotus droebachiensis, assembly GCA_035222895.1. Taxonomy (NCBI): domain Eukaryota; kingdom Metazoa; phylum Echinodermata; class Echinoidea; order Camarodonta; family Strongylocentrotidae; genus Strongylocentrotus; species Strongylocentrotus droebachiensis. Next base: position 295,791 of record JAVYIG010001317.1, read on the forward strand.
TGTTTGACCTTTTGACCTTGGATCTCGTGACCCAGAAATCTAAGCAGTTCATTGGCTCTGCAAGTTACATACATGACCCAACTTTGGCGGGAATCCATCAATGGGTTCTTGAGCAACGCGATCACAAGCTATTTTAGCATACATAATGAGCAGTGTGACCTTTGACCTAGGATCTTGTGATCCCTAAATTTAAGCAGTTCATTGGCTCTGCAAGATACATACGTGACCCAAGTTTGGCGGGAATCCATCAATGGGTTCTTGAGATAACACGGTCATGAGAACAGGACGTACGGATGGACAACCCCAAAACATAATGCCTCCAGCTACTCTGTAGCGAAGGCATAAAATGAGGGTGCGAGGGGTTTGGGTTTGAGATAGAGACAGGGAGAAAGAGAGAGAGATAGAAAGTTAAATTACAAACCTGTACTTTTTCCTGCTTGCTGAGCTGAAGGAGTGTCTGTATACCCCTTTCACTCAAAATGTCAGCCAATCAAAATTTGTTCCCCAAAAAACTTGAAAACCTATCTAATGTCTGACTTCCCAAGTTAAAGGCATTGGTTAACATTGTTAAACCTGAGATGCCCGTGTTATCAGTGTCTGTGATGTGGTGTCATATTGACGCCTTAACAATTGCCCTTCAAAATGATCAAGAAGTGCCTTAAAAAAGAACAATCTTTGATTTGCCAGTTTTACGATACTCGCTTTCCCCAATAGTCTGTAGTGTTATGAAAACCGTTAGCAGAACAAAAAAAATTGTTTTCGATTTCCAATCATAAATATCTTGTTAATCAAAAAGGCGATCGCTTGTAAAAGTCATGGGGTTCCTGACTGACCTAAAGGTTTATAGTTATCATTACAGCATGAGCTAAATCCAGGATTTTGTTTCAGAATCTGACTCGCAGTTACCGGATCCCTTTAAAGATGTAATGTATTTCACAATCTGATGCAACTAACGTTGTTTAATTATATTTAATTATGTTTAATTATTTTCGTTCTCTGTAACTTCTGATGTACTTTCATATGTTTAATGTATTTACCTTGTTAGTCGCCTTGAGTATCCCTTGGGATGGATATGAGCGCATTATAAATGTTGTTATTATTATTTTATTAGTTGTTTTACATACCTCATCCCATATTGGTTTGAATAGGTTCACTTTTTTTTTATTAATAATCACTGATAAGTACTTATTTTCTTGATTTTTTTAAAATACACTTTTATAACCCTACGTTTTTTCATATTTGACCTTTAACACTGAGAATCTAATAGTTCATTATTGCACATTCAAACAAAATTCTAAAAGATTTGCCTAAATTGCTTTGAAAAGCTTTCGAAGGAATCATGGTATGAAACAATATTACGAGTACATGTATGTGTAATTTATGTATTTTTAAACACTTTACGACTACCCGGTATGTGACCCTTCCGACCCTTCCTTTGAACTTTGACCTCTACAGCCCTAAATCCAATCAGTACACTATCCTTGTATCCTTGGGTACCTGGTAGGAATTTATTCTTTGAAACGCAGCGCGCGTAACTTCTGCACTACTAAAGCCAGGGTAATTATGCTTCATGATTGTAGAGCGCTTAGAGACTTCTGATAAAGTAAGTGTTAGGCGCTATATAAGCAAGGATAATTATTATTATGTCGATACATACTTCATTCAAGTTTGGTGTGAATTGATGTTTTGCTTTTCAAGTTATTGCAGTAGGCCTGTTGAGATATGCAGTGGCAAACCCCCTGCAATTTTTGTTTTGTCTTGTACTTTTTGTACCAACATTTTTGGCAAAACTCTCCTTGTTAGATATTTGTAACCAAGGCATGTTTCACCAGCACCCTTTGAATTTAATCCAGTGCTTCATGAATAATGAACAAAACAGGAAGGCTCAAATGTCTTATAATACACATGTTGCAACTGCATTACATTTGTCTCATTTCTTCATCAGCTTTTAGTGTATTAATTATGTGATTTGGCAAGTTAAGATTAAGGCCCAAATAGCGTAAACAAAATTGGCCCCGTACTGTGCATTTCATTATAAATAGTCCATTTTGCTGCGTCATTACTGAAAACTAATAAACCATGACTTTTCTTTGGATTATTTGTTGGTGGTTTGTCACTTCATATCGGAACAGGCCTTAAAGAGGTATTTTTTATAAAAAAATGAAAATATTTCAGGACCCGGTGACCTTTGAATTTCTCAATTTAAAATGCAATCAGGACATCATCCTTGTATGCTCATACATACTTCATCCAAGTTTGCTTTGAATGGCTGTTATGCTTTTCAAGGTATTGCAGTAACGTGATATTTTCTGATATCTTTCATTTGGCCTAATCTTTAAAAAACCTTATCAGTTAATCCTTCCAGGCTAATAGATACTGCATCCAAGTTTGGTCTTAAAATGTTAAATAGTTCTCAGGTTATCGCGGTGGGGGAAAGCAAAAATCAGAATGGACGGACAACCAGGAAACCGAATGCCTCTGGGAGCAACTTTGGTGGCAGAGGCATATACATATTTAGGACCTATTTGATTTAATTAATACATGTTAGTGACATCTGCAATGTATAGATTCACTAGTGGTATAACTATGATTATGAAAAATCAATCGAATTATACAATTTTTTTTCTTTCTGGATAACCTTGCTTCAAAATCCAAAGGGCTCCATGCCCAAAAGGAAAGAGAAAACAGACGAGAGAGAGATAAATAAATTTACATTACCAACCTGTATGATTGCTTTCCTCCTGGGCTGAAGGAGTGTCTGTATATCCTAAAAGAAGAAATATAGATAAAGGTCATATTTGAGTAAACTTAATACATGCTAATAACACTGACAATGTACAGATACGCTAGTGGTATAGCTATGATTGCAATAAATCAATCAATTTACATATTTTTTCAGGAATAACATCAAACTATGATTCAAAATCCAGTGCTCCATGGAAAGGAGAAAAGAGAAAACAAGAGAGAGAGGGGGATGGAAAATGTTACGAATAAAAGTTAATTTAGAAGCTGCAATTGTAAAAAAAAATACCTAATAGCCTTTGAGATAACTAACATTACATACAAAATTTTGGGTCAGTGCATGGGAGTAATGCCCAAGTTATAATTTCTTGTGACATTCAATAGCAAGTTTATACACAGGGTACTATACCTACCTGGTCCATTTCCAGCAGCCATGTTATACAAAGTCAAGATTGCCTGCCGCTCTGAACCCTCTTCTGGAATAAAAATTTCATTTAACTTCATAATTACCAGAATAAATAGATAAAAACTAGAGAGAGAGAGAGAGAGATTCACAATTATGTCAGAGAATATGACATTTCTTTGAATATTGTATTATAGAGAGTGGTCTACAAGTCATGATGTTAGCATTTTGTAGTCAATAAGTTATTAACTGAATGATAATTGGATGATATACATGTCCTTTTGATTGTTTTTCCTTAATCTTACTTTTCAGGCTTGTAGTTGTTGTTTGATCTATGTATAATCTGAGGTCGTCTCCAACTCCTAGTCTGGCAGATGTCTCTGTTTTGTTGGACATCTTTTTGATGTCCTTCAAATTACTATTGAAAATAATGACATTGATGATCTGGTCAAGTTAGATTGCTTTTCTTATTGTATGTCTTATGAGAGCGCTTTTACCATGTATGCTGTCTTGCACTGGAAACAATAATAAAATCATAAAGCCATTAGTTCTCTGTCATGATAAATAATATGTATTTTTTGTATATGTACTACCGTATGTATAAATGGATACAAAATACTTTCGATCATCATAAATCTTTTTCTCTGTATTTAGGATTCCTTTTTCATCTCTTTTATTTTCGTGTGCGTCTGTGATACAAGAGATAAGAAGGGGTACCGGTATGTGTGCGATAATTTTTCAGCTGTAATTCACAATTTCATGATCTATTATTGAAAGTAATCCAACCTTTGTATTTAATTCAGGTGTGTTAAAGCAGACAGTTTTTGACATATGTTGATCTCAATGATTTAGGCTGAAAACAACAGCTGTTATTACATGAAAGGAAGCAAATATTTCCATTTATCTAGTTAATATATTCAAATAATGGTAAACTCACACCCACCCTCCTGAGCATCGTAGGGATAACTCCATTTCAGACATACAGTCTGATATTGCACAATTATCAAAAGCTATGGGGTTCAATGTAACTTAATATATGAAGCAACAACTTCAGAAGTCCCTGAGTAATGCTACATTTAGACAGGACCGCCAGTTGAGGGAAGTTCTTAAATTGGTGGTAAATGAACTTAATATTGAATGGCGATAAAATGCATGCAGTATTTACAATTTTAGGGTATCTGTCACTTCCAAGCTTTCCTTCTTGCAAGTCCTCACCGAATCATGTTAAGATTGATTGCCACATTAACTGAATGAACCCAGAACAATGCAAATAATGCATTCAATTTCAACAAGAATTGTGCACTGCAATATAGAAGATTTCCATTTTAGGCAGAGATATTTACCTTTATTGGTAGGCATTTGATGATCGTGAATAACTCTAAAATTTGAAGTAGAAGAAAATGTCAAGTATCGGTACATGCATTTAAAATAAATTCTTATTTGGATCAGGGGTCGTACCTTCTTGTAAATTTTGTGCTGAGGCAGAAGCTTTCCTCCCCTTCTTCTTTTTCCTTTTCTCTGTGTTCTCCTCCCCTGCAATATGGTGACCATTAAAGTGAGATGATAATTGTGTCAATGAAAAAAGTTCAAAAAAACACATTTTCTTTCTCATTGGTTAATTTAATATACATTATTTTTGTTGGTGCAAACTTTAAAGAATTTGGAAACAAGAATAACTGTTGTCAATTTAAGTTGAGGAGGGAAAACTGATTAATTCAGCAAAATAAAAAAAACTTTGAACTGTTATGGGTTAATAAATCCTTTCCGATATTTCATGGATGCAAGTTAAGCTATGGTCACAACTCAGAACGGCCACCGACCGATTTGTAGCCTGCTCTGTCGCCATAGGGAATTGAGGCATAGTCCAACGATTTTTGGAGAAGTCGAGCAGACTGTAGAGCCCCAGCGATGCCTGGGCGGTGCCCCGTCTATTTTTCCTGTTGGTCGCCGGGACATTTCTTACAGGTTTCCCTTTCATTTTCCCTGAGCTAAGAATTTCAAAAAATTATATTTCCCCTTAATGCAATTTTCAAACACACATTCACCATAAAATAATTACTGTAAATTTATTTTCATTCATGAAGCAAATCTTTTCCTTTATCCGTAACTAAGTAACTGAAAGTTGATGAATTTTCTTTTACTGAGGAATTTTAATTTTTTAATGAAAAATTGCTTGCTTTCATATTTTTAATGGACTCGGCTCAAACTTAGACTAAATTGTTTGTCTCATTTTTCTGCTTTTTAATAAAATCTGACTTAATGAATACAGATGCTAAACAGTTTAAATAAAGCTGGACCCTTTTCCCAAAATGTTTTTGTAGAACCATGCATTATTACAAGGAAGAACACAAATATTCCTTACAACTTCAGGAACAGAAGGCAAGATTAAACAAGAGAGGGAGAGAGAGAGAGAGAGAGAGAGAGAGAGAAAATAAAGTTATATTACCAACCAGTAATTGTTCCATCTTGCTGAGCTGAACGCGATTACAATAAATCAATAAATTATACTATTTTTCTTCTTCATGAATAACCTTGCTTCAAAATCCAAAGGGCTCCATGACCAAAAGGAAAGAGAAAACAGATGAGAGAGAGAGAGAGAGAAATTAAGTTACATTTAATACCAACCTGTGTGTGTCCCTTCCTCCTGAGCTGAAGGAGTGTCTGTATATCATAAAAAAAGAAAAATAGAAAAGGACATATTACAGTAAAATTAATACATGCTAATAACACTATAGAGAAAGAGGGAGAGAAAAACAAAGTTACATCACAAACCCATTATAGTAGCAGCTTGCTCCACTGGCAGCCATCATATTACATATTTGAGTACATAATAAATAGTACATACTACTAGCAATAGTTCACGTGTCTCATGCACAGTACTTGTTTTAGTTGAATGCATCCAAATTGTTCACATCCTTATTCTGCTTTATGAAAAAGAATGTAGAAAGGGTCCATGATAACCTGCATCCTCCCTTAATTTACAATAATAAATTACAAAAAACAATTTTCTCACAATTTGAACAAATTATATTAATTAATACTTGTCTTCTGTAATTATTTCATCCTTACCTTCTGTAATTATTTCATCTCTTGTACCATGCATGGCTGAAACATAAAATTGTGTAAATCACACTTCATATTTAGAAAGATATAATCTAGACAATCAGGGAAGGAAGAGGGGGAATACGAACTTGCTCATGGTATTTTCCCCCCATTTTCCTAATGTGGTGAGCTTTAAGGGTTATACAATTTAAGTTCTTGTGAAACATTATAAGTTTATTAAACATGCATTTCAGAAAAAAAATCATCCCATACAAGGCCTAGCTGACTTAAGACACAGCTAAATTATGATATATAATATACAGGTGTGACATATTTTAAATATGTATATTTTTAGCAGTAATTTTTGTGTTCTTAAACCAGCAAATTGGAAATTTATTACATTCTTTGAGAGACCTGATAGTGTGTTCATGATTTGTAATAGAAACATATATATTAATTCTGTTAACTGATCTTATTTTTCTATCAGGTCCACTTTGTAATAATGTAAAAGGCTTACTAACAACATGATTGCATCACAATCAACTACATCAAGTACACAACAATGCCATACCTGACAACATTTGAAAATAAGAATTAGGAATTTTTAGTCTTTTAGTCTTGATAAATGAGAAATCGCACTTGCAGTGTAATTGGCAATACGCGCTGAATAGGTGGTAAATCTGTACCAAAGAGCAAAAACAAATTCGCTGCTCGATCATGCAGCCGTTACACGCACACAATTTGTGAACTCTTAAATCGCGGCACATGATAAAACAAGCTTTATTTGGCTATAACACATAAAAAATCATTTAAAAAATATCGAAATTGTAAAAAATATTACTGATTTTCAGGTCCTAGAAATCCAGAAAAACTGAATATTCCTGATAATCTGATAATGCTTGTGTAGTAGTAAAGGAGAGCATCACCTCTTAGCAGATTATACATTGTCTGTTGAGAATACAGTGATTGTCTAAACACCCCATATAGAATTAATTTTACTTTGAATTTTTGTTTTGATTCATGATAAAATGCTCAAAAGGAGCTGGTAAGCATACATAAATTTGCGTGCTAGAAATACTTGCCTTCAAATCTAAGGGTTTTACACTTCAGGATTTCGAGAAGAGTATTTCTTCCATACCCAGATGGCTTCTTAAACTGAACGCCCTCTGGTAAGCCATGAACCTGATAAGTTGTCCCATAACCTTTGTAACTGACATGCCGCTTCATCATATTTTCCTCTGCAATAAATGATCAGTTTGTTTAAGTTAGAGATTCATTATGGATAAAGGAACAAAGTTCTATAATATATATCCGGATTGCAAGACAACATTTTGACACCATCCTAGGCTGAAAGATAAAGAAAATATTAGCGTACATCATGACATCGTCTTAACACCGGGAAACTGTTACAAATGACACGTCACACCATTCCTTGTTTTGTAGTTTATTTTATTTCATATGCAAATTACAAGGCAAAATAAACCTAAATAAATAAACAAAAACTTTATTAAAAACAAATGAGGACATGTTAAAAAAAAAAACATGATAGCAATAAACATATTATTCATTTGTGACTCCAAGATACAAATGTATACAATATGACATCAAGCAAATTCATGATAATAAATGGTTAACTGGTCGTTTATATTCCATCCATTGAAAATTAATCAAACTATGTTTCATCGTTTGATAAAGTTCACTTGAGAGTTGTTTTCATTTATTTGTTGGGAGAGTTATCGATAGCGAGGGAAGAACTTAATTTGTGATTAGATACTGCTTATTTTTATGCAATATTGATAACTTTGTATAAATGAATGGAATATAAAACTACAATCATTTATTATCACAAGTCTGCTTGATGCATATTGTTGGAATTTTTTATCATAGAGTCACAAATTCATAATATGTTTATTGCCATAATTTTTTTTAAAAAACATGTCCTCAATTAATTGTTCTAGTGGTTTATATAGTGTGTATATAACCACTCACCTTGACAATCTGGTCAAGAGGACTGTTTCCTCTAATGTAACCCACTTTTTACATGTTGTTTTTCACACCTAATGTAGCTCCAAAAGACAACCTCTCTGCCTGGGGCATGCAGTGTAGGAGTGAACCTGGCTAATACCTCTGCCCCCTTTTATAACGGTTACACTTGTGAGTTGCTGACCTGTGACCAAGTGACTGGTACATGCATGTCATATACCTTTCTCATAGCCATTGGAATGCCATGTTTTGACTAATGTGAAGGTCACATTTGCCGCCGTGGCCGTGCGGTCTAAAATAACTACGGCCAATCAAATTATAAGGCCTCCGCAGCATTACCACGGTCACATACGGGGTGGTCACATATAATCGGGTAGCCGCACAGCGTATTTTGAATTTGTGGAGACAGAAAACCTATGGCTGCCGTACGGCCTTTGAAGTGATGACGCACGGTCGCCTTAGGGCGTCCCTGTGGCGGCCGTAGGTTTTTGACAAAAACCAAGGCACCCGCAGAGGGACTGTGCGGCGGGACTGATGCTACCACTACATACCTGCTCCATCCAAGGCACAGACATCCACGCACTGCAAGCTTACAAGAGACTTACATGGGCCATACCGCAAGGATTCATGTACGGGACTCATGTACGGGCCTCGTAGGGCCACTTTAAGGCTGCCCTAGGGCGCCCATGGAATTCCTGCAGCTACCGCAATTTTTGGAGGTATACTGCAAAAGTCAATTTTTATTCATAAGACCCTAGGGCCCGATAAACATCTAAAATTATTTGTTTCTTTCTGTTCACTTCATTTGGTGATATATTGTATATCAGGCCTTAAATTTCAATATTTTTAGGGCAAGGCCACTTTTCTGTAGGGCACATTCTTATATTACAGCACAAATAGGAAGAATTGGAAACTGCACAAAAAATCTGCAAGGCCAATCAGAGGGGCATCCACGGCCATGGCCTTGGATTAATTTAAGCCCTGGTTTATGTCTTTCTATCACAAAACAGTACATTTGACCATTACAAAGCTTTTAGTACTTTCCTAGAAAAATCAGTGTAAATTAAAGATTGTAATCACAGCATTTTATAAAAAAATGATCCCCATTACTCTAACCTTATCCAAATGATATTGTTATTGAACTTACTGTATTTTTCATTGAAGAGTTGAATGACCCTCTGGCGTAGCTGGTCTTTCTCTTCTCTCTCACCTCTCTCAGTTTCACCTACTAACACCAACCAAAGAGAGGGGAAAGTACAATCAATCAATATATTCATAAAAAGGGAAGATGCTAAATTCATTCAGAGTAAATCTTTATTTGTAATTATATTTACTTCTCTCCCTCCCCCCCCACAACAAAAAATTGATAATATACATGTATATGAAGAAATCTAGCTTTTAGAAATATGACATACAGTTTACAAAGTCATAAACACTGCAAGTCATGCCTGACTAACCAAATACATGGCTAATATACTGGTGTGGTGAAGAATGATTGGAATTATTCTTGGCTGGATAAACTAGTCAGAATAGATGATCTGTTTAGGTAATTTGATTTATCTATTTCTTTATCACATTTAAAAGACAGCTATGAACAAAAAACAGTTATAATATGCATGTATAAAAAATGAAATAACACACACAGGGTATGGCTATGTAAAGTCTAATCCTTGAGGCATTGTCATACTGTCATACTGTAAGAGTTAAAATTATACTAATTCAGTATAAAATATCTAACGGGTAATCAAAAAATAAACAAACAAACCAAAACTAGACAAATGTGGCTTTGTCCCTTATACTTGTATGCATCTTCCTGTGTGTATATATGTTCATTGATCAATGGTCCTATAACCTTACCATCTGACCTCACGAACCTGATCACTTTTTATTTTATTTTTTTTCCTTCTTATACTTTACATACACACACATGTACAGTACTTGAACCCATTTTGGATGACATTTGTTAAGTTTTCGTTAAGTTATTACAGTAGAAACATTGAATTAAAGATAATGTACATGTACAGTTCATCCAAGTTTGGTTAAAATATTTTCATCAGTTCTTGAGTAAACACAGAAAAGAAAAGCAAGACGCATAATACCTTTATAGACGATTGCCTCCATGAAATCTGCTTCATGCAAATTAATAAAATGCTGACCACGCTCCGAGCCACCAGTCAAGGTAAAATTTCCATTGGAAATCAAAAAACAGGAGTCAAAACCTTCATTGTGCAGCTCTATGCACTGTAAATAAGGAATGCAGAAAATATGTACAGGTTTAGTTTTGCAATAATCCTCTGCAAAATTACATGTACATGAAACCAACCTTCATTATTGATTTGCAAAAACCCAATTGGTTTAAATTATTGTTTTCTTGTTGCGTCTACAGGTCAGAGGTCCATGATATTTTTTCCCTAAACAAGATTGCAAAAACTTTCAAGTAATCCATGCATTTCATATTGCCTATGCCTACAAATCATGTTTGGATGTTTTATCATATTTCTAGAGGTGACAGAAAGTTTTTTTTCTTCAATTCCTTAATCGAATTAATATACTTTTTTTTAGTCTCACTTTCAGCAAGAATGTCCTCTTTAGTACAACATCACCTATATCACGGGACTGCAAATGATTGTTCCTAGTTCATTTATTTTGATCATACAAATTTTAAAAAAAATCAAAGTTAAATTTGTTCATTTTCACTCACTATTATTGTACATGTATGTTTCTAAAAGCTAGTTCTATTTTAGTTTAGTACAGTGGAGCTCAAAAGTCGAGCTCTTTACTCAATTGAATTAAACATAATTCTGTACCAAATCAAATAAACTAAACGATTCCTATCATGGAATGAAAATACATGTATATAATATATACATGTATTTTAAGTAAATTTTAAGTTTTAAGTAAATGAGGAGACACAAATTTTTAGAATGTAAGATCAGTATGATCTTACATTCTAAAAATTTGTGTCTCCTCATTTACTTAAAACAGAATTTACATTTACTTTGTAAGGGATGATGAAGATAACAATTCCATCCATAAACAAGTGGACTACACAGAAAATGCTTGACCAAAACCAGGACCAAAGTTGGTATGCTTTTTATAAAATTTAAGACAGTAAATATTGGTAGATATTAATGTAGGCATACATGTACATTTTATACACATGTACATGTACAAGGCATAAAGAACTCACACAATAGGCAATTTTTGTAATTTATGATAACACTAAATGTACACATTTTTGTCAAGTGCCTACAGTACATGTAATTAAAAATTAGTTCATTCAATCACTCACAAATAATTATATTTCAACAGTTGGAATGAAAATGTTGTACAAAATGTGTCGTCAGGGGGGAATGCCTAACTATATGTCCTACCTAGCAAGGACTAATTACTAGTGCAATTTGCACTCTAGACTTTAAAAATGCAATACTATTTAACAGGGGCATGTATGACTCATTGGAAGTAAACTTGTATTATAACTTACCATTGCTTGAATCTTGCCAGCCAGTTTTCTCGCTTTTGCTTGCCTTTCTCTAAAAGTTAGATCCTGTCTGGTGTTTTCCTGGCTCTGATGATAGATATATAGATAAATGCAAATACTGCTCATTAGAATAAAAGTATCCCCCCCCCCCCCTATCAAATTTCATTTAAATCCGTCAAATATTACTAAAGTTAACGATTGGAAACCAGATGTGTATTTTTTCGCATATTTAATGAGCTATGACCTTTGAACTATGTACTTCACAATTGAACTTAGCCTGTATTTTGATATCATATACCTCTATATCAAATTTCATTAAAATCCGTCAATCATTACTGAAGTTATCGATCGGAAACCAAATTTGTTACGGACGCACAGACGCACGGATGGAAGGATGGACGGCAGCGTTTCTATATCCCCTCCGACTTCGTCGGCGAGGGGATAATAATAATTATAAATTATACACTGGCTTGAGAGGTTCTGGTTAAAACTATGTGCAAGAGTGTATTTGAGTCACCACCGAAGCCCATAGTTTTCAATCAATACACCTCAGAAAGAAGGCAGGGTTTGTTTGTTTTATATCCTACATTAATAATTCAAAATCAAGCAGAATAACAGGTACTGCGTAGTGCAGCACAGTTTATTAGCCTGCAGTTCAGCATAGATTGCACGGCGTGAATGCTGCAACACCACAGAAATTGCCTGCTGGATGCATTTAAAATCATGTATGCTAACAGGAATTTCAACTCCAAAATAGTACTCTTTTTTAAGAGCAACCTTCAAATGGTTGAAATAATTCTAGTGACGTGAAGAGCTCGCAACCAAATGAAGAATATAAATATATAACAATAAATATAAATATGTTTATAACAAGATTCAACATCAAACAAAATATAAAAAACCTCCTTTGACATATAAACTGATAAACTTGAGCGCTATGAGCACAAATCTGATGCGCTGTTTTGTTGTCAACCAAGTTCTTATTTTTTTTGTTGGGTCTCTTTTTAAATCTCATCCAACACAGACTATATTCTCTTGAAGTTATTTGATCTTTAAGTCATTGTCATCGTCTATTAAATAAACTGTAGCAATGTCAATTTAACCTTCATGAATATCGATTTAACTTACTTTTTCCAGTGCTATGTTAGTGAACTTCTGAAGCTTTCTTTTAGATCTTTTTACTTTGGCCCATTTGACACTGGCCCTCGTCAGGAGCTCCTTTTTTGCTGATACTTCCATACAACTTGTACCTGTATATTCAATTAAATGCATTGTATTACTAAAAGTAGGTGTAAAAAAAATGACTAGCACTATTTAACATGCATACAAACATTTGTTCTATTTTTGTTGTTGATTTGGTTTGAGTTTTTAATAACCAACAATGGCCAATTAATGGAGAAACGTTTTTACAAAATTTCTTTAATAGGCATTGACTGTATTAAACTGAGCTTCTGGTGAACAAGATTTCACTCTGGTAATACATTATTGCCATCTCAGGTTCACCGATAGACACAAACTTTGGCATGGATGTTTTCAAACACTGTAAGTGCATGTAAAGAGCATCACTGAATGGCTTTTCTGATGGATAATTGCTGACTACCTTTAAATGTCAAAAACTGTCAAACTGTTAACCTATTCAAAACTAGTCTTAAGACACATTTATTGAAAATTGCGTTCGATTATTAATTGCACCCTAATGATTGCTAACCCTTGTATCAAGAAAAAAAAATTGTGCCATCAATAACTAATAACAAAAAAAGTTTATGAAGTTTCAGTATGACCCTACAGAGAAAATTGGAGAGTATTATAAGATACATGTACATGTCACACTGTTGCCAATTTCCGTTTCACTGATGAAATCTTTCAAAATTCATAAATTTCCTACATTTCATTGGTTTACACTAAAAACTTTCACTCATTTGAAATACCGGCTGCCAATGATAAGGGTTCATTTCCACTCTAAACAATATGCACACATTGAATTGATAGAATTTCTTACCATGCAAACACATGTACTCAGACATGAAAGCATTATATGCTGACATTTTCCTTGCCCTTGCCCTTGCCCGCTTTGTAGGCCCATCCTTCTTTCTTCTTATGTTGTATAACCAACCCTACATTTGAGAGTGAAAGCAAGGGGCAAAAAATAGATGTTAAAATATCTTACCTTCAATGCATGTTTAAATAAAGACAAATGTTTCTCAAATAAAGTACCGAAGTGTGGCGTCATATTAGCTCGTCGTCCTAGTTACTGGTTTAAACAACAGAGCCCGCTTGGGGATGAGTTTCATTACTTGTTTGTATGCCCTACCTTTCGTTCAGACAGAAAATTGTTCATCGATAAATATTTTATAGAAAGACCAAATACACTGAAAATAGGTCAGCTTTTTAACTCCAATAATACTACAAACACGTGTAAACTTAGTAAAATTCTGTCGAAAAAAAATGCTTCGTTTTCATTAATTTAAGTATGTGCAAAAAACATGTTATGAGTTCAATATTTACTTTATGTTTCTCTTTTTTGTCTTATATCGATTTATAAAATTTATATCAAGAATATTTTCAGTAATTCATTAATTCCTAATCAATTTACTGGTGCCTGTAAATTTCTTTTTAAATTGCTTTGATTAATTTCGTCATTAATTATCGTTTTAATTAAAATTATAGTTTTGTTTTTGATTATTATTATTATCATCATCAATATTGTTATTATCATTATCATAATTTTTCTCACTATTGTTGATAGTGTTATTTTGTATGGATTAACATTAATTCTGTTTGTATTGTATATTTCACAGTGTTTAATTGACAAATTCAAACTGATTGTAACCTTCTCCAATACCCCAATGTGGGTGACATGAGAATAAATTGTCATTGTCATTGTTTAGAACCCGTAAGCAGGACGACGAGCTAATATGACGTAAATGATGTAAGCATATGCATCTGCCTAACTTCAGTTATCTTCATGGCTATAAAATCATTCTTGGAATATGGAGTAGAGAACAGGATGCAATGAGAACAGGATGAGAACAACAAGCCTACTTCACATATCAGTTTAATCTTTACAACCTTTTACCTGACAATCACCAGGACCCCGTCTTACAAAGAGTTACGTTTGATCGAAAACAATCGCAAGTCCTCCTATCAATCACAAGTTTGCAGCCTTCTATCTCTTACCTGTATGTACATACATGTATTTGCAATTGATATCAATCACAAATAAGTTGCGATTGGTAACGACTCTTTGTAAGATGGGGCCCTGTCTTGTCTCCCTATTAAAGTTGTTGCATACTTGATTTTAATTTTACATCTAAAATAGCCTGAAAAAGCAATAGCAAGGATACTAAAATATGAATTTCATGTCAACTGACCTGCTGAATTGTGACATTTGACCTTCTTTAATATGATGAAGTATGCAAAAACCAAGTTTGAAGGTCATATGGCTCAAATTATCCTTGAGCAATTGCCATAACAGGGCTTGATATTTCATTCAAATTGACCTCTATGACCTTAGAACTTTCATCTTTTTGTCCCCAATCTACAGGTGTCTGTGTATGGTACTCTCACAAAATTTGAAGCGGATACCTCAAGTGGTTCTAGACATACTTAATGAAGCTAAAATATTTAATTTCAGAAATTGTCCTCTATGACCTTTAACCTACTGTGTTTATTAAACCCAAGGGAAATTATAGCTGACCAAAATCAATCATGAAACATGCTGCATCAAAATCAATCTAAACTAAACTCCAATAAAACTCAAGCAACTCAGGACAGTAGATAAGACAACCTCACTTGAAGAAGGACGGAACAGAACTAACTTTAATATCCCAAATTATATTATATTATGTCTCTAAATACAAATCAGGCATGATAACAAAATAAACCAATCAGGGGAAAGTCATGTGATAAGAGAAACCAATGAGGTGAACAGGCTAGATAGATCCAAGGTGAGAGGCGAAGAGAACGAATGAGAGAAGAGAAAGTGCATGTTGCTAGGGCAGGAAAAGGCAACCATGCATAGAGAATGAGAAGACCACAAAGGGAACAGGTTTGAAGGTGAGGAAGGAAAATAGGGTGTGGCAGTAGTGCAACTGAAAGACTGTGCTGTATTAAAGAAGGTGAATGAAAAGGGAACATGAGCTGGGAAAATGAATATCAGGGCTTAAATTAATCCAAAGCCACCAAGGCCACCAAGGCCATGGCCGTGGATGCCCTTTTGATTGGCCTCAATGCCCCTCTCATTGGCCTTGGAGATTTTGTGTGCCCTTTCCAATTCTTCCTATTTGTGCTGTAATATAGGAATGTGCCCTACAGAAAAGTGGCCTTGACCTAAAAATATTGAAATTTAAGGCCTGGAATATGCAAATGAAGAATGCAAATATATAAATGAATATGTAATAGTGGATAGGGAAGAAGGTAAGAAATTTACTAACTGAAATATAAAGACAAATTTGAATTACAAACCTCAGGTTGTTCTTGACATATCAACAAAAAAAACCTCTATCACCATTCACCTTTACTGTAACCCCAAATTGCGCTAAATAAATACATGATTATCATTGTCATTATTATTAATCGCATTGTATAGTGATCACCATTTTTAAAGCTCTTAGTCCTATTGGTTATTGAAATATTGTAATAACAAGAAAGTGAGACAGACGGACGGGGCAAATACAAATCAAAAAACCATGGGCCGAGGCATAATTTGTATTGTTTAATTGTTATTTCTTTAATTCAAAAATTATAATTTTATTCATAAGTAATGATGTCTCATTTCATTGAGCAATAGCCTGTGTCGATTTGATTCTTTCAATTATACTGAATGACCGGATTACTTTATCACTATTCATTTCTTAGGTACTGCATGTATACATGTTAAAGTTTATCAGCAATTCATCAAATAGAATAAACACATAATTGGGTAACAGGGGTCATTGAATGCACAGCCATTTTAGTTTTACTAATAGCCTATAAAATGCATGAAAGATTTATACTGTACAGTTATGATAATTGGCCTCTGCATTTATCTTTATTCTTTGATTTACCTCCACACTTTCCACTTTTCAAGTACAAAAATGTATCTATCAATGCATAAATAATTGTATTATTTTTGTATTTCAATTGTCCTATTTTATGTAAATCAATTATATGATTTACTATTATTATTAATTGAGCATTTTGAACCTGCTTTTTCAATAAATGCAGAGACATCTGCTGAAAAGAGATGGAAAAAAATTATTTCAATTTACCTTTACTTTCTTGATACTAACATCAAATTCAACTGCAATTTTGTGCAGTTTCTGTTTATTTGCAATGTTGAGGAAATCTCGAACTCCTTCATTGAAGGCTTTTTCCAAGGCATCCCTAGCTGCCCTGTAAGTGAAAATATAAGAAAAGAAAAATGTATGAGATTAAGATACAGTTAGTCCACAGTAACCAAGATTAGTCAACTACGGTACTGTACAAATACATGTACTGTACATTAAATTCAAGAATCAATTACAATTGGAGGTTGCAAAGATACGGTACTTGTTTGTGTGCTTCAATTTCTTGATTCTATATGATGTGCCTAATTGTTCAAGGGAACACAATAACAATTCTGTTCATTTATACCCATTAAAAAAGACATCAATTTAATAGGATAATTACAACAACAGTACAGTACATGGATCACCCTAGTAAACAATAAAATTGTCTCAAACTAGTCCACAAATTATTAAAATTACAGCACATAAAATGTTTTTTCTTGACTAGTTTCCGGACTTGTTCAACTCTGAGATATAATATCTTTTGGTCTAAATCCTTAGCCTAATAAAATATTTGTTTCATTGAATTAAGGAAGAAACAAAGACTAACATAAGGAAACACAGAAAGAGGAAGTGATAGAATGATACCAAAAAAAAAGAATAACATAAGGAAACACAAAAGAGGAAGTGATACACTGTAGAAGGAAGACACAAAGAATAACATAAGGAAACACAGAAAGAGAAAGTGATATAAGGAAGTGATAAAGAATAACATAAGAGAAGGTGATAGAAGGAAAAACAAAGAATAACATAAGGAAAGACAGAAAGAGGAAAGTTTTTGCATCGGAGTGCCGCGCATGCGCGTTGCCAACTAAAACACACCAAAACGTCACTGAGCTTTTCAGTCGGTGATGTTTCCGCCCAAGTGTAAACGGGTGCGCGAAACATAGCAACTTTTCAAAATGAGGAATTTGACAGTATAAATGCGCCCACACTCTGTTTAGTAAGGGTGGGGGGGGGGGGGGGTGGACTGGAAGAAACTGAATGTCCTTGATAACACCAGAGATCAGATAGCCACATACAGTACATGTACAGTGAAGCGTAATACAATGTATGTCCTTGATACCAGAAGGGGTATCCAGAATAATGCACAGTCCAGCATTTTGTGTGTGTAAACTATGATACATGTACCCATACATGTAGCTAATAGGTGTAGACCTATCTTGCTTCATGTAATAAAAGAGGAGATGGAGTGTTGTGTCTTGGTCAGAACAAGGAGGGTATTTGGTCAGAACAGGGAGGTGGGAGGGGATATAAGAAGTTCTACATGTACATGTATGTGTATCCATGGATTTGTGTATCCATGCACATGCAGCTGCACTATTGCATTTTAAAGCTCTATGCTGCATTCAGGGAGATCACAAATGTTGATGAGTCTAGGCATGTACATGTACATGTACTGTATGTAAATGTATAGGGCAATCAACCCACTAAAAAGTTCATTTGAATGTAAGCAGAAAAGTATTAGCAGAAAAATAAGAGAAACAGAATTGCAAATGCATAAGATAAATCTGACCCGCAATAAGAAATTCATTCATTAATGTAATCCCTACAAACTACCGGGGGTATGCAAATCTCAAATCTGAAATTTTGTGAGTGGATTTTGACATACATGCAGTGACATACACTGTAAATAAAATGATTAACACTCACATTTTTATTGTACAAAGATATCACTATATTCTATCTTTTCACCCGAGTGCATGAGTTCACATTTACGGCACTATAAGTACTCAAATATATTTAAGGACTCTTGTATGGAAAGGATATTATTACGACTTCTCTATAAAGAACAGATATGCCGTTTAAGTCATACATTTTCCACACAAACAAATTGTACGGTAGTCACTTTTAGTGTTAATTGGAACACATAGGACAGTCGTCTCTACTCCTTTGGCACTTCATCATAGAGACAGTACAGATTCAGCCAATTAAAAGTGCATACCTGTACAGATTGCTTAACCTAGAGCCTAGAGAGTTCCAAAACTTAGGTCCAGTAAAAACCAAAGTATTAAAAGTAAACTTTGTCCTTACTTGAGGTAAGTGAAACGCAGAGGCATTTCATGTAGCATGGTCATGAACTTGACTATTTTTCTTAAAAATGCTGACAAGAGCCTGTGGAAGAACACCAGAATCAAAGTCATACATTAGAGAACCCAGTTGAAGGTGATAGATATCTTGCACCTTTAAAACTCTATGCGTATAAAAAAGGGAATTAGTGTGCATACGAAAGCTAACGTTACAAATAATTCTTAAGATCCTCTTTTGAATCAAGAATAATTTTTCAAGATTAGTTTTAAGAGAGTTACCCCAAGCAAGAACACCATAATTAAGATAGGGAAGGATTACTGTTGAGTACAGTACATTATTAGAAGAATGTTAACAGTGTGAAAGCATACTATAGTAGTATGCTGTCAAGCTTGCCTCCCCCCCCCCCCCCCCTCCCCCCTGTCAGAAAGCTATCTCTTTTCTTTATATTTACACATGCATTCAGTTTTTGCGGTGAAAAATTGTATTGAAAATTTCTGTTTTTATAACTATTCATACTGTACATCCAGGAGTATAAACAAATCTGCCACCTTTATTGGACACAAAGAGGAGGAAAATAAAACAGAGGAAAGGTGAACGATTCAGACAAAGGAAAAGGAGAATAAGAAAAAAGAAAGTAAAATGAAAATAAATGATAGGGACTGCCAGGATGAAAGGAATTGTTAGCAAATATGTATGGCCTACATGCACATGCACAAATACAAATTGATTAAAAACTGAAGCTAATAAAAGAGTCAGTTTTCCTGATCTAGCTTGTCAGGTACAGTTGCATACACATTACTATTGATTTAACATCAACTATTAATGGTTACTTTTATGGAAACCTTAATTTGATCAGCTGTTGAATAATGCTGCCATTGGAGTTACTTTTGATGGAAAAGTTTCCATCAGTCATAGTTAAAAAGCAAAGTATGTACAATTGTACATCTTAAAATGACTAGTGAACTTTCTCTAAGGTTGATGCAAAAACGGAAGATATTTTTATGAGATGTTACTCATTATATTCCTTCTACTGTACTAACCCTCTAACATGCATAAAATCCTGACAAATTCTCAAAACACAAAGATATTTATGGTTGTTTGTAGGCCTCACTGTGCGACACCCTTTTACAGTAAATTCTTCCAACCATTTTTGAATTTTCCCAACTGTTTTTTCCATGAAATAAGACTGTAAAATCAAAGACTGAAGACAATCTTTAAAAAAAACTTCATCACTTAAATGTCTGGAATGTAAAGCCAATTCATTGCTTTGTGACGATTTACATTCACCTAAAATGTAAATTAATTGTAACAGTATAGTTGGGAGAATTAAGGAATTGATCAGATCACTTTTACCAATTTTTATCATTAATAACGGTCTGTTTTCACTCAAACGTTCAGATTATCTTTACCTGTACATCTAGCATTGAATTAACTACCTTAGCACCATATTCTCTCATCTGAACAATGTTACCAAGTCCCTTTAATGGTTGGGTGAAATCCAAATATAAGTTGATTCCTGTTGATGTGCAAGGGCTGCATACATGTACATGTACATCTCATTTTATGTTATTCAAGCATTTTTCTAGATAGACCCTAGACCTATAGACTATTTCATAGATTTAAATATTCTTTAAATCAACATATTTGGATTTCACCCTACCTTTAAAGGTACTACATGTATGTCCCATTTCATTTGCAGGCCAAAAAAATGAAAAAGTTAAATTCCAACTGCATTTGAAAAAATAATACTAATTTAGAACTTCCCTAAAAAAGGTGGGGCTTGAAAATGTCTTCAAGTGGGAAAATAACTACTATTAGTTGTCAAATCAACTTTAGGGCTATAGAGCCCAAAAGTAATAGTCTTGATTTTCAGACAATTGTACCGAATGGTCATACGTTTTATGCTGCGCAAAGATTAAATCAGTTTAATCTTGGCCATCACAAGAAGTGGGTTATTGATGTAGACAAATGCTCATGTACCCTTTACAACTCTTTTCATATTTTCAGGACTCCTCAAACCTCTCTCTCTCTCTCACACACATGGTGCAACCGCAAACCTACTGTATAACTCTTTTCATGTATGTTATTACCAAAGAAGAAAAAATGCCAGTCAGTCACTCAATAGTGTCTGACAGTGAAGTCTAGCAAGTAAACGGGTTTCCTTGCATAATTTTATGAGGACACTGCTAACGTTTAAATTTCACAGATAGGACATTTATGACATAGAATCTATTCATAATTCCTGCAAAGTTCTACAAAATTTGAGGTTGGCTGCAAAAGGGACATAGTACCTTTAAGGAGGAAGTCCACTCTAATAACAGTCTAATAATTAGCTGACCTAAACCTAAAAGCACAAAAAGATACTCAAAAATTATTGAAAGTTTGAGCAATAGTCTAGAATCTATCCCAGAAAAATAAAAAGTTATGAATTTTAGAAGTTGTCAACATTGTCATTGACACACAAAACATAAACTTTCATTTTCTTAGTTATTCATGATGAAATAGATTTGTTTCATACAGGGGTTGTAGATCTAGATCTATAAAAAGATATTTGCGATAGTCTAGACTCTAACTTAGACCTAATTTATATTTAGGGTCAATGAATGATTAATATTGTTAAGGGTAAATGTCAATTTCTGATGTTTTAAACAGGAGGGGAACTCGCAATATTCGTCACACAGTTGCAAATTTTTGTTTGATTGATTGCAGCACCTTCATCAGTTAAAAAATGTCTGATCTGTAAAAATAAAAGATTCGGTCTTCAATACAATCTCAACAATTCACTTAATCTATAAATAATCTAGGCCCTAGATGTACTACTAGACCCTAGACCCCTACTAGAAGAATTTACTTACTTTTCATTCTCACCATGCTGCTGTCCATCATCATCTCCATAACCATGCTCTCCTGCATCAGGGCCAGGACCCGGGGCATCTGTGTCCATTTTTCGTTAGATCGACCCTGGCCTAGCCTAGTCTAGATCTAGCTAAATTAACTCGATCAACAAGTTAAAACAATGAAAGACGAATAGGCGGCTTGGCTACGGCTTTCAATCACAGCAAATCTACCATTCAAGTACTGACTTGATTAAAAGTTACCACGTCCACGCTTTAACTATTTTCAGATATTCCCATTCATTTATAATCAAAGACAAAGACAACGGAAAAGTTGAAGATCAATGACACTTCAAATCCGTCACCTAATCGAGCGAGGACGCGAGGTGCATGTAGTCCTTATACTCCCTCATTCTTGCTCGTACCAGTCATGGTGCTGCACTGGCCAACTAAACTGGAGAGTTGCTCGTAAAACAAATAAACCCGAACAGCTGTAACTTTTACTGCTAGTCTAGATCTAGACTCTAGTCTGCTACTAGTACTACTGTTGCATGTTCGCAATCGCATAGGGTATGAATGAGTTATGGGGGAGTTATGACCCTTTTATCTTATGTATTATTTGACAAATGTTTAAATTGTATAATAATAATGTAAAAACAAACAAATACATAAATTAGGTGTAGACCTAGGTCTAGTCTCTTAATACTGAAATATGTAATAATTATACGGTATACTTTGCCCCTTTCTTCACCTTTTTTTTTCATTGAATGCTAAAGCTTAGGCCTAGTTGTATTGTTTTAAATCTTCTTAATTTGGTTGATAGAAATGTCATAGTTTTAAAATGTTTTCATTGCCCATTGACTGCTTTTTACGCATTGTTTTTTGGAAATAAATGAATGCAATTCCCATTGAATTGAATTGTGCGCATTTGACCTGCCTTTCATTATGAAGCAATGGTTAGGAGATGTGGGGCATAAATAAGACAAAAAATGAAAGGGAATGTGATTTACTACTAGGGTCTCTACTACCGTGTTTTTTTAAATTTCAATCGATGATCACATAAAAACAAAATGAAAGTCTGTGACACACACTAGCTACGTATTCACGATATGCGCACGATCAAATAAGCCACGCCCCCAAAACTTTTTTTCTTTTCTTTTCATTTCCATATTGAACAAATTAAGACGTTGGTGTCGCTCGTCAACAATAAGTGCATGCCGTACATTTACATGGCACTGATAAAAAGAATTCTGAGGACACTGATCGAAACTCTTTGAATAAATGAGCGGCATGACAATTTACTATCTTTTTACAACATAACGAGGAATTGAGGTTCATTTGTTTTTTTTTACCTGACTGCCAAGAAAGCATGTGTATGCTTGTAAATATTATAAGCAACCAAATGCGGTAAATGGTTATAGTCTGAAAACGATGATCTTTTATATCACTAAAATGATGGTAATTTTCCGAACAAATTAAAATTAGGTTAAGTCATTGGTCAAAGTTTGTAAGACTTTCTGCCTTCTATAGTAACTTTAAAAGACACATTTGCGCAAACCTTAAATGTAAATGTTTATTCCGCGCATTTTTAGTTAATAGCAGTTAATATCGTTTTCCCAAATATAAAGATAACAACAGTTTTCAAAATACGGTTATGATGATTGAACGGAACGTGAAAGAGCAATATGAAAGATAAAGTAAACAGTTCTGTCCTTTTAAAAAATTGGAATATTGCTCACTAATTTGTATAGTCTGAAGAAAGAAAATTAATTCGTTTTTGAATGCTCTGTAATCAACCTTTCCCACTCTATTTCAGTAATTTCCTTCAATACTAGTAGTATAGAGCTGGTCGCACGACAAAACTATAGTCGATGTCATTTTTAAGGCAGATTGTGTTTATCTGGAACTAATGAATTATGGGTTGCCTAAATTGTTAAGACTGACTAGCGATAACTTATTAATGTTTTGAAATCACGTTTAAAATACACATTTTTTACTTTCACTCAGGCGGAACAAGGGTCTTTTACATGAAACCAGCATGCAGTCCCTTTAGTCATATAGGATCAAAGGGATGAAATCGGGGTATCATAATTCTAGTATCAATTTATTTTTAAAAAAGGGGGGGTGTGACTGTGTGGGCAAGGAATTGAAAATTGAAAATTGAAATTGGGGGTATTTTTCATCGGGACGCAACACCCCTCGTCCCTCCTCCACACACACATACACTCAATTCATTTCCCCGATGAACGCGTTAGTTAATCTTGAACGTGCCCCCAATCCTAAAAATATTACTTTTGATTGGTATGATGTGTGATTGTGACTGGTTATCCGTGTTTTTTAAAAATAAATAGTTTGTTCCCTCTTTATATTTTATTTTTTATTTTCATTAAATATCATTTTTATTTTGTTTCTGTCGTATGTTAGCACAGTGGTTTGAATTGATAAGATTTTTCTTCCGGTTGTTTCATCTACCATTCAAATCAGAAGCAGATTAAAAGGACTTTAAAGATTAAAATGTTTGGTAAAATGTTTGGTAAATTGTTTGTTTTGATTTTTCATGCAAATCACTCCCTTCTTTTGTATATGAATGCCATATTGTCGCCGTTATATAGATAAGTTGACATTTTGAGCCCCTTTAGTGAGGTTAAGGGGTGGGGAGGCATGGGCTCTGGGGCGGCTATCGATCAAAGCCATAAGGCTTAATCACTAACTTCATTTAGTTTGAAGTGAATTTTCATCATCAACTCGGTCCCTTCACTCCTTGGCCTAAAAGTATTTAAAAATAAGGAAAATATGTAGAAATATTACAACAAAGAGATTCTGCTGTGTTTTACTCGTGTTAACTGTAGACCAGCGCTTTTCAACCTTTTCTCATTCGCGGCAACCTTTTCAGAAATAAAAGTTTTAGCGTCACTCCATCCCCAAAACAGGCACAGAATATCAATTGTGCATCTTTTTTAAGCTCACCCGTCAAGTACTAAATACACACATGCGAGATCAAATGTTCACTTCATACACATTTTTCAAAATTGCCTTTTGAGTTGCCTGCAGGCCTATAAGTATCCCGTATCTAAATGTTGCGAGTGAATGAAGCGAACATGGTAAACATGATGATTTCAATGTTAAAGATATTATTCGGGTACGTCAATTACAAATAATGGTATTCGGACGCCTCGGTGCGAAAAATCGATGTTTTCAGACACTTCGCTGCCTGAAATCATCCAGCCTTTTCAAAATAATGCGAGCGACCGAGAACAAAATAATCTTATTGTTATCAATCTTACTATGCTATTCCCTCGAGAAATTACATAGGCCTACTCAAGCAGTTTCAAGTTGTTGTAGTATCACAAAATCAAAGTTAATTAAAAATAAAGTAATTTTGGTTCAGTGAGAAGAGTTTTCCCTTTTAATAATGAAAATGCCATTTTTTATGCAACTAAATTGCTCTCGTGGCGCACCTAGATGTCTTGCGGCATCCCGGTTGAAACAACGCTGTGATAGACAATGTAAACTTTCATTATGACCTATTACAGGGTCGGGGCAGTGGTATGATGACACTCCCTTTAGGTATTAAAGGGGGTGCTCCTCCGAAAAAAGAAAATATATTTTGTTTTAAAGAATTGTGGATAGTGAGATCAGACTGCCGTATGCCTCACCTCTGTGATGGAAAGTGTCTTTCCAGACCTCAATTTTCACGCATGAAATTACGAGGAAGTCTTCATACTGCAGAATGCGATTTAAAAAAAAACTTATTTACCCTTTCCTTTGTGTGTTTGTCTTGTGTGTGTATTTGAGGGGGGTAGGGCTGGTTGTAGGGATGGACAAGCAAAGACTTCACATTCACTCTCATGCTGTAGTCGAGTCATCAAAATAGTTGGGGAACGAAATATTCATATCGTTATTTCCCATTATTTTTAGAAAATCGAATTGTCCTTCAAAACGAAGTTTAGACCGCATTAATAGGAGCAAATCAAAGACTAATCTTGTTGACAGGAAAATCTTTTGATTCAAACACAGGCAGAGCACGTCAGTTTTGGTGGAAGAAATAGGCCCATTTAAAGTGCTGGTGAAAAGGAACAGGCTTGGGATACTGAAAAGAAGGGGAGGGGTGTTGGTGTGTTTACCCTTTTTAGTATTGGGAAGTTAGATATATTTAAAGCATATTGATAGGGAAAAATAAGAATTACAATAATTTATTTACAGTGATGGGGAGGGGACTGAATTACTCAGTATAATTATCTCGATTCAGCTCGTGGCACATTTTGAGTACCCAAGTATAGCCATACATACAAATCAAAAGAAAGTATAGTAGTTAACTAGCATATAAATTATTGAATACTGTAACCTTATATTAAACTCAAGACCTATGTCAAGTTTGAAAAGAAGGAGGAGAGAATTCAAATTTGAAACAACTAATGCAAACAGCCTCAGAGACACTGAAACACAGCCAGGATCAAAACTCAGCACCAGCAAATGTACCTATCTTAAAGCCCCACTGTCCTACTTGTAGCTACTTGCTCCCTCTATATAGAAAACTTCCCCAATCGGTGCCTGTTGGTCCCCCATGATCCTCTATTTATTATGTTATTTGAGAGCTGAGTTAATGACATAGCCACCTGTCAGTGACCGCGCTGTGTGGTCTAATCCCTCCTTGCCAAACTAATGGAGATAAGCTTTAATATGTAATTTCGTCCAAATTAATTAAGGTGATGATGAATGACTCAATATTTGTTAAGAAAATTTTAACCAGTATCATGATTGTGTACAAAGTACGCACCCAAAATTAAATAACGCCTTATAAAAGCCATTATGTCTGACCCAGTACTCTCTCATAATGCATAACACAAGCCACATACACATACATGAACATTCACTCATATTAAAGGTAAAGACCAGTTTTGGAAACGTCCCCCTCTCAAAAAATGAAATGGAAGCTCTTATTACCAATAATGTAAAATAATATGTTTTGGCTAATATGTGATGATACACATTTTGCTGGAAAACGGCCTACTAATTAATATATTTGGTAAATTTATTACATCTATCCGGACTGGATAGATATAGGGTAGTCCCATATACATCTTTCTGTGTACAGTGCTTGTAACTTTACCAAGACTGGGCCAAATTTCTTATCATTTTGATGATTCCAGAACCTTGCAGATGCTAGATGCTAGATGATCAACCTTTTCTGATTGATTCCACATTTCTTTTACCAAGCAATCGCATGACCAGAACTGACTATACCTTTAATTCAGAAACAATGATTTGAAGAAGCATGACACATAAATATACAATGTATAACACAATAAACTAGAACATGAACACAAATTCAATCAGAAGATTTATGAGAGATCAGTCATTTTATTACTATGCCTGTAAATTAGCATATAATCTATAATTGCATGTAAATTGATTTTCATGACCTTTGACTTGACAACTACAACATCTGATCACTTGTCTCATATTTTGATACATACTAGTTACAAGTTTTGTGATCACATCTGCAATAGTAATTCATAAGGTAATAACGAGGCTGAAAATATTTTTATCTATGTATATAACTCACTGACCTTTGACCAGTGAACTACTTTACCCCGAACAAAATCATTTCATCAATGGTGAAGCGCACTAATACCATGTTTGAAATTACCTATACTTGTAATATTATTTTGATATCACAATAACCTGGCTAAAACATTGAAATTTTATGGAAATTCATGACCTTTGATGAACTACTTTACCCCGAACAAAATCATTTCATCAATGGTGAAGCGCACTAATACCATGTTTGAAATTATAATTACCTATACTTGTAATATTATTTTGATATCACAATAACCTGGCTAAAACATTGAAATTTTATGGAAATTCATGACCTTTGATGCTTGACTAACTTACCCCAAAGTCTAATCAGATTGTCTACCTATTTATCTCAAAGTTTCAGTTTGAGACATCACAATAACGAAAAAGCCAGACAGACGGACATAGTAACGGACAAACAACCCAGACCAATTTTGGTGGGCAGAGGCATGGCATTTATAACTAATTACAATAACATGTACATAACATATACAATCACATAATTCAACAATGAGACTGCCCAAGAATGCAGTTAATATGATCTCAAAGTGAGAATACCAAAATAAGTTTAAAAAACAGTATCCTTGAGCAATGATTCTTATCAGCAATCAATATTAGTTTTCATTCCAGCAAATTTTACTTTCTTTTGGTTCAGCTGTTACTTCATATATAACCGCCTACTTGTAGATTCAAAATACTTATGCAAATATGAAAGAGTCATGAAACGTAAGGTTGCATGATAATTATTTTTAAAGTATTTAAAATTTGAGACCGGCTAAACATAAAGTGATGTATTAAGCCATAAGCATGTAATATGTGCAATACCTAAACCACGACCATTTTTACAAAACAGAAAAACAGGGGATTATGTCTTCTGTTCAGATGCAGAATGGTCCTGACAGGTAATAATAATAATAATATTTAATTTTTATATACCGCTTATTACTCTAAATTTCTCTAAGCGCTTTACAAATATACTATTACCCCGGTCATTGGATTCAGTGCTTGCCCGCACACACTGTGTGCACAATCTCCACTCCCTGGGGAGCATTCCAGCCAGGCATTACATGACGCTCAAAAACTGTTTGACCAATTACATTGATGGTCGCATCCTACCAGGTACCCATTTAACATCTGGGTGGAGAGTGGCAATTGCAGGTTAATATATTGTGGCCTTCAAACAAACACTATGCTGTTGCGGTTGAAGAACAATTATCAAGTTGAGATTTTCGGCAGCTTGTGTGAAGAAAGATGCTATTGCCTAATAAAACTAGATGCCTCAACATCTACTCAGTTCATTGAGTTCAATAAACATACATATCTTGAGTTTGATGGTAATCCATCCATCGGTTCTAATGATAATGTGATCACAAGCTATTTTTGCATACATAATGAGCCCAGTGACCTTTGACCTATGACCTCATGACCCCAAAATATAGTCAATTCATCGGCTCTGCAAGATACACACATGATCTTGTTCAAGTACCACTAAAGCGCCCCTTTTTACATAGAAAAATTGGCAGGAATCCATCAATCAGTTATTGAGATAACGCAATCACAAGCTATTTTTGCCTACATAATTAGCCCTGTGACCTTGGCCTTTGACCTTGTGACCCAAAAATCTAATCAATTTATTGGCTCTGCAAGTTACATACATGACCAAAGTTTGGCAGGAATCCATCAGTCGGTTCTTGAGATAACACGATCACGAGAACGGGAAGTACGGACGTGGAAGTACGGACGTATGTACGTACGTACGGACGGACGTATGTCAGACGAACGGACGGACGGACAACCCAAAAACATAATGCCTCCGGATACTTCGTAACGGAGGCATAACAATTAAGTTCTTGGGAAGACCAGATAATGTGCGAGCTTTCTATATCTTCATATGTCATTTTGGAAGAGTATTGAGAAGAAGAAAAAATTCCCCTGTAAAGGATTGCTCTTCAAATGGACTTATATGTTTGAAATATAACAAGAAACAGCAGATAGTTTGGACTCATCTTCAACACCACTTGTGTGTCATCCCATGTTCACAGTACTGTGTGTAGTGCATGTGACTATATCATCAAGATTAAGTCAATTTTCTATCATGTACATGTTTGAATCCCAAATCTCACAGTATACAGCGATTGTTATATATACTAAATAATCTACCTTTCCCAATTGTTTTCAGACCTTTTCTTTCAAAATGTAATCAGAACACAATTATACCCTTAATTATGTAATGTATTTCTCACACTATTTTTACTCTTAAAGTCAGGACAAGGAGTGCTTCATTGTCATGTGACAAAACAATGGAAATCTGTTGTCCACAGTCAATGCAAAGACAGTCATTTTAGTTGATATACATGTACATGTATCAAGCTAATACTTTGTGTGTTGGGCAAATATGACACATAAATATGTTTATTACTAAAAAAACAACCTTAAATGATGTGTTATTTCTTGTTTCCTATCTCTAATCCTCAGTACATGAACAAAGTTGAAGCATGCAGAATTATAGAGAATTGTGAACGTTATTTAAGTAACTTTTTTTCATTGATCACCATAATAAAGAAACCTAATGAAATTAAACTTCAAAGTTTATACTTCTGTTTGGAATGAATTAAAAAAACAAAAACATATTTGTTTCCAATTTACTAAAACAAAAATTAACAATAGTAACAACTCTTTATGGAGTGCACTCCCCCAAAA
Organism: Strongylocentrotus droebachiensis; assembly: GCA_035222895.1. Lineage (NCBI taxonomy): Eukaryota > Metazoa > Echinodermata > Echinoidea > Camarodonta > Strongylocentrotidae > Strongylocentrotus > Strongylocentrotus droebachiensis. The sequence continues at coordinate 325,893 of JAVYIG010001317.1, forward strand.
GGTGGGTATGAACATGATAATACATGTCAAAGGCAGATGAATGGAAAGAGTACCAAATATGTATTAAAACACTTAAGGTATAGGATTTGAATGTTAGACTTTTGAAAAGTAATGTACTCAAGAATTATCGTGAACAACATTAGCAGCCAATTAAAAATTGGATATACATGAAGTAACAGTCGTTGAGAAAATAACCATCACTTAAAATGCTTATACAGTATGTACATGTGAGGCGCAAACTCAGCCAAATAAACAGCTTGAACATCATATTAATTGCTAACCATTGTAATATGTGTCGTTTCGGGGTCTCTCACCAAAAGAAAAACATGTACATAATATATACAATCACATAATTCAGTCACAGTAATTATTGAGCTACCACCTCAAACTTTTGGAACATTTCCACGAAATCAGAACATTGCTTCTGCAAACGTTGCATGCGTCTAAAAATGAAGGCACACATGCCTGAACTGCACTCCTGTTCATTTGCAGAAATGCTTGTGATCTCTTTCTTGTGGAGATCTATTTGGTACTCCTTCCACTCAAGCACTCTCCTCATTTCCTTTCTTGTGATTTCCACCTCTTCTATCGCTCGTTTCTTCTTTACCTGCACCATTACAGCTCCATACCTCACACCATGGGGCACTCGCATGTCAGTCTATATATCAAATGAGTAGTTGAATTAAAGAAACAATGAAGTGAGATGGATTATTTTTAATTAAAAAAAGATAATTGTTTATATTAGTAATAGGTTTTAACTGCACACTTACTAAAAATTTAATATGTGTTACCATCCTTCTTTTTTTTTATTAAAGTAGCAGCTTTGAATACACACGCAGATATGCTATAATCTTTAAAAGGACGCATTTGTAATATGAATGCACATACTCTAAACTACTCTTTTAATGTGTTTGCAGAACTTTTGGTCATTTTTTTTTTTTGTGGTGAAATTTTGAATCTGTGTTACAACAAATAAAGGTGATTTAAGTCATCTTCTTATTCAAATTTAATAGCATGATTAGATAAAATTATGATGTAATTCTCAAAGTTCCAAGTATTTCTGACACCAAGTTTATAAGGAGAAAGTTTGGGAATTTTTTGGCAATGGATAAATTCTAACATTAACTTTTAACTAAGATTCTTTTAAATTGCAGAGATTCACTTTACGTATGTTGCATTGATCATTGCAATCAAGACAAAACACAAATAATTTCTTGAAACATACTATTGAAAAAAGAGCAATATATAAAAAAAAAACATACCCGTCAAATAATCTGGCAAAAACAATGATGTTTTTGTTTTCTTTTCAGATTTAGAGGAGGAAAAAAAGATTGGTTTTGTCTTTTGTACCTGTGCGGTGGAGGCAATTGATGAGTATACTGCAGCCTCTGGGTTTGCAGCTTCTTCAAACTCCAGCATCCGTGTGGCTATTGCATTGTAGGCATATAAGGCCTTATTCATTGCTTTTGTTCTTGCCTTCATCTCCTTGGACAGTCTGATGGCAATTGCCTGGCCGACTGAAAATGCAACATTTTAAGGATATTAGTGAATTATTTTTCACATCACATTAAAAATCAGAGTAACTCAATAGCATTGTACATCATAAGTTTGACATGTCTTAATACTCATGTACGTAAGGTTAAAGACAAGGTTAGTTCTGGGAAAGCTGAAAAATAATGCAAGACATATAAATTCTTTTTATAGTAATATAAAATTCTATAAAGTTAAGGGCTTAATATCCATTGTGGAATTTAAAATACTTGCTAGTATTCCTGTTTCTCGCAATGAATTTGTACCAGCTCATAACTAACTCTAATGAGTTACATGTTCATGTAATGTAACACAAAGTACCAAACATAACACTTTAAGATAATTTTTTTTAATGGTCAATGATAATTTCAAGATTAATTTCATGACAAATTTTTAAAGGGGAATATTCCTTTATGTATTTCTTCACCTCTTACACTACAATGACTAAATGTGGGACATTCCAAAATCCCTTTAAGTGGTAACTATTAAAGGGAAAACAAGTGAACTGTTTTATTACTGGTATCTTTTTCCTATTTTGATTAATTCATACTATAAGACGGATATATTAAAATGTCAATTAAGTTTAGCATTACAAAGAAACACCAACTCACAAAAGGAGCTACCGTACTATTTTGATTAATTCATACTATAAGACGGATATATTAAAATGTCAATTAAGTTTAGCATTACAAAGAAACACCAACTCACAAAAGGAGCTACCGTACACAAGCTTAACAATAAATGGATCTGGAAGTTGCTACTTTCTATGAATCAAAGAAAAAAAGAAAAAAAAAAGGGAAATTTAAGAAGTAATAAAAATATATCTTGACAAGCACACATATAATTTCATGATTAAACTAGATGGAACTTTGACTGCCCGCAGTCGAAAATGATGCCTCCGCCATAGAGCAATTTTACCAACCAAATAGAAGCAATTTTTAAAAATCATTTTTGATTGTAATCCATGTGTTGGTTTTAAAGATAAAGACCAGTTATGGTCATGCGATTGCATTGTGAAAGAAACGTTGTGGAATCTATCAGAAAAGGTTGATCATCTAGCATATAAGTATTGGTGTGTACTGCAAGGTTCCGGAATCATCAAAATGATAAGAAATTTGGCCAAGTCTTCGTAAAGTTACAAGCACTGTACACATAAAGATGTATATAGGACTATGCACACATGCGTTTATTTCTCACACACCAACAGATAAACTAATTTACCAAATATATCAATTAGTAGGCAATTAGTAGGCGGTTTCCCTGCGAAATTGTTATCATCATGTATTAGTCAAAACATACTTTTTCACATGATTGGTAATAAGAGCTTCCATTTCATTTTTTGAAATTGGGAGGTTTCCAATACTGGTCTTTACCTTTAATGATACTACATTCAAAAGCTATTTAAAGGCATATAAAATGACCCCCATGACCTTTGACCTGATGACCCTAGATCAAAATATTATACATGTCTAGAGTTTGATAGTTATCTGTTTATTAGTTCTCATGATAATGCGATCACAAGCTATTTTTAATGAGCCCTGTGACCTTAGACCTTTGACCTTGTGACCCCAAAATCTAATCAGTTCATTGGCTCTGTAAGATACATACATGACTTAAGTTTGGCAGGAATCCATCAATCGGTTCTTGAGATAACGCGATCAAGAGACGTACGGGACGTATGGACAGACAACCAGAAAACATAATGCCTCCGGCTACTTTGTAGCGGAGGCATAAAAATAAATCAAACATGGTGACTGCAAATCATGTCAATGTAACAGGATTTGTGGTTTACTATTTTTTAAACATAAAAGCAAAACAAATAAATTGTGAAATCTAAAACAAAGAAATTTGATATATTATAAGAAGGGTTCAGTTCTGCTCACCGCTGTATTTTTTTAGCAGCTCTTTCACATAGCTACGCTCGGCCACAGAGCTTCTGAGGATTTCCAGAGCCTCAGCTTGCTTCCTTTTTGCAGCAGCTGATTTCGTACTCTGATAAAGAGAATCAGCCTCTGCCCACCTTCTTGTGATACGGTGTTTCCGTTCAAAGTTGTCCAATGTCTTGGTGCTCCTGAGAATTAAAACAAAGATAGAACATCACAGAATGATTAGACACTATACACAAAAGAAAAAATACAATTTAATCAAAAAGTAGAATAAATAAACAAAAAGAAAGTAATAAATAAAATATGGTAATTTCATTTCAATAAAAGTCAATGTTTATCTTTAAAAGAAAGATCAATTGTTATACTCGTATATACAAATGCCATTGCATTATTTTACTTTCTCATCCCAACAATTATATATAGAAATTAGATAAAATATAGTACAATAATATTTGTACGAAGGGTTTTGAGCCAACCATGAAAATTGGGAGAAAATGTATCTGGAGGACGGTGCAGTTTATTATCATAATCTTTTGGTCTGCAAAAAGTTCCTTCATGACAGTGCTTAGTTTTTCATTGTATAATGGCTTATATAGGGCACAGTGAAATAGAGAATATGTGTTGGAATACTCAATCAAAAGACAGTGGCTGAATACCGGCCTTCAGCCATAGCAAAATAATCGGGTAACAACAGAATCAGTGGTACAAAATATAGGATGTAACAATGAAAATCTAAAAAAAGGATTCATGTAATTGATAATAAAAATGATATTAAATGGCTTTTCTTTGATGGGACACAACAGTGTATCACACTTGCTTTGAGAATATTTAACAAGTCACACTGACTTTTGAAAATTGCTGAACAACTCGAGGGATATACCCTTGCATCCCTCTCCAGAGTCAAGACCATTCAATATTACTGAAATATTAATATATTTTCATTGCTTTGGTTGCTCTACTTGAAACCTATACTTTTACTTTTCAAATATCCCAAACATTCCTGGGGAAATGTAAATGTTGGTCAATGTATGGCTAAATGTTTCTGAGAAAGAGTGAACAGCATTAGTGTTTGTTATATATATATATATATATATATATATATATATATATATTTGTATGGGGGGGGGGGGAGGTAGTTCCATTTCCTCCATGAATCTAAAGAATCTAATGGACCTTTAGGAGCCTTCACATAATAAATATTGATTTGTGTTACACCAACTATAACTTTAAAAATAAACATCTTTATTATGTAAAAACAGAATGTGGACAAACCATAAGGATCTGTTTCTCAAATTTTAAAATTTCATTAGTAAAAACAAACACAATATTGGTGTCATCTTGTATTTCAAAATTTCAGAAAAGGTGTCATTATTATTTTAAGTTAGTTCACCATAAAAAACTAAAATCTTAATTTTAACAAAAGTGTTAACCACAAAATAATACCTCTTCATTTTGGAGAACCTTTATCACATACTAATCATGAAAATTGTGGGTAGAGCCCCAGTGACCACAAAATTCAGTAATTATAATATACAAACAAATGGGAGTTGACCAATATAAACATTTTATCTACACTGATCATCATACAATTGTGATACATGAACTATGAAAAAGTTTTATATGTAACACAAATTGTTTTAATATATAGTAGTATTAAGTGGATGGGAGGGTATACTGACATAAATTTGAACAGACATACAATAGGCGGAGGCAAGAGAAATACCATGTATGAAAGTAATTTTCATACAAGAAATTCAGCTAGTAAAAAGCAGAAAATATGCAACCACGACCATTCATACCTTTGAATTCTGGCTCGTTGGGATTCATCCTCGCTGGCTTGCCTGAATGTAGATACAAAGTTGTGACAGTAATAATTATACTGCAAAAAATATTCTTTAAGTACTGTAACAGAGCCAGGGCTGTCACCAGGGACTTTTTAGTGGATGAAATTTAATCGCCTGAAACATTGCTACAGGGGTTCAAATGATCAAAAGCGTATAGCGACTCTGGTACGAGTTATACACTGTGGCTAAGCATCAATGCAACTGAGGTACTTTAATATGTGTGAGTTGTTTCAAAACCGAACATGTGCAAAACAGCTGATCGCACATCGCCCCCGCAGACATGCGATATACATGAATGAATGCTTCGGGAGTGTGTTGTGGATGTTGGGTGTGACGCGGAGCAAGCTGTGTTTTCATCCCAGAGAGAACCCTCACACGCTAATGTTATGTAAATTGCTTTAATATGTTTGTATATCTTTTTTCATTGATTATGCTGGCCGAAACCACAATTGCATGTTTTAAGGTCAAAATCTTAGTTATTTTTTCTATGACAATGGAAAAATTTGTGCCTTACGGGAGAATGCAATATTGCATTCAGTGCTGGTTGGAATTGGCGAGTGGTGGAAGGTTCCGACCACCACCGACCAACGTAGTGACAACCCTGAACAGAGCATATAAACAAATTTAGATATGACAAGAATATACGGTTCAGAAACCTATAATGTGAAGACAGCTAGTAGAAGAATGATTCTTGAGGATAACAGAAAGATCTATGATATGGAACATGTGTGGTGTAAAACTGATAGAAAAAACACAAGGTTGAATGGAAAGTTTGGGTTTGGAAGAAACTGTGGTGGATGTGGTAAAGAGAAGTGGATTGAGATGGATGGGTCATATGTTGAGAAGGGATGGTAATAAACAAGTGACAAGAGCATGGGATCTGGAGGTGGAAGACATAAAAGGGAAAGGAAGAGCGAAGCTTTCAAGGAAAGATATGAAAAAAGAAAGCACTACTGTTGGTTTGAATGAAGAGGATACTCCGGACAAGAAGTTCGGGAGGAGGTAGTGTCATCTTGGTACCGAAGCCATCAACCCTTCATAAGAGTGAATATGCTGAAGATGATAATGAAGGGAATATTTCATATTCAATCAGTGAATCAAATTTCTCTACTTTTAATTTTTGCAATGTTTATAAAAACAAAGGGTGACATTAACGGTATATTTCATGTTATCATCAAAATGTATTTGTTGTAAGATCAAAATGGCAAACTCAATCACCTATAATTGTTTTTTTCATGGCCGAAAATTTGACATGTTTTGCCATGAACAGAGTTTTTACACTACATTATTTTACTTACCCCAGTTCAAAATGTTGAGTCAACAATTGTACATAAGTCTCGTGGACAGTTTCTAAAGATAGAAAATGTAAAAAGGCTATAAATTATCTTCTGCTGTTTCAGTGACAAACATACTATTTATCTTAAAGAACCACACATTGCTCCTCCACAAAATAGTTTAGCTCATACCTAGAGCATTAATAATCAATTTCAAATATTAAAGAACTATTCAATGCAACAGTCAAATAGTACTTTAAGAACATTGTACATGTGTAGTATTTTCTCTTTTTAACATTAAAGGTAAAGACCAGTAATGGTCATGCGATTGCATTGTGAAAGAAACGTTGTGGAATCGATCAGAAAGGGTTGATCATCTAGCATCTAGCATCTGCAAGGTTCTGGAATCATCAAAATGATAAGAAATTTGGCCCATTCTTCGTAAAGTTACAAGCACTATACACAGAAAGATGTATATGGGACTACCCTATCTCTCTCACCAGACCATGAGAGAAATAAATTTACCAAATATATGAATTAGTAGGCGGTTTACCGGCAAATTTGTTATCATCATGTATTAGTCAAAACATATTCTTTCACATGATTGGTAATGAGAGCTTCCATTTCATTTTTTGAAATTGGGGCGTTGCCAATACTGGTCTTTACCTTTAAATAATATATTAAACACAATCGAAGAACAAAAATGGATAGAAATAAAAGAAAATAGTTCTTAGTCACAATATTCATGCAATAAACTGATTCAGGAAGGAAAATTTAGTATCATTAGAAAGGGTAATGACGATCCTACAACCCATATGCGATAATTTATAGTGCAGGTATTTGAAAAAAAGTCAGCATTGTAATGTTTAGTTAAAATTTTTAAACAATTGAAAAGTTTTGGCACATTAAAGATTTAGTTAAATCATTGCCTATATTTTAGCTTTCTGAAATGAAAAATCATCAAGATAAAATGTTATATTGAAATAGAAGAAAAAACAGATATTCAATAGAGACTACCATGTAATATTGTAAACTTAGTTTGCAGTTGTAAATACAATTTGAGATGTATAAGTCTGTTTTCAGAATTCCTGCCAGTTCCAAAATAGTTGTATATAGGATGGTGGTAAATATGGTTATATACAACATCTCCAACATGTTGAAAATTACATACCAGACTTTCTCTTTGTAGCGGGCAATTTTTGGAGCTCTGTAGCCATAGTCCTTGACCAGGTATCAATGTGTTCCTCTGTTACAGAATCTGCATTTAATATACAAGCCAAGAATATCGTGTTAACTACAATGTGTAGCTACATCGACTATACCAGCATAAATGAGATGGACCATTGTATTATAATAGTATGTAAACACGCCTATCCCGTTTCTGAGACATATGCTATGTTTGATGCAAAACACACCATCCTTCAGATAGGATGTTGAAGGGATAATAAGAATATTAAAAGATAAAACTTCAGGCTAAGAATACATATTTCACATTCCATTCAATATAAGTCATTTTTCATCTCATACTTGTACATGAAATTTAAAAGTTTTCCATGTATATATGCACACAAAATGAAAAGCAAACACAATTTATGACAGAGATATATTCTATTTATATAATACCGATTCAATTTTCTATGGATGTCTGTTTTCTCAATGCCTTAACCCTATCTATCCCCGGGGGGGGGGGGGGGAACGGCTTCAGAAGCTTAAGATGCCCCACCCCTCTTCATTTTTCGGGCTAATTTTTTAACGCAAAGGATTTTGCGCTGTAATTTTGAGACTTTTTTCTTTTGAGTCTTGCACATCTTTTGAAAATCGGACCTACCGTTTCAAAGTCATGAGACCTTTTGTCTTTGCATTTCAGCCCGAAAATCGCTTATTTTCGTGATTTGTGCACAAAACATATGGAAATCTCATTTTTCAAAAAAAGAGATAAAACATTGGTTATTTGGTCTTGTTTATAGTTTAGGTGTCATTTTGGGGTTCAAAATATCTGAATTAAAGTTAGAATTTAAATTAAACAATAAAATACATACCTGTAAATTTAAAAAAAAAGGAAATACATGAGAAATTATCAAATCAATAGATAACATATGGAATAGCCTAGCTCTTCCAATTTGTTTGGGGAATTATTATTATTATTAGCCTCAAAATAGCCCGGGCTAGATAGGGTTAAATAAGTTAATAAATTAAATAAAACATGAAATGGTATAAAGATGATAAAACTCACAGTCGGTGCATATCTGTTTGATTTGTTCCTCACATTTGGTCAGCGTTCTCTGTGCATTTGTCATGTTATTGCAGAGCAGTTGTCCTGTATATGTACGTTAAATTGTTAATTTACAATAAGAAATTACATCTATATAATACCACCCAGTGTCATCTATTTCACATAAGGCGTGTTTGAATAGCTTTCAAAGAGCTCAAAAAAAAATCTTTCAACTTGATTAGTTGTTTTGTCACTCACGCTCTCATGACCTGCTTTTTAACAATTAAATGAACATGTAGGTCTGGAAAAATGAACTATTCAACCTGAGACAAAATACATCTAAGGCCACAAAAATAGGCATTTATGTGTATAATTAGCTTTTTGGGTCATACACACCTTTTTAGAAGGAAAATGAGCATCGAAACAGCACATTTCAAGTGATTCTTACAATATTCTTTAATATATGGTTGTGTTTAAAGAGGAATCATTAAACCTTTACCATCAATTTCTGGCATTTTCCCCCATAAATACTTTACTACAGACCAAATTGATACTCTAATGTAATTGCATATCTTGAACAAGACAAATACGACTCCATCTCCTATATGCCTCCATGCACCCTAAAATTACTATATGGATAGAATTATTTTTGACATGTCACAACAAAAACAAAATGCCTATAAATTGACCTATTTCTCAAAAATTTGCTCACATCATCTCCTATGGTATTTACACATTATCAGAAGGATTGAGCATCATATTTTCGAGTGGTTCTTGAGATATCGCAATAACGAGGCCAATACCTTGAATTTCATAACTTGACCTCTGTGACCTTTTACCAAGTTATTCTAAAATCTAATCAAGATTGTCTTTAGGTTCACATCTGAAGTGGTTCTTGAGATACCGCGTAAAACATGAAAGTAGGACAAACCGTTGACAGAGAACCCAAACAAGTAATGCCTAATGTGACCTTTGTAAGAAAGGTCATCAAGCGCATTGCGGTACACAATTTTTTTAAATTGTAATACTTAATCATCACTGACTAAATCAACTCTTACCCAGCATTTCTTGCTTCCTCATAGAAAAGTGGATGAGAGCTCTGTTAAGGGTGTCCACTCTCTTGGAAGGAGCCATCTCCTTTGTCATAGAGGCAAACTGCCTCAGAAAGGACCACAGCCTCTCAACACCCTCCCCATCACACAAGCCAACATTTTCCTGGTTCCGCACTCCGTACGTGATCTGGAATGAATGCAATTTTCACATAGTGAAGTGTTACAACAACAACAAAACAAAAAATGGTTAAACAAACACCCTAAAGAAAAAAAAATGAAATAAAAATGAAGACAAAAAGAAATAAATATGTTGTGATGTACTAGTTTATGTAATTTTTATCTGAAATTTGTAACAGTCTTATTCATTTAATTCTAATCACTAAGCAGCTGAATGTGTTGTAAAAAGATGAATTTTATCAGTTCATCCTTAATTGCTTACACATACTCCCTCAAAAGTTGGTGTGAATTTTTGTATTACTATTCCATTTATTGTATTAATTGTGAGGTGATATGAGCAGACTACTCTTCATCCCTTTACGTCCTCCATGACCTGTCATATGATTTAAGAAGCAGGGATGAGACCGAGAAATTCCCAAAAAGGATGAATATTAAATGCCCCTGGTGGGGGTCCGCTGAAACTTTAGATTATATTTACGTAAAAGGACACGTTTTCCTTGCAATTGAATTCTAAATTTGGGAAAAATTTGTTATCTTACTTGCTTAAAGGGACTCTATACAATTATTCAGATGGAGAAAAACAAAATTGCTCTTAATTTCCATCCCCCCCCCCCCCTTGAAATCTCAAAATCGGCAGAGGAATCTCAACCCTCATTAAAAATAACAATTTCAACTTTAAAAGGCATGTTCCTATAATATTTTAGGCACATGTAAATAATTTTTTGCCTGAAAATTAAATTTATTTGTTGGTCTACACGTATAAAAAGATGTTTAAACAAGTCTTTAGACTTTAAATAGGTATACTGAACCAAGTCAATGGTCCATTCCTGGACTCATTGGCATTTCAACAATTCTTGGCTCAAGATAGATATTGAGAATTGACAGACTGTACCTGGCAGGATGGCTTGTGTCCATAGACATGGAAAGCAGGCACGGAGAGATGGGTCTTGGATAGCAGGTCTGCCTGACCGGTATTCTAAATAAAATAAGAAGACAAACAAGTGATACTAAGAAGATATACATCAATACTCTTACCCCGGTAAGCAATGCCACACAAACATTTGTTGCATATAAAAAAAAAAGTATTTAAAATAATGATTTACTTTAGTTATTATTAGAAGAGAAGACATGCTACGAGGAAGTAAATTTCTACTGACCCTCAAGGCACGATTCTCAAGAAATAACATAAACCAAAAAATAACCTTATGTTCATAAAAATTTATTCTGAGGTTAATCAATTTATCTCAATTTTTTTAGAGTGTGTACATGTATATGATATAACTCTATATTTTTAACAGGTTTTGACAGTTACTCATGACTCATGTGTAGCAATTCATGAAATATCACACCATGAATACATTGTATGTTATCAAAAATAGCATATAATCTAAAAGTACATATCAAATATACCAACATAAATTATACAAGTCACTCTTAAAGATACTATGTCCTTTTGGCAGCCAACATGAAATTCTGTAAGACTTAGCAGGAATTATATCAAGTATTTTTTGTATGCAGTAGCATTAATCTTGTGAGTACTTTAAAGATACTATGTCCCTTTTGCAGCCAATATCAAATTATGTAGAACTTTGCAGCAATTATGAAATGCATGTATGTCCTATCTGTGAAATTTAACATTAGCAGTGTCCTCGTATTTAAATCGTGCAAGGAAACCTGTTTACCTTCTTGACTTCACTGTCAGACACTATTGAGTATCTATTTTTCTTTGGTAATAACATACATAAAATGAGCTGTAACAGGTACATGAGCATTTATCTACATCAAGAACCCACTACTTGTAATGGCCAAATTAAACGGATTGAATCTTTGTGCAGCACAAAGCTTACAACCATTTGGTAAAAGGGTCTTAAAATCAGACTATTACTTAGGTGATTGCAATAACTTAACCCTACCTAGTACTGGGAGACGGGGGGGGGGGGGGGGGGGGGGGGGGGTAGGCTTTTGTCTTTTGCATATTGTTTTTGCATGTTGGCCCAAATTTCACAAATTTTCGTGATTTATGGTTTAAGTGTTTAATTTGGGGGTCTAATTAGAAGTTTAACTTTAGTTAGAAATGACATAAAACAACAAAAACAACAAGAAATTATCAAAAAAATAGATGACATATGGAATTCAAACCTGGCTCTTCTAATTTTTTTTTGGTATTATTATCCCACATGATCCAAAGAATATATGTAGTGAAAACTAATGTTAAAATATGAAGAATATATGATTTATGGGTACAAATGAATTAATTTTTCAAATAAATTTAAATTACCATAAGTCGATTTTTGCACTCTCTCAAACAATGCCTCCTGTTTATCCAAGCGTGAACACATACCACACAAAAATGATACCAAATGATTTGGGATAAAACACTCTTTCATAAGATGTATAATAATTTATTGTTTATAGAGGATTCTTTAAATAATTAGCAATTTTCTAGGTGTAAACTTTTTTTTGACTCACACGGTAGTACCTTTAAATAGCCATTTTGTATGTTTTTAGTATTAGAATCATGCATTTTTGCATCATCATTTGGAACAACATATAATTTATTATGAAATTAAAATGAATAACATCTATTTAGAATAAATGATGTGCGTAGTGTCCTTCATTCATTATTTACAGAACCCAACAATTTAATTGGTAAGGTTTGTTGACTTTAACCATTATCATTATCTTGTAGTGTTTAGAGCTTTAATGAGAAACAACAGTGGCAATGACATTTTGTTATGTTTCGTTTCATTACAATTGATGAAGATATCATGCAATTATTAATCGTTCTTCAATAAACATTTGCTGTACTGTAAGGCATTAATACCTGCAGGTGTTTGTGCAGCATGCATCCAATGTCATAAATGACATGGATGTCTGTGGTGACATTTGGTCCTGTTAACTTGTCCAGGAGATGGGTGATCAAACGAACTGGATATCCAAGTCTGCAAATGCACAAAGACAAACACATAGACACACAATGAAAATAAACATTCTCAAAATGAAGAACACTGTGTAGACTCAATATTTCAAAAATACTTTTGCCCAAATTTACAAATGAGGTTTAAATCTTCATTTACATTAACCCATGGTCTAAAATTAACACAAAATAAGCGAGACACAGTCAGAGGTCTAATATTAGACACGCGCAAGGTAAGGTACGCTTACTTTGCGCTAATTTTTAAACCATGGGTTATGTAAATGAGGGTTTAAAAGATGGGTTAAGCTACACCTCATTTGTGAAATCGGGCCTTTATGTTTGAAAAGTGTGTGTAACAAAGTGTTAAACACAAGCCATTATGTAAAGTTTATTATGGCAGTATTCATGATATTTTATGTTTTGGGGTGAATTGAAAAATAAATTACACATATCCTAATACATTGTAGCAAGATTAATAAAGAATAACTATACTCATAGCTTCATGCCTTTGTACAAACACAACTTGATCAAAAATTACATTTTCATTCAATGTCAGTGGCTTTAGTTAGATGGCTTTTACTATAAAAGGTTGCAATGCTAGTTGACAAGGAAATCATACATACTACATACATATTGATATTTATATAGCGTCTTTACATACTGGACTTAACAGGGGCGGATCTAGCTTTTTGCTAAGGGGGGGGGGGGGTTGACACAATGACGATGCGAAGCATCGTCCACGAGCCGCATAGCGGCGAGGCGATTTCTCTCCAGTGTGCGTTTTTTTTTGGCGGCGGTGGCAGCGGCGGCCCAAGGGGGGGGGGGGGGGGGTTTAAAGACCCTAAGCTCCCCCGTAGATCCACGCCTGGACTACGCTTACTAAATATCAACATTAGTGTGCCATTGATGGGTGGATCATACAAGTGGTGATATAATAGTTATTTGTCTAATATTGAATTTGACCGGTATCAATATAAAATATTTAAAACAAATCATAAACATTTTGGCAGTACATACATGTATATCTTTTCTGAATCTGGGACAGAATGATTATTGTGCAAACTATTATTAAGATTAATTAAATCAAATAGAAAATATAGCCCCCAAAACCAATCTTTAATGTTGGCTCTGAACGTGTTTCAATTACTGATAGTTTAAAGTTCAAGCTAAGTTTAAATTGAACTACATGCACAGAACTGATAGGCCAACAAAATATTTTAAATTACAACAAATTTTAGAAAATAGATATCTTAGCAATAAAACTTCTCCAATTCTTTGACCAAACAAACAAAAATCTAGTTTAGACAGTTTTACAACACAAATGTCTATTACTTTTTTAAAACTGTTAATTTACCTTTCACCATGGAACATGTTCATGGCTGCCAACGGGAAACCATGCTTGCAAACAGCTGCAAATACACCCTTGACATCCAAGGCTGCATTTTTTTTTTTGGATCTCAAGAGGTGGCCAGCCTGAAATTGGCTGCACTGCAATGACAAAGCAAAGGGAATATTACACGTAAGGACATTTCCAAACTACCGATGTGAAAGAAAAGTCCCACTTACCCTTGCATTTCCATAATGACATAAATATGTTGCCCAGTCCAAATTCACATGTCAAATTATGGCAAGGTCTAAGAAAAAATTCACACTCGGACCAACTACAACAACAACAACATGAAAACAAAAACACAATGAAGTGGACTGCAAGACATGTGGTGTTTATAACCTCGGATGTTACTGGATGAAAAATAGGATTTGAAAATGGGGGCTCATGATGAAGACCTCTGGCATGGAAAAAGAAGATTTTTTTTTTTTTTTTTTTGTGAGGTGGGTCAATTTTCTTATTCTTTATGGAGCAAAAATAATTTTTCTTCATGAGTAGTCAAAAGCAGCCTGTGATCCTGTTAAATCTGAAACAAACAAGGTAGATGTGTGATCAAAGAAAGTTAACAGTTTAAAAAGATAGGAGAAATTATTTAGCAACTCATGGATTCCTACATAAATGATTTAAACAAAAGGATTTGTAAAGGAATTGATTAATTCCAAATATCAACACTCTCATTGGACAGTGTGTAGACTATAGTCAACGCACCCTACAAGCTTGCAGCAGTATAGGGCGCACACAGAATTCAAGTTCAAAGATGCGTCTGCTTCATGTTATTATTTAATTTCTTCATACTTCTAAACCGAGAACCCATAGAATGCCAAATTATAAAGTAAATTATCATTTGGACGTGATTGGTACCTTTAAAATGAAGTTTCCATGGATCAGTGATTTAATAAGATACCGTACACAATTTTTCACAAGCAAATTACCTCCTTGTTGTGTTGAAGTTTATCATTGTAGGCCTCTGTAAACGAGCGAACATCTTCATCAGGCAAGAAGAAGCCTGCTTTCGGCAGCTTATCAGATGTCCCTGCCTTCCTCCTCCGCACGAGACCAAAGTTGCCATCAATCGCTATTATTACTGTGCCATCCTTCTATATATTATTAAAGAAAAATGTTGCATTTAATATATATTATCAAGTATATCTATATCTCATATGATAACGGTAAATCTCAACATGTCATCTGCAAATGTACAGAAATATACATGCCAATGAAATATGTAAAAACTGAACAGGAAGTGTACAATAATTAGTTAAAAGGATAGTTGAGTTCTGTTGAAGAGGGCGCTACCCAAAATATTTTGTTGTTGTGAGATAATGATAAACTGAGTGTCAAATTTGAAAGAACATAATATTCAAAAGACAAAATCATCTTTGTTTGATCAAAATAGGTTCAGAGACGGCTGAAATATAACGATTTCTAATACTAGTGTATCACAACAAATATTAGATATTTTGAAAAATTTGAAAAAAAATGTTTAAAAAAAAAAAAAAAACGCCTTTTTACGTCGTATTTCAGCCAATGCCAATGTTGGCTTATTTGTTGGCATTTTCATGTTGCTTATATCACCCACAATTAGCCAGCTCATGTACTATTGTAACTTGCCTCAATCTTAAAGCCATACAAGACCTGCCATATCATGACCAATATCAAAATTTCTACAGCATACATATTTAATCAAATTGAAATCAAGTTTGTGGGTTGTATATATATTATAAGTTCTTATTAGTGTTAAATATAATTTAGCAATACCATAAACGGAATATTCAAACCCTGGTATTGCTGTACGGTACAGGCAGGGGAACCTTTTCAACTCAGGCCTAACTTTGACCAAATTAACTTGATAATCTGATCTGATTGATGATACATACCACCACCGAGTTTGACATTCATACCCAAGTGGTTCTTGAGATGTCGCAATAACAAGAGGACTTGACTGAGGAAGGGAAGGAGGGTTGTACTAGCAACCCAAAAATATTATGTCTCCCACACTTCCTCCATTGGGTGGACACATAAAAATGAAGGAGTTATATTACATCTCCACTGTTATTGTAATAATAATTGCTCTTCTCTTTCAATCTACCGGTATATAAATGTACAGCCCTTGCAACCATCATGTATTATGTGGGAGTATTCCATGTACAGATAAGAGGACTAGAACACCTTGACAAAAAAACAAAATGTACATTACCTTTGGACAAGCAGGACATGTGGACCCATTATCTGAATGAGGTATTGCTCTCTGAAGAACTGTCTGGTGGAAATCTTCCCAATGTTCTAGGGTTCCTCCTACCAGCTCCCTGTACAATGCACTTGCCTTGTAATTCAATGATGAAAAAAAAAATTGTACCGGTATTTGTTATTTATTAGATTAAAACAAAGATAAATGTGGGTGCGTCTCCAATATGCCTTCATCTTCATGTATATCTATGATCCTGTGACCTTTAACTTCTCACCTCACATACTAAAACCCTTTTTATTTGATCTTTTCAAAACAACTTTTGTAACAAATTTATTCAAGTTATCACAGTCATAAGATACATTCTTGGGCTTGCAATAATTTCATGACCCAGTGAAATTTTACCTTTGACACAAATTGAACCAGGTTCTCCTCTAATGTTTATATAATAAATAGTGATCAAGCCAACTTTGGCCTAAAGTGCTTTAATGATTCGTACTATTTTTAGGTAATGAGCTGTTTTATAGGAGTATTTTTTGTAACTTTTATCACTCTATGAATTTGTTTTATCCACCTCTTCCATGCAAATTCTAATCAGTTCATCCTTATAAATGCTCAGACATTCTTGTTCCAAGTTTGGTAAAATCCTCTTAAATGATCAGTAATTTATTGTGTTAATGAAGGGCAAGACAGATGATAAGGAAAAACAGATGTTTACCTAAAAACAGTGGTGGGGAGTCATTAAAAAAAAAATACAAATGGCAGAGGATAAAAAAAAATCAAAACTGCCTAGTGTAGTTTCATATTACATCATCATACATAATTAATGCTTCAACAATGCAACAGTGTACACCTCATCTCTTAGTGTATTGAGCTATTTTTAGTTCCTCTCTGACTAAGGGGAAGGGGGCCGAGGGTCCCTCCCCCTTCTGACCTTCAATATGATCCGTCTGTAGGTATATGTTGTACTTAACAGCTCTTTCAAAATCACATTATTCAGAAAGCTATACATGAGGCAAAACAATTCTAAATACAAGCTACACACCTGGGAGCTAGACAATCCATTTTTCCAGCGCAGCATTTGGCATAAAGAATGCAAGGAAGTTTTGTTTTCCATGATAGAGTAGTGAATGAGATTCAATAAATCTAAGTGCACCGCTCGCCGTGGATTTTTACTTGATGTCCACAGTCTATATCGGAGTAGGGTTGAGGCTTCCGATTCACATGTGCAAAATCGCACTGCTGCATTGTGATGCCTACCTAGAAAGTGACAACAGAAAAACATGGAAGGAATTAGCCAAAAGATTTATAAAATAAATTATTTTAAAAAAATAAGACAGAAAACAACACAATCAGTCATATATGAAACAATAGAGCAACAGAATCCCATACAATCGCCAATTATAATTATGTCAAATCTTTCTAAATCATGACTTTATCTGACGATTATGGGCATATGAAAACCTAATCGTTTTTTTGTCTTCATTAAAAATTCATACAAATATAAATATGTAAATATGCATCATAAAAAGAGAACATGATTTCACCTCATATAATTGTGGTTACTTGGTTAGTACACTTGCTTTTGGCTAAGTGATCTCCCACAGTAACAATGGGGAGGTATGGTTTGCGATAGAAGCAAGTAGTGCCCATTACTGGTACATTAAAGTGTTGGGGCTCCAGGTATATGGTATGCACATGGAGAATGAGTGTTATACCCCTTCAAAGGAAAGAGATCAGTCCAATCAGGCAATTTAATTTAAAAAAAAATGGCGAGACAGGGAACGGTGGAACATGCATTCAGCTCTCTTTATAATGAGGTTATTGAAAATGAAAAGTTAAAATAATCATTCTGGTATGGTGTAAGGTTTTCATACCCAAAATAATATAAATTTAAATTTAATTAGTCATTTGGAATATGTCAAGAAAGAGCTCTCTTTTAATATGTCCCTTACGGATTTATTTTGACATATACATGTACATGTATTGAACAAAAGTTTAAGGTTTCTTCCACTTCCTTCCTCAATTTCTCTATACTCATACATTTAAAATCTTACTTGTAATGCCAATTTTGAATCATCTTGATGTCTGTGATATGACTATTACGTATCCCATATGTACAGGTTTTGAAAACTGTGTATAGACCAAAAATCATTGTAATTAAGTTGTAATTCTTCAATTTTCATGTCATATGAAAACGTATGCAATTCATATTCATAACAATTAAGCGTGTTATTCTAACCCATGTTCAAAAAGAATAGATGTTATTTACATCTTGACAAATCAAATATGCTTGATATTTAAAGTGTTTACACAATCTGCTATTCAATTCAATATAGTAATCCTTCTTTCAAAATAAAGTTAAAGGAATACTAATCCTATACATGTACATTATCTTTTCTAAAGTAGTACCAAAAGAATTATTTTGGTTAAGACTTATAAGCTTTCGTATATACTAATTATACTTTGAATTATAACAATGTCTGTCTATTGTTAACTGAAACATAAAAAATATAAGTAAAACATAAGAACAAGTATATTTCCATTCACTTTTTAACCGAAAGTAGGGGCAAAAAAAAAAAAAAAAAAAAATTTAAAAAAAATAAAAAAAATAAAGGAATATGAATAAATTAGTTGTGGAGGGTGTGTGTGCGTGTGTGTGTGTGCGTGTGTGTGTTTGTGCTTTTAATGTTGATATAACATTGGAGGTGATAATTACACAATTCAATTGATTAATAATTAATAGGAATTAATTAACTTAAAAGAAGTTAAATGTTTATTAAAGGTAATACAAAGTTTTGGGAAATTTCTAAAATTGGCTGGATAGTGATTCTTTACAATTTTGATATATTTGGATGCCCCTGTGGATGTACTATAAGCACTCAAAAATTTAGCCTCTAAAACACTTCTACTTTCGAGTAAAATCGAATTAAAAAATTTACTGGTGCTCCCAGTAAATTTTGATAAATTTCAAATAGCACTGTCGGGCATACAATTGTAGCTGCCGCCATGGAAATCTCAGAATATGTAGTTCTGGTATACAATTTCCAAGCGGAAACAGCCAATCGGTCGATTTTAGTCAAGGAACATTGTTTAGTGGCTTAATTAATATCTTGACCTTGAGAGGGAGCTATACAACATAAAGAGTTTATTATTTACAATTTAATAACTTTAGACTCAATTTCAACCGTGACAACGATCACTGAATATTTTTGGATCGCATATTCTTCCAATATGTTCATTTGAACCAAAATCATGACCCCATACCAAAACCTTGTATTACCTTTAACAGAACAATAATACCTTTATCATCATAGACATCAAGGTTCTTGGTATACACATCTGTGCACTGATGGTGTACCCGTCGACAGACGACTGTCAGCAGAAGTTCTTCAGGCAGGCCATTCTACATAAAATGACATTAATATAAAAAAGCATGAGTGAAGAAAAAAACATGTGAATTTATCTTTATGATCTTTGACATTAAATTTTTACCTGACCAATCCAAGGTCTAATCACTTGGATCCCTCAAGATACATTCGACTTGTGAATATGGGCCTTTGTTGAATACATGTAATTGTCCCTACTTTGGGTTAAAAAGTTATTAATGGCTATTTTTGCAAAGTTTGAAGAACTAACCTTTAGCAGGATATATGAAGTTTTAATTAAGTTGAAAGTGTATGACAGGAAAATTTGCATAAAGGTGATATACTAGCTAATCAATTTACTACATGTATAACAAAAATAATGAAAAATGAAATCTATAAGAATCCAACCCCTCATTAGTAAAAAGGTACACACTGACAGATTGTGGCCAATCCATTAAAGGTAATGCAAAATATTTGGACATTTTGAAAATTGGATGGATAGTATTCCATTAAAAATTTGATATATTTGGATGCCCCTGTGGATGAATTTATTATAAGCACTAGAAAATTTACCCCCTAAAGCACTTCTGCTTTTGAGAAATTGAATAATAAAAATTTACTGGTGCTCCCAGTAAATTTCAAATAGCGCCTGAGGCCTTTCCATGGTAGCTGCGACCATGAAAACCTCAGAATATGCAGTTCTGATATAAAATTTCCAAACGGGAATAGCAAATCGATCGATTTTAGTAAAAAAAAAATTGTTTCGAAGCTTAAGTTATATCAGTCTTGAGAGGGAGCTATACAACATAAACACTTTATTTCATCAGTTTAGACTAGATTTCAACCGCAACAACGATCTTTGAATCTTGTAAAATCACATATGCTTCCAATATGATAATTTGAACCGAATTCATGACCCCATACCAAAACTTGTATTACCTTTAAGTAAATGCCCAAAAGCCTTATCAATTAATCAAGCTCAACATGAGACAAAATTGTATAATTTGCTCTAAAATGCTCCATCAAAAGAAAACAAATTGTTCTTACCACCCACTCCTTGGGCTTATGGAATTTGGACTTATGGGTGATGATTGCGCAGTTGATGCACATGGGATCAGCAAGGTCACAGTCATCACAGGTGACACTAGCCTGATCCCGCTTGCACATGGTGCAAATCTGGCCTGGCTCTGGAGATCCACTAATAGCGAAATATGTTGTGATAAGATCGTCTTTAATGGTTTCCCAAAAGGAATTGCAGTCCCGAACATGGCCCTCATGAAAGGTACCTTGAGAGATAGAATAAAAAGAGTAAAAGGAACATAATTGTTTGCATATACATACAAATAACAAGTGCATCAAATGTGAGGAATATCACATTCAAATGAAATGGAATTAATCAGTTAAGCATGTACATGTAGGAAAAGTAGAATCTGGAGAAGAAAAAAATACAATGATAATTATTAAATATTGAAATGGTTTAAAGGTCAATATAACAACTTCACAAGACATTGAATGAAATATGCCAATACATAGGATGGGTATAGAGTACCAAAGCTGTGACGTCATAAAAATCTATTTTTAAAATTTCTCAATTTTTTCTTCATTTTCCGAAAGAGCATAAAAAATAATGTCCAAATGTCGAAAACCAATTGAATATTTTAAGTATTGGCTGAGATATGACCATCTGAATAAATATATGTCATATGGGAACTCAGTGTTATATGCTCTGGCTCCTATTGTTATTTCTTTGCACAACAAGATCAATAATTCCTATATTGGCTTAATTTCAACATCCACTCTTAATATCATTCCAATGTAAAAAAACAAAGTCCTTACCGGTAGTTTGATTTATTTATTTGGTTCATACAATTTTTCTTCTTTCAGAGTTCTGCAAAACATCATAACACATTTAATCAATTTCCTTTAATAAGTTTCAGGTGGTATAAATATCGTTATCATAGCTCAAAGCTATAGAAAGTTGGTGCATGTATATGTACAGCACTTTTCATAGAAATTGAATTGCCTTTCAATGAGCTTGGTCAGTTTTGGCACATTTTCAAACCTGATTGACCTGTGTGACAGATGGGAGATTCAACCTGAACTCCCAATAGCAGGGGGTGCTAAATTAGCCCCCCCCCCCTCAAAATATGTCGCAGTGATTTTTTAATGCAAAAAAATCTTGCACTGATATTTCATGACTTTTTTCTTTCACATCTCATACACATTTTAAGACCCTAAATGCGGAAAGCAGAGGAACGGTTAGACTTAGAGTAATATAGCACATATTCTTGACCAACGAACATACAAACACCCCCCCCCCCCCCCCCGAAAATAGCGGTTTTCAATGATCTTGTGTTTACAATGTATGGGTCGAATATTTTTACCTAATTTGCATAATCATTTCCCACACTTGAATTGAAAATTATTCAAACATACACAAAACATCACCTTTCTTCAATTTACAACTAGACAAAAGATGTCATGTGACCGTGCATGTGACCACCCTAGGCCATGCACACCACCTACATGTATCCCCTAATCAAAAAAGAATTTTACTTACCATCATTACGGATTTGATCTGTAACAAGGACAGGTTCCACAACATCGATGTCTTCAGGAAGATCTACAGATGGAAGTACTGTATCTGGTGCTTTACGTAGTCGTTTGGGTATAGGAGCATCAACGACCTCTGTTGTCCTTTGGCCATTGGCGTTCAATCTCATCCTTTTATACTTCCGTCTCTTTGAAACAAAGCCAAGGCTAGCCATCTGCTTTCAATATAAGGAAATTAGGAAATGAGGGACAGAAAAAAGTAAAGTCATTACTGGGGATTATCATTTTAACTTCATATGGGTGCTCTTCACATCCAAATGGAGTTTTTTATGGTTCAAGACGCCCCGCCTCCCTCCCTTAACACATACACCGGCCGGCCACCTTCTCTACGTACATATTTCTTAAAGTAATTTACAGAGCCTATATGTTGCAAAATCATCAGGCCAGCTGGTTGTGCGTATTATAACTAACATGAAAAGCCAACAAAAATGAGCCAACATTGGCATTGGCTGGAATAAAACGTATAATGTGCTATATCGTTTTTTGTGGTGCCTCACATTCACAAGTATTAGAAATGGATATATTAGGATATATCAGCTGTCTCTGAACCAATCATGATCAAACAAAGATGATTTTGTCATTTACATTGTATGTTCTTTCAAATTTGACACTCACTTTTTCTTTAGCTCATATCTCATTTTGTGTAGCGCCCTATGCAACAAAACTTGACTATTCCTTTAATATCTTGGTTAAAACATTTAGATAACAATTTTTAATGAGAATTAATAAACAAACAAACAATATATGTAGCAAAATTGGTAGGTTATACTACACATTAGTGTAGATTATTTATGATATACAATAAATACATCTAACACAAGATTAAAGTTTGGCTGGATTAAATCTCTATGTGAAGTTGTCAACACACATTGAACCAGTATGCAGTAAACAATTAAACAGTACATAGGGCCATGCACCTACTACATGTGTATGCTAAATACCGGTAACTAACGAAGAAAATCGTTTCTTCCTGAAAACATAGTTTTACTAAATATTTATACATGAACTATATCATGAACAAGTATAATCAAACATCGTTGCAGAATATTTGCTATAAAATTTTAAAACAATGTACGTCAATCTCTTTATTATGTTGAGCTAGTCATTTGATTTGTCTAAATTGGAGTCGTGATTTCAGGCATGCTCGCCTACTGGTCAAAAAAAATTTAAACATGCCCGTTGCCCGAGGAATGGGCCGTATAAAAAAATTTGGCTGAGATCTCCCTTTGTTTACGTTATAACAGTTTCTTTGTGATCGTAACATTCAGGCAACTTTCAAGCAAAGATTTACAGACAGTGTCTAAGATTTTCTGTGATGTTTTAACCAGTCTTTAATCCAGAGGTAAGAGCTATTTTCTGTATCAATATATGGACCAAGGTATACTTTATTAATTGAAGCATAGCTGTTTCTATACTACATGTAGCTCTTGTTACATATCCTGATCTACCCCTCGCCACCCCGCCACCCCTGGCACGCCTCAAGGTCCTCGAGCCTACAGAAACAGCCATGCCTCTCATAGCAGTCAATATCAATATCTATACTATAATTACTGCTGAAAAAGACAAAGAAGTATAACAACTTTTCTACAATTTACATTATACACAATTACCGGTATCTACTAATAAAAGATATGTACATCTAACATCATCTTCACAAAACTCCTATAAAATTCTACCAAACTCAAATTATAATTTATATCAAGATACATTCTTGCATTCTCTAAAATATCAAACATAGAATTTTTCGAAATGGACAATGTATTCTTACCGAATCAGGCCTGCAGTAGGTTTCACAAAATAACTTCAAACTTTCTGATGCAATATACGTAATTCAAACCTTACTGCATCACTTTGACAATCAGAATGACTGGAGTCTGCTCTTCCCAGAACACATGGTTGGAGAGAACAAAGAACTTCATGACTCTTTGACTCAGAGTATAATCTTAATTAAAGTAAACATACTGTATATGCCCAAAGATGCTGGTAGTTGGTAGTCTTATAATTAGACTCTTCAAAACTATTATCAAAGTTTATTTCTTCACTACATCTTGATCATTACAAAAAATATACAGGCTGTTGTTATGAGGTTTTGATGCATTAAAGAGTAAATCAGACAAGTATCACGTGCAGCGGTCTACCATAGAACAGTCACTGAAGATCTGACTGTCTGTAATTCAGACCCATGAGCTAGATGACAATTTTTGTGAAGTTATTTCTCTAGATTTGTTTCATTTTCAAGCCTAAACTTGATACAAATCATATCAAATACTTGATAAAAATAATTCAAACTAATTAAAGTCATAAAATATATATTTTTTCCATTGTTTTCTTAACTTGAAAAAATAATCTGGCGTTTCTTACAATTGGTTATATGAGTTATGGTTCCCTCTTTACTGGCAATTTTCCATGAGCTCTTCGCCAAAGCAACCTCAGGTTTGATAAATTTTATAAAATTATACATTATTTTGTACATAATCATAAGTAAACAGCAGAGGCGACTGATCAACTTCCAAAGTGGGGGGAGGCACCAACAAAAAAAATGCATTTTTCAGGAAAAAAATGACACATTCAAAGAGATATCTCAAACGAAAATATACAATTTTTTAGACATTGGTATATATACCCCTATATTGTGATTACATTATCAGGGATGAATTAAATATTAGTTTCTCTTTATACATGTACATCATGCATATAACATATTGCTTAAGCATCATACTTTGCATTTGGGTGTGATATGGTCTGAAAATTCATTTGCGAGCGAGGGAAATTTTTGTGAAAAAATGCATCTTATAAAGAGGAAAAAAACAATCCTGACATGACGAAAACTAGTTTTTTAAAATTAAAACTCCCATTTGACTTTCAACTTAAGCCTTAAGTAGCGCTATACAATGTAATCCCCCCCCCCCCCCCCAGACCTTGATGGGGAGATAGAGAGGGTCAGACTGTTAGAGGGAGAGAGAGATAATCATAAAGACATAGAGAGAAAGGAAAAAAAGAGTTAAAATTGTTGTTATATCGCACATTCTGGGTCATTTTACTTCGTTAGAACTTTCATTATGCATGGTCTTCAACTAAATTATAAGTGACTTGTGGACATGAAAATATCTATAAGCTTGAAGTTAAGGGCACGTTTAACGATGAGAGGGAAAGGGGACCGGGACACTTATTAACTAGAAAAGAAAAGGAGCATGTGTTAAAGTACATAGCTAATTATTAGAGGTAAAAATGGGGCACTTCTTACACCTAAACAAATAGGCACCAGGGATGAAAAGGGATTTCATGCGAATGGGAAATGGGCATTTCTCGACAGAAAAGAGGGACCCATCTGATTTTGATAGGGACATTTATAAGAAGTGAAACAGGCATTTATGAAAAAGGAATAGGTTATTAGAAAGGAAAAATGGGCACTCATCATTGTTAAAAGGGTAATGATCAGAGGTGAAAAGGGGGCACTTATCGCATCTGAAAAGAGGCACTGACCATACATGAAAAGAGGCACTTATGATAATGAAAAAGGGGCATCTATTGAAAAGAAACAAGCACCGATCAGATTTTGATAAGGGCAATTATCGGAGGTGAAAGGGGGCTTTTATGAGAAAGGGGAAATGGATCTTATTAAATAGAAAAAGAGGCACAAACATGAAAAGGGGTAATTATGAGGGGAAGGGGCACTTGTCAAAGTTAAAGAAGCATTTCTCAAAATTGAATAGGGTCATTTACAAAATGTAAAGGGCACTTATGAGAATGAAAGGGGCTCTTTTTAAATGGGGGCAGTTAAGGAAAAGGGGCACTTATTAAAAAGAAAAGGGGGCCCATGTGAAAATATTAGGTGCGCTTATCAAACTGAAAATGGGGTGGGACTTGTTATTAAAAGGGGAATGGGCACTTTTTACAAAGGGAAAAAGGAACTTGTCAAAGCAAAAGGGGAACCTCTCGGATATGATTAGGGCCATTATCGGAGGTGAAGGGGGCGCTTATCAAAATTAAAAAGGGGTGCTTCTCGGCTCTCGCACCTGAAAAGGGGAACTTACCACAGATAAAAAAAGGCACTAAGGGGATGGAAAATGGACACTTATTGCAAAGGAAAATGGGAACTTGTCAAACAAAAAGGGGTATGTGTCAAAATGAAAGGGGCACTTTTGAAAATTAATAGGGGCACTTGAAAAAGTAACAGGGGCACTTTTCCTATGTAAACAGGGGCACTTTATTAGTACTTGAAAAAGTGTGAGAGGGGGGGGGGGACTGTGCCCCCCCCCCCTTCACATGAAAATAATGACCTGCGTAGATTACTTCGCAGATAAGGGAATCCTTAATTGTTTTTGGATTATCTTGGATTATCAAAATTGCTCGTATTATGAAAAACAGTTTGGGCACAATAAAATTAATTTAAAAAGTATTCTACTAAGCTCTTATTCTTAAGCAGAGCAGCGTCTCATGAAACCGTCTCAAATACAAATTCACCGATATCCTATTGAAATATGTATTAAATATAACACGCATTTCAAGAGGATGTAGGTGAACTAAGTAGTACTTATGATGGTTTTATGAGACGCTGCCCATCCAGGGGTGATAGTGAGCACTAAAAAAAAAATAGTTTTTTTGTTTTCCCCTCAATCACGCCCCCCTTGAGTAAAAAAAAAAAGAAGAGGATTCGCGGGGAAAAAAATGGCATCTAACAACATTCCCCCCTTTCGGTTAAGAAAATTGGGACAAAAATAGGGAAGAAAAGAGAAAATAAGGGGGAATCAGGAAAATCAGGAAATAAAATAGGGAAGGAAAAAAAAATCTAGAATCTAGACCTAGGTCTAGTAGACTCAAAAAAAAATAAAAAATCTGGATTTTTTTTTTTTAATTCGGAAGATAAAACAAAATCGGGGAAAAAATCAGGAAAAATAAAAGAAATCTGGAAACCGATTTAAATCAGGTTTTTATCAGGCCTGCCAATTGACCATGCACGTACAGTAGCTAGGATCTTAATTTGAGGACCAAAACACTAGCAGAGAGCATGAAACACGTACGTTCCCTAGGCCTAGCCGACCTAGGGGTGGGTGCAGGGAGGGGGGAGTAATGAATAGGGCCAAGCTAGACCGAAAGCTTCAGTCTCTGATATCGACGGTTGTTCCGCTGAGATTGCATCTGGCTCCTCTGACTCTGAGTCTGACCGCCTCGGTGGGGAATGTTAACAAATGTCAGTTGATCAAAGAAATGACCCATATCAGACGGTTATTTCTGTCTAGGACTGTTAGGCCTAGGGCCAAGCATGAATGGGTTATCCTATACTAGTTTAGGGTGATTATTATTTTTGGTTCCTAACTTCGGTCAACAGCTCTAGAGATCTACATGTAGGTCTAGATCTAGAGTCTACATGGAGTCGGGCTAACAAAACGGTCATTTTTTGTCATTTTACCCTAGCTCTTACCCTAACTCTAACCCTATCCCTAAACATGCAAAAACTGACCGTTTTTGTACCTGGGCCGAGTTGTCCCCTGGTCCGAGTTAGCCCGACTCCATGTAGAATTTCTAGAGCTGTTGACTGAAGTTAGCAACCGAAAATAATAAAACACCCTAAAGTATAGGATTAACCCATGAACTTGGGAATGCGATAAAAAATACTTTAAAAGTCTTAACTTAGATACAATAAATAACTAGCCAGCCTAGCTCCCCCATCTATTCTATTTTATTAGACTAAATCCAGCACAGGCACAGGCTCCAGTTAAAAAAACTCAGGCTAGTATTTTGGAGGACCAACCAACCAAGTACGGTACCTAGGCCTAGATCTAACTAAGTTAGGTGGCCGGGCAAAGCCAAAGCCAAGGCCTAAAAGTTAGAAGGGATCCGGCCCCTTTGTAGTACTCCTGCAAAATGCACTCCC